>JAJJMB010002176.1:341761-390359 GCA_023531105.1 Papaver atlanticum | reverse complement strand
TTCACATAATCAAGATAATGAGATTATATTTGGTAACACTACTTGTTTAGATGAGGTTCAACCATTTTCATGTTATGATGATTATGATGAAGATAGTACTGATGAACAATCTGAAATATGTAGGCATAATAATCAGGAATTAATTACTCCAATTGAGCTTTCTAATGATAATGTTACTTTTAGTTCAAATCATAATAATTTTAATGATTATTCACCTATTCAAAAGGACGAGGACTTGACTAAAGATAACACTTCCTTAGATGATGTAGTATTTCCTTTTGATTACGAAGCCAATGATGGTTTAGAGGAACGGGTATATTTTGAGTCTAGCGATTTAGAAACAATAGACTTAGAAAAAGAATATGAACTCGTCGATATGAGTGAGGATGCACCTCCTGATAATAACTTAGAAGAATTAATTGACCATTTTCAGGAATCTGGTTCCCTAGAAATTAGGGAAATTGTGACTAGTCTATCTAGAGACACTGAAAACTCTAAGTTTGGGGGTGATAATCATTCTCCATGTGCTTTACCGTTGACTCTTAGAAAGATCCCTCACTTGGGACTTGACATATATGCCTCAACCATTTTAAAAGATTATCTTCATGCACGTTCTCCTGAACCTAGTGATGTCCATACAGAAGTTCAGTTGTTAGAAACCCATCCTATGGTTGATGTGGTTTACCCAGGCTATGATACCGAGATTGATTTTGTTTTCCCACCAAATATTTTTCTTCCATATGTGGGAACGTATGAGTTTGAAATGTGTCAGTTATTAAGTTTTGAGACTAAGCCTAAGTACTTTAGGAGATTAGAATGACACATTTGCTTAAGAATGACCACCACTCTCATTGTGGTCAACTGTGTGAGTCAAAAATGATTGACTTAGAGGATCCTCAATTATTCAGGTTATTATTATGTGCTTCTAATTTTTTCCAGACCGTAGAACCTGATTTTTAGGATCTTACTTATGAGGAAGGGCAACCTATGAAAATATTTTATTTAGACCCCTTTATAGAACCTGAACCACAACTAGTTGTAGTTGTCTTAAACAGGAAAATAGACAAGGGTATGCTTTATTTGTTTATTTTCTTGGCATGTTGTAGATTCCTTTTACTTGTGATAGCTCTATTTGGTTTTGATGACCCACATATATTTCGGATATTACTTTATGATTTTATGAGGTGACTAATCCTTTCTTAGTCTGGCTGAAGATCTTACACTTAGCCCTTCCTGGGAGGTAACCCATGCTCATGCAACACGGTAATATCTTTCCTTAACCCTTTTGCTTCAAATGGTAACAGTTTCTCTTTGTTCATGCTTTTAATCTTATCTTTAGAACATTGAGGACAATGTTAGATTTAAGTTTGGGGGTATGGGAGAAACTTTTTAGTTGCATTATTATTAAACTCCAGAGCCTAGAAATTTATGCCTATTAATGGTGGCACTAACCAATCTAAGTGGATGGAAGCATCTTGATTATAGGAGTTGAGGAACCAATCTGAGTAGATGGAAACATCTAAATAGAGTCTATTCATAAAAGCACAGAGCTCAAGTGTTAGAAATAACATGATAGTTTCACCGTATCTCGGAATCATCTTATTACTTCTATTTTTATTTTTGCCCAATTTTTATGTTGATGTCTGCTGGGTTGAAATAGGGTGATTGAGTTACATAAAAAAAAAAAAAAAAAAAAAAAAAGAGAGAGAGAGAGAGAGACCAGACCAATCGGAATAAATATTAACACTTGGATAGCAATATGTGTGTGTTCTCCCTGTCTCCATCGCCTAAACAAGCGTGGAACGCAGGATCTACGGGAATTACCATGTAATATGCTGACAAGAAGCATGCGCTTGGATCCGCAAGATCTAATCATGTTGTTAACAAAAATAAAAAAATGTGAATGTTCAATAAATCGACCACTGGTTCCCTTGTATATGCCAGCTGAGTTGATCTAGAATTAGGATTATCGACCACTGGTTCCCTTGTATATGCCAGCTGTGTTGATATTAGTGCAAGACCAGTATCTCAATCCATTAGGTCATATGATTCATCTTGGCAACCATCTACTTTTATTTCCATCTTCTTAATCTATTCATGTGATTTGTTTGATTCCGGATATTGATGTCCATAGTGCGACTATCTGAGTAGAGCTTTGTCACTTATATATGAATTTTAGTATGCTTGAGTGTAAACTCGTGTACAGCAATTGGAATTTCGCATCAGGGTACTTCCTTCCGTAGTCGATGACAGTATGCCAACCAAATAGATTCTTTAGTGTTATTCCAAGGTTCTGCGTAGATAGCTAGGGTCTAGAGTAAAGGTTTTGTGGGTATATCTCTAGTAAACCCTCCCGAGACTATAACTCGGCCAACTAGGGCCACCTACGGGTTCAAAGGCTTGTTGCACACGCTAAGTGCAATCGCGATGCCTGCAACAGTGAGTTAGGATTTTATTTTATTTTTGATTTGCTCGAGGACTAGAAAATAATAAGTTTGTGGGTATTTGACAGATGCATTTTTGTGTCTAATTTGATCTCAATACTATATATTGTTGGCACTCGATTTCGTATTTATTATGGTGTTTTATGTGTTTGTAGGTATTTTTGAGCAATAAACGTTTTTGGTGAAATCGGCTCGAAAAGTTGATGAAGGCACCTGGAGGACACCTACTATTTTGCCTCTCAGTTTGGATAAGGGGAACCTCAATTACTAAGGGCAAGCTAATTCCTATTCGCACCCCATTGCTATTGGCACCCCATTACGGGATAGGGGCTTATCTTCTCCATCGTTTGAAATAAAAAAAAGGCGGGAAAAAAAGGTGTTGTGAAAGAACAGATTTTGGGTTTTGTTTTTGAGCGAGTTTGAAGGAGATTCAATCGTAGAAAAAAATTGGGATGAACGTGATTAAGCAAAACAGGCCTGGTATGGTGTTTTTATTTGACCGATTTTGGCTGGATAATCGTATCTCGTTAAAAAAGGGAAGAGCTTCTCGGGTATGTTAGTTTTGGTTATTTAGGGAGGGTACACAAGTGTTAAGGCAAGATAATCCTCTGGAATTCTATATGTTCAATTCAGAAGAGTTTGGAAAGGTAAAAACCACTAGAGATGCGTCAACAGAGAAGAAAAAAAAAGGAAATATCTCGGTGACTTGAAGAGAAGAGAAAGGAGGAGATTTCGTGAAGATTTTATATCCCTGTGATGTATAAAAAGGGTGGTTCGAGTCCAAAAGAGGTGGGTCGAGAGTTTGGGGTCGATACGGAAGCTTAGGGAGGCTGCAAAGGCGGAGAAATCAAGGTTACAGGAAAGTAACCTGCTGCTGCTGAAGAAGAAGGAGATGAAGAACATTGACCCGCACAAACAGTCGTAGTTCTGCTATACCTATCGTTCATTTACAGTCTTATTCCTTTGTAACAGTGGTTCTATAATATCTATATCTGTTGCAAATCTGCTGTAATATTATTTTCTTCAATAAAACACCTTTTTGATTCATGATTCAATCTTTTGAGTGTGTTTTTTATATGAGGAGCTAAACCCCAACATTGGGACGACGGAGGGAGTCGATTTTCATCATATGGTAAATTTAATTTATTCTTTTTATGACTTTCTCATTAATTTAAAATTGAAATATGATTTGAATTAATTAGTTGTCATTTAATTTGATGATGTATGCTTAGCTTAAATGTTTTGATACATCATGCTTAGGATTTACAACTAATCTTTTGAGAATCTACTTAGGGAAAAATAAGAGTCACCATATCATATTTTATTTGGGTTATAATTGTTGAGAATAAATAAATTGAACCACATGCATGAGAATTGGCCAAATCCTTAGTCCCAATACCTCTCGCCCATTGTTTATAATTTTTGTTTATATATTTTTATTAAATTTAAAAACTCGAATCTTCACAAGTCCGATAGTTTGAACTCATTTACTACAACAACTTTAAAATCACATCAACAACCTTCATGTTCAACTAAAACAGAAGCTAAAGTCTGTTCCACTTGGGCTTTCTGATTATCTAAAGCACTAATCTGTGCTTCAATAGGTGTGATGGCATCATCACCAGCCGGGCATGATAACATATGTCTATCGCGCTCCTTCTCGAGTTGGAAAAACTCTTTCTTAAGTCGAGCAAGCTCCTCTCTATCATCATCTGCCTGCGTTAGCTGGGGCAAATGATCGGACTGCCACTCAATAATCCCATCCTTCTGAGCTCGGAGCAGCTTGATATCATCCGAGGGAGCTACAGCCACCTGCTTAGTTTTATCTAACATAGCACGAAACTCAACGATGCGATATCGATGAACTTCCATATCATTCTTAAGTAGCGTAATCTCATCCTCCAAGGAATCAATTTTACACTGACGAGAGCTCACATCGAGCTTTAGGATGCAAAGTTCCCTGGCATGCCTATGACCAATATTATCTATCTTCTCCTCCTGATGTTTGACGGTAGCTACCCATAGAGTGACTAATTCAGAACTCAAGAACTTATTATGGAATCGAAAAAATTAGACAAAGGAAAGAATAAATACCTTCCAACTCCTTTTTATCCTGACGAAAGAACAAGGCTTCCTGCTTAGCCATCTCCACAGCGAGACGCAACTTCTCGTTCTCATGCTCCACAGCTCTGGATCGCCTCCTGGCAATGCGAGTCTCGGACAACATCCCCACCCTTAAATTGTTGCTCTAGAAAATCAGACAACATCACCAGTTAGACTGGGACACTAATAAGTACATACTATTAAAAATATAGTAAAGTATGAACACATACCGCCTGCACAAGTTGATGCTGAGCGTACTTTTCCAAAGGAGTCAAGATACGAGCTTGCTCGTCCTCGCTCAGCCGAGCATATTGATCCGAGCATAACATCTCCATCGCTTCGGATCCCCCACCAAAACGGTGGAAGATGAACTAGAAGATGAACTAGAAGAAACTGCTGGAGCAGAAGGAAAACCACCAGCAAAAGTACTTGGTACGCCAGTACCAGCACCACCACTACTTGGAACAACATTACCACCAATACTTCCAGTCTGAGCACCTACATCGGTGAGAGCACCCTTATCAGCAAGATCACTCGCCTGGGGCATCCTCACCTCCGATAAGGTATCATTACCATCAGGATTGATAGAATCATCCAACAAGGCTTGGTGAACACCATCAAAAAATCCATCACCAAGATCAATCATATCATTATCACCAAAAAGAGCACCAATCAACATCCAAAGCATGTTCCGCAACCACAGCAGGAGCAGTAGATGGTCCTGAACCATCAGCAACCTTAATCCTCTGTCCAAAAAAAGCATCAGATGCTAAGGCATAAAAAAGGGGCAAGGTATATATACGTTAAAACATTAAGACAGTATTTTCTACCTTAGCATCCTCAATAGCTCAGACGGTTTATGATGGATGCCTACGAGGAATAACCCATCTAAGCTCCCACGGATTGTAAGGTTGAAGATGACTATGCATCTCAGGAATCCCAGGAAGAGCATTGCCAAGTTCATCCCAACCGAAAATATAAGGCCCCACAATTTGAAGAGGATCTAAAAACCACTTTGGATCGTGTGTCTTACGGAGTGTAAGATTGCTTGGGTAAGGAGGATCCAAATAGGACATGAGCACGTTGATAGCTCTGCGGGATCGAGAAATCCCAACTCCAAAGCCCTTAAAAGTATCGTACTGTTGACACCAATAGTTCTCCACGAAATTCTCAGGTGTATATAAATCCATCTGAGAAGGAACGAACTCGTTCTGCTCGTGCTCAGTAACCTTACCTTTGCTTCATCGAGCACATTCTCGGGCGATCTTATAAAATTTACCATTGGGTTGAAATATACCTCGATGTGGACTGAGCCGACAAAGCACCTCGTACTGAAAGGAATCTAACAGGCAATACAAAGGAAGGCAAAGTCCAACATCGAGCTGACCCACCGTCACGACGATATCGTTGGGACCACAAGGGTTATCTTCAAGAATCTTCTTTGTCAAAACGCCGGCCTGACCCGCCAGCCTGGCAAAATAAATATCAAATCTCCTCAGACGATGAGTAACTTTCACCGCCTCAATGTAAGCAGCATCAGACATACCAGAAGAACGAATAGTACTAGGAGTTCTCATCGGTCTCTTCTCAGCACTAAAAAGTGTAAAACAAAAGAGGAATCAGAACCTACATTGATGAAAAAACCGAGCAAAGATACCAAAAAAGAAAAAAGAAGTAACCATGGTGATCTTATAAGAACTATACAGTTCAGAATAACGGCGTAAACCACCGATCAAAATAAAAAGAAAAACAAAGGAGAAGGACCATACCGTCTTGAAGTTCGAGATGGAGAGTTTCTCCCAGACATAGCGAACTTCTTTATAGGAGACAAGAAATTAAGAAGGAACAGCAAAAGACAGAGAAGAAAGAGAATGAAAAAGTTATTAACTCTTAAAACATAAAATAAAGACATCCTTCTCTTCCCCCAAAAGATTTTATAAGAAACCTGTGGATAACCAACCGGCGCCTCCATTTCAACAGGTAAAAGCACACTAAAAGTGCATACTTGGCGAGAATCTCGGACGTGGCGATAAAGACGGGACGGTTATGAAGTTTTCTCCCCATCATTCCCTTGGAAAGATGCAAAGAAAAAGAGCAAAATGTGAGGGTAAATTACCCGATGGTCGCGTGTCAACATCTCAAGAGATGGTTTCATGATGAGGTGATGAGATAAAAGCATCGAATCATACTCTAAAAGGTGATTTCGTCTGAATGGAGACGCCTACTACGACGTTACATGAATGACGCGTGTGAGGAGTGGTCTAATCGACTCAGATGGTCAAGTCTAAAAAGAAGGAATGCATTTAATGAAGGATCAGAAGAGACGTGGACGAATCTACATCGTACAAAAGGATCGGGCGATCTATACTATGACTCGAAGATGGTGCAATACGAGATCCCCCTACGAGGAGCAGCACGATGACGTATGAAGCGAGATGACTCGGAAGGAGAACCGAGCAGGGCATCACGAGGAGTAGTATAGAGATCGTCCGAAGTAATGAGAAGATGTACGATAGCTCCACCAACTCGGCGAGATCAGGCCTTCACGAGTCCAATTTGCCTATAAATACCAGTCCATGTAGAAGGAAATGGATATGTAATGTTAGATGGTTTTTCTACAGAGAATTCCAGAGAGAGACTTAGAGAAAGAGAGAGTGGAAAATCTAAGTTATATGTGTAACTCTTTCAAGGGTAAGACCTTAATCAATAAAGAAAACACTTTCTTTCCCGTGGACGTAGGTCTTCATGGCCAAACCACGTTATATGCTTGTGTCAATCTTTACTTTCCATGTTCTTCACATCTTGTTTATCTTTGAATCTTGAATGTTAATAGTTTTATATCATTTAGATCTACTTGGGTGTAGTCAACAGAAAAGATGCAACTACAGGCTTAGGTACAAGATACATTTGCTCATACTTGATAAGAATGTATAAGCAGTGTTTGAGATTTTTGATTATTGGTATTGCAACTTGCAAGTGGGGTCCTTGAAAATTCTTGATTTTTTTTTTTTGATAAAGAAGAAAATTCTTGATTGATTGTATTAACGTAGTTAAATAATAACATTTCACATATGTTTCAAAAGGCCTCGCCTTTTCTGAATACGTATAAACTTGATAGTATAGAGTTGAACAACCCCATGTTAATGTAGATTAAAAAAAAATGAAATTTATCACTAATTTTTTTTTAGTTTCTTAGAAGTTCTTTTCTCTTTTTTTTTTTTTTTTTTGGTGCTACAAATGCAATTAAAAAAGAAAATATGTCACTATATTCTTGACGAGGAACAATCCCTTCACACTTTTATTCTCACACTATCTTGCATTTTGGACGTCATTTTTGTGAATAAAAACCAACCGTAGCGGATTTGAAGCTAATATTTTGAGGATATGTTCCTCTTACAAAGTTCTACAAGCCAACCAAAAATGTGCACATTCTGAAATATAAAACCTCACAATCTATCGGTCTTAATTTTGACGGTCAAGAATCCGCAGATTTTCAACGGCTCATTTTCAAAGTAGTAGATGATGGTGTTATAGGTCTCGGAATACGCCCATTTTCGATAGGAAAGTAGAGCTATATGATAGTAACATATCCGCAAACTATTAGCTTAAAATACGTTATGCTTTGGTTATGATCCGGGAAAATGACTTTCAACGTGTGAGATGGTGTGATAATAAAAGTGTGAGTGGACCCCTCCTCATTCTTGACACGGAACAACTTCATTATTAGGTTCATCATCTTCATGAAAAGGTGAATAATCCGACATTTTATACATATCTCGTGGTTTAATGTTTGTATACTAACATTGTATAACTCATTTCGTTTCAGGTGAGACGATTTAATGTCCTATGGCGAATATGACACGGGAAAAGATTATTATTCGTTCATTATATGGAGTATAGGGTGTTGTACCATCGTGCTCGGAGGTTTATTGACGATGTATTAACGTGTGAGATTCAAGAATATGCATACCAACTCTTATGTAATGCGAGATTGATGTAATGTTATTTTCTAAATGGAACCCATTTTGATGTTCGTATCTTTTACGTACAAGTAAAATGACTTTTGTGTTTGCAGTTTTTCAATGGCGCAAAAGCGTATAAATGCTTCCTTTCTAACTGGTTTGATGCTTCTTCCTTAAAGAAAACAATATCTTGTTTCTCTGCAAACACCAAAGATTCTCAATCAGATTTTGAGTAGTGTTCTTTCGCTTGTCAAATGCAGGTACCGATTTGGTTTTCTTCATCCTAAACCGAATCTTGGTGATTGGATTAGCCGTGTCTTTCAAACCATTTATTTCACTCCCTCAACGACGTGGATAAACATGTCGATGAAGCAAAGTCAGCTACATGTTAACAAAAGGGATGTTATCATCTACAGTAATAAAATAATATCCTGGAGGAAATTTTGTACCGGAGTTCTGACATCAGTTTAGTGGATATTGATTAGGGGACTTGAGATTTCCTTTTGCATTTTCCTTGGATTGTGTATGTACCAAAAATTACTTTTAGGCACAAAACATGATTGATTGATGAGGGTGCAAAATTAGAGTTAGAAAACAATTTGAAGAAAAATAAAGAGACAAAGAATTTAACGTGGTTTGGCAATTTGTGCCTACATCCACGGATGGAATCCCGTAGGGAGAGATTTTATTGATATGATGATTACGATAATTCTTGAATGGTTAGCAAACCTAGAATTCCATGTCCTTTGAGTTGGATTTTCCTCTATTTATAGGCAAAAACCAAACCTAGTTGTAGTTAACCCTAGATTTGTAGTTATTCAAAATAACCACCTAGATTTGTACTTATCCTTGAACATCCATGTCCATCTTCCCCATATTTATGTTTATCTTAAAAGATCCTTGTATTTCTTCCCCAGATTTGAATCGATCGTTGTCTATCTTCACAAGATTTGTGTCTATCTCCAAAACATTTGTATCTAACTTGAAAGATCCATGTCTATCTCTCAAGATTTGTATCTATCTTGGAAGATCCATATCTATCTTCCAAGATTTGTGTCTATTTCCAAAATGATTTCCAAGTTTTTTGAATGGGCTTCTATAATAAGTCATTGGTTTCTTTGATAAACTGTCTGGGCTTCCAAAATAAGCCATGTGGGTTTCTTTAATAAACCCACGGGTTTCTATAATAAAGAACGATGTTTTGGGGACTAGCCCAAAACAGTGGGGGACTACTCTTCCAATTTGGAGGTGGATATTTGAAGTAATTTTGGGTCACCCCTTATTTAATATTTTTTTTAATACCAAATTTACCCTTGGTAATTAAATTAGTTAGATTAGTTAGTGTTAGTGTAATGATTAATTAGTGATTAGTTAGTGATTAGTGAGTTATTAATAGGATAGTTTTGTTAGAATGAGATGAAGAAGAAGGAGAAGAAGAAGAAGAAAAGATGAAGAAAAATAAGGAAGAACCCAAAAAAAATTATTTTGAGTTTAGTAAATATGATATGAGTGATTCATGTGATGATACCTCCTCCTCAGAATCAGAACCTCCTTCATCTCCTAAACTATTTGTCAATACTTCTAACGATCCGGGTATGAGTTATTTCTTAGATGATGAATGCTTTTTTCCCCAAACTCAAGCTAACGACCCAAATGATGAATTTTATCAGCCACAACCAGAATATGAAGTTATGGTTACTTAGGTATGTCTCAAATTTAGTTAATGTAGCTTGAATTGTGGAAAAAATAGGCCAAATCGAAAATTTCAGGAAGAAATTTCGGCTAGGTGATAGTAGTTCGGTTAGCAATTCTGCCAAAAAGTTAGCCGAACTCTCCTGTATGTGCAGTTCGGTTACTCATTTCAGCATACGCAGGTAACCGAACTCTATTTTAATGGAGGTTTTTGAGAGTTCGGTTATCTTTTTCCAGAAAACGTTGCCGAACTAATTTTATAGAGTATACAGTTAATGGTTCGGTTCAGTCGAGTTTATTCCTTTTGTTACCGAACTTTATGTTCGGCAAGCTCGAAAATCACCTTCATTGATTAGATAACCGAACTCTATAGTTCGGTTCAGTCGATTGTATTAATTATGTTGCCGAACTATAGTTTTGAAATTTCCAAAGAACAAGTTCGGCAAGATCGCAATTTTTTTTTCATAACCGAACTTTTTGTTCGGCAGGATCGCATATTATGTTTACATTGCCGAACATATAAGTATTTCTTATTTTTAGTTGGTATTGACGTTGTGCTATTACTCGTAGGTTGCATCTGATCCAATAGAACCAATGGAAAATCAACCTACCCATGTTGATATTTTGTACGATGACACGTCACATCACTACATGAATGACTTGGTATTCAAAAGTCCTTTAGAGGAAAAGAGTTGGGCTAGACAACATGCACTAAAAGACATGTGCGTATTAGTATTGAATGGGAGAGAGAGCAAAACCCGCTTTGAAATAGTTTGTGAGAGAAGCGGTGATCCCGATAAAAGCCACAAGAGGAAGGGTTATGTTTATAAAGGAAAGACAAATAGGAAGAACAAAACTTTCTCAAAGAAGATTAAATGCCCATTCAAGCTTGCATTTAATTACAACAAAGAATTGGGTGGATGGGTTCTCTACAAGGTTATGGAAGGTTGTCATAACCACCCTCGTCCGGAGCATCTTGAAGGACATTTCATGGCGGCCAAGCTAACTCCTGAAGAGATGGACAAGGTAGCTAAAATGAGGAAAATGGATCTTTCACCGATTAAAATGCTCCAAATACTAAAGGAGCATAACAAGGATAACCACTCATCTTTGTCCACTATTTATAATGCAATAGTGACAATTAGAAAGAAGGAATGGAGAGATAGACAAGTGATGCAACAATTATTTTTTTTGGCCAAAGAGAAAGACTACGCGGTTCAAAAGGATGTGGATTCGGACGGAGAGATAACACAACTCTTCATTGCGCATCCAACGAGTGTTCAATTGGCTCAATGCTTTCATGAAGTTCTCATAATGGATTATACTTATAAGACGAACAAGTACGAGATGCCATTGTTGAATATTGTTGGGCGTACTTCGACGCAGTCACCGTTTACCGTGGTGTTTTGTTTTTTAAGAGACGAGCAAGAACCTAGTTACATTTGGGCACTACAACAAGTTAAGGCAATCTTCCGAGGTGATGATATTCCCGGGGTTATAGTGACCGACAATGAAGTCGCATTGATGAATGCAATAGAGGTAGTGTTTCCATTAGAACACAATATGCTTTGTACATTCCATATATGGTGTAATTTGATAAATAGGTGCAAGCCAATAATTTGTCCACCCAAGAAAAAAGGATATGAAGAGATTAAGATGCTTCCGGAACATGAACGAGCGGATGCAAAAGAGGAAGTTGAAAAACAATACGCTCTAAATTACGCTAAATGGGTTGCTTTCAACAGTGAATGGGAATCATTGTGTTGGTCTCTTACCGAGGAAGAGTATCATCTAAATCTTGCGGAGTTTATCGCCCATTGGGATACTCCCGATTATCCCGGTGTTGTATCGTATGTTCTTCGCCAATGGTTGGAACCACACAAAGAGAGGTTCGTTAATGCCTATACCAACCAATATAAACACTTGGGAAATCAAGCGACAAGTTTAGTAGAGTCGGCTCACCATCGGTTGAAGAAGAATCTCTTTGGATGTGTTGATAATTTCGTAACCGTGTGGAATGCTATGGAAAATTACTTCAAGCGCGACATTGATAGAATTAAAAAGAAATTCCAAAAAAGCCGTATATTCAAAATGACCGGAAAATACGCCGACCACCCATTGTTCAAGGGAATCCATTACAACGTATCTCGCCAATGTATGAAGTTGTTGATCATAGAAGTCGAGTTGATTGATAAGTGGGAAACCAAGAGGGATGAGGTGTGTGTATGTAACATGAAGAAGTCTATGGGACTCCCTTGTCGCCATATGATAATCAACTACGAGCATGGCGTAATCCCTTTAAGCGACATTGATCCATATTGGAAGCATCTAAGTTTCATCCCTCCTCCAAAGGGAGAAGAAGCCGGAGAGGAGTTTGGTGATAACGACATGGGTAGAACCATACTAGAGATGTATCGTGGCATGAACAAGCTCCAAAAACAAATATTTTGGGATGACATGAGGAAAATCATATATCCACAAACTTCGGATAATGTTTATGAACCGTCAAAAGGCAAACGCAAAGGTAGGCCAAGCAAAAAAGAAACTAAAAAACAAGTAAGAGAATATGCAAAGGTGTTACGTAAGAAGAAAAGTGAGCAAACCCCATTTACTAGAGATCCATCGGCCCATGAGTATACCGCGGAAATGTACTTGGAGCAAACCAAGAAAAGGGGTAGGAGTATTGAGGAGAAAGGCGAAACAAGTGAGCGAGATTTGAAGAAAAAAGGTACGATGTGTCCATCTCAACCAAGCCAACCATCTTCCGGCGACGTGAAGCTTAAGTCTCCAATTTTCCCTATTCAACCATCTTCCCTAGACGTGAAGCTTGATGCTCCAAATAAAGACTATTTGAATGATCTACCTCTATACATTCGAGAATACGTTATATCCACCGACGACGTTCCTCCGGATGGTAATTGTGGTTTTCATGTTGTCAATCAGCAACTTGGGCCTTTCATCGAAGGTGCAAAGCTAAATAATGGATGTGCAATCACTCATATAAGGCAAAGGTTGTTGTCCAAACTAAAGGAGAATCCGGCATTTTACAAGACAATGTTGTGCGATGGGGTGGGTAGTCTCAATGAGCAATTTGTTAAGTATCAACGTCGTCTTCATGGGGGCCATCCGATCACAAGGGATTATTGGATGAGCATACCGATATGTGGACACTTAATCGCCGAGGCTTTTAATTGTGTGGTTCATTATTTCTCAAAGTATGCTAGTTTCACCTTCACCCCGAAAACAACCGTATGTGTCGAGAAACTCAAACGAAGGAGATGTGTGATGGCATTGACTAACAACAACCACTTTATAGGCCTTCGTTTAAAACCCGATTGTCCACTGCCTCCAATATCCGGAAACTCTTTTTGGACTGCCTTTAATTACAACATAATGTTGGGTTGGTGTATTATGTATGAGCATAACATGGAGATGTGGAAAGCTTTGTCGAAATCTGACGAAATTGTACATGAAGGTCGAATTTCACTTGATGATGATTAAATGACACATGCAATGGAACTAAGTATGCTTATCAATGTAATACTATGTTTTTTGAAGTGTGGTATTCATTATCGAGTTAATGCTAGTATTCTATTGAGTTGACAGATAATAGTTCGGCAACCTGTATTTTTGTGCAGGTAACCGAACTAAAGTTCGGTTACCTGGTCAAAAAATACAGTTTTCCGAACTCATGTTTTATATGAGTCTTCAGAGAAAGTTTCGGCTACCATTGATATAATACTTTCCTAACCGAACTAGAAAGTTCGGTTACAAGCTAGAAATTTAGAAAACCGAACTTTTTACCTAAAGCCTCAGGGGAGTTTTCGGCAACCAGTTTAAATGTTGCGAGGTAACCGAACTCTGTCTTCGGCAACCTTGTAGTATTTAGCTGTTCGCCGAAAATTAAGTTCGGTGACCATTAATTAGTTACAGGTTGCCGAACTAACCTGTGTTTAAATTTCAGGTTGCCGAAAAAAATCCTGTATTCAAAATTTCTTCCATATAAAATTGAAAACACAAACCCAGTTTAAATTAAAAACAAAAACAAGGTTCTAAAACAAATATAAAAGTTGTTATACATACCAAACTACGAAATCCATAACTAAGAAGTTTTTTGAAACTAAAACCATACGAAATCACTAACGACCACCACGACGAACCCTTTTACCACTTCCTTGTTTACCACGAGTTTTAGGTTGAACTTCCTCATCACTTGGGGTTTCATCTACTCGTCCGGTTTCCTCCATGGCGCGACTTGAACATTCTCCTTGTTGTCGACCCCTCTTCAATTGCTTAGACCTACTTGGCTCCATCATTCTTTTAGTTATAAGACCCTCCCACTCGCCGTAGTAGTAGGTTTGTTCCTTAGTCGACATCGGCTCTCCACTGCGGATTTTAGCCATCAATTTCTTCAATAATTTCGTACCCTTCTTCACCTGATTCCAATTTTAAGCATAAGTAAATATATTTTCAATACTTTCACACAACAAGGAAGTATAAGAGAAGACATTTTCTTACCACATTATCCCATAACATTTTTGCTTCTTCTCCACAAATAGGAATCTCCTTCTGACCTCTCTTAGCCTCCCTCTCCTTTGCCTTCCCCTTCGCCTTATCAGTCTTAGCTTGTTGTTCTCTATTTATCACAAAAGGATGACTAATTTCTTGATAAAACACCGTATAATCTTCATCACATGCATTTACATCTCCACCACAAGGTACACAATCACCTAAAGGTAAGTAGTAGTTACGAAGTGCATTCCAATGTCCTACCGTAGGAGTTGGTTCATGTTTTGGAACAAAATATTTCTCGGTGTTCTTTGTTCCTTGAACCACCAAATTGAAATTTTTATTCTCCACGTCGGGATCCATTTGGACACAACAAAGTTGTCTTAGTATTCTCCTTGGATTATATATTGCGTAGCCATTAGGATACCAAATTGGTCCATAGTATGCCGAGACGGTAGAGAAACCATTCATATCTTCTTCATCTACAGGGACATCATCGGGTACGGCGTATGGGTGATACCACATCGTTCACCGTAAGTTTATCCAATTTCTCCCTCAACGAAGTCAACTGCTCTTCTTTAGACTTCTTTTGTGCGTCCAAAAACAACCATTTTCCCGCTGTAGGTTCGTCATAGGGATAAGGTGTCTTTTCCCTAGCCAATCCCAATGAAGGGAAGTGGTCATAAATCCAAACCTATGCGAAAATACGAAAATATTAATCCATATACATGAAAATTGATTTGGAAGCATAAAATTTAGGCGAATAATTTGCTAACTAACAATGTAAAAGGTCACCTGAATAAGAGTTAAGTAACCTCCAATTTGATTTGTCTTAATCCTCGACCCTTTGCTCATCTCTCCTAGAACAAAAGCAAGCACCCCAGTGGCCCAAGAGTATTTGCTAATCTCATCGAGATTCTCCAAAAGCTGTAGATAATGTGCATCCACCCTATTTCCAGAAGTGTCTGGGAAAATGACGGTTCCTAGCTGATATAACCAATAAGCGGTGACATGATGCCTAAGGGTCTCCTGGTCCATCACCAACTTTCCTTTCTCCACCTTCTTTCTTGTCCCTCCAAATGCTTCCTTCAACTTTACCAACTTGAATTTCTTCAACCTCTTCTTAAAGGCTCCATTTGTCTCTCTTGGATTATACTCATCGCCACGTTTAGGGGACCTCACAGAATGTCTAAACTCACATTGAGCCTTTCTTGCATCCCATCCTAGACATTTTAGAGCCAATTCTTCAAGAGCTTCATAATGCATCGAGGGGTTGTAGCCTTCTCGAAGACATTTACCTTCCACTGGTAAGCCGGTTATTCTCGAGCAATCGTCGGGAGTAATTCCCATCTCGCCAAATGGAAGAGGAATTGTATATGTCTCGGGATAATACCTCTCGAGAAATGCCGATACGGCAACAACGTCAAAATCCGCATGTGCATCCTCTATAGCTCTCCATAAAACACACTCTTTCACCTTTGATTGAAATTCGTCACACTCCAAAGATAGATCCCATTTGGACGCCTTTTGACGCCGAATAAGACGTACTGCATCATTATGATCCTACGGAAAAAAAAATAACACTATTAATACTTGACGAAACATGTCCCAAAAAAAAAACATTTTGTTAGGTAAAAATGAACTTAAAGAATACCTTTGTCGCATAGATCTTCGCAGACCATGAGTGTTTGTATCCAAACAATGTGGCCCCTCCATCATTTGGAGTACCATAAGTTGGGTTCACTGGTGGCAAACACAAATTATCAGGGGGAATGTGTGAGTATCTATCACAAGGCGGCTTCGGCTTCTTTTTCTCTTTAACAAGAACAATTTCCTTCTCTTCTTGCTCTTCCTCCTCTTCTTCCTCTTCCTCCTCTTCATCCTCTCCCTCCTCTTCTTCCTCTCCCTCTTCTTCATCATCCTTCTCTTCCTCTTGTCCTTCTCCTTCTTTGCCCTGTCCTTGTTCTTCTTCCTCTACATTCTCAACATGTTATATTTGTTGTTCAACCTCTTCATTTCCTTGGTCTTCATTTCCTTGCTCTTCTTCATCATCATTCTCTTCTTCAATAACATTATCAATTGTATTCTCCATCACCTCCTGATTGACTTCCTGTAATGATCCCCCTCCATGTTTTTCATTTTTGGTACCACGGTTTCGGAAATCCAAATGTATCCTACCGCGAGGTGTTGGAGTTCTCAAATCTTCGTCTACGTGGGGATTAGATTTTTTCCCTTTGTTCCTAATGAATGAAAACCACATTATTACCTAAACAGAATATTGTCTTATCAAATAAAGATGAACATGGGATAACATCAAACACATAATGTTAACAGACTAAAGTTCGGTTATCTGGTATAAGTTGCGAGGTAACCGAACTACAAGTTTGTATGTGACAGATCAAAGTTCGGTTACCACATAGAAAGTGCGAGGTAACCGAACTATATTTTATCAAAGTTCGGTTACCTATATTAATTTATCGAGGTAACCGAACTCATATTTTTCATATACAGAAGGAGTTCGGTTACGTTATTTTTAAGCGAGCTTACCGAACTTCATAGTTCGGTTACCTTAAAATTACTAATTGGCCGAACTGTTCTTCATATTGAAAGTTCGGTTACCTATATAAATTTATCGACTAAACCGAACTCAAAAATTTTATATAAAGAAGGAGTTCGGTTACGTAATTTTTTTTGCGAGCTTACCGAACTTCATAGTTCGGATACCTTAAAATTTTGGGTGGACATTTTAATAACAAAGTAGTCCCCCACTGTTTTGGGCTAGTCCCCAAAACATCGTTCATAATAAACCAAACAAGTTTGTTTAATAAACCATGTGGGTTTGTTTGATAAACCGAACGGGTTTCTAATAAACCATGTGGGTTTCTTTGATAAACCGACGGTTTCCTTAATAAACCAAACGGGTTTCTCCAATAAACTGTATTTCTCCAACATCAAATAGCTTGTGCGGTACGCACCTACACTATTTTAATGGAGTACAAACAGATTGAAACTTGGATTCCATGATCATGAATCTGAAAGATAAAATATAACACAATCCACATTAACTTTTAGTTGAAGATTTGGTTTGCAAGTCATTCTGAGTTTTCCTTATTGCATTTGAACATTTGGTTTGCAAGCACTTACTGATTATGATATGTTGCAACTGTGTTCAATTCTTGTCGAGTTTGTTGTGTATCCGGTGATTCAAGTTGGAATTCATGAAACATCACTTGTTCAAACCTTTCCACAGAAAAAATGATAAAGATGCAGGTGCAAATGTTTGGCAGTATTTTGATTTAGGATTTTACTGAATCATAATTCTTTAATGGAGTTTTAATATTAACATCAACGGGAACTTAAAAAAGAAAAGAAAAAGGAAGAACAATCATACTTCAGGGCTACGAAATTTACATAGTAAAAAGAGTAAAGGACTATAAAGTCTATGCAGTTAGCCAGCTAAAGTAGTGGCTGCACAACTGCCTACTGTACATGCAAGAACATCCATGTATTCCCTTGTGATTGTGAATGAATCATAAACATTTCCATCCCTGCTTTTCTTGTATTCAAAAAGGAGAGATGTGTGGTTGAATGCAGTCATTTTTACGAATCCAAAATCGTAATCTTGGTACAAACTCCACTTTGTCTTTAGAGATGAGAAACTCGATAGATGGCTTCCACCCCCACCTACAACAACGTGAATCGTTCCATTCCATAGCCCTGAAAAGTGCGATGTTTCTGAGCTGACACAGATATTCTGCAAGTCATGACAGCATAATGAACAACAAACACCAATGTACATGTTAGACTATTACTCATTACTGGTCGATTAGACAATATAGTGACATATATTGACACACTCGCAAATGTTGATTACGAAATTATGCGTACCTCATAAATTAGGCATGTTCTCTCATAGCTGTGAACATGACCATAGTAAGCAATATCAACTCTATATTTCTGCCACAGCTGCTGAAGACTGCTTCTTCCCATTGGTTCTTCAAATGAACCTTGTTGAGCATACCACTCATTGGATGAATAGCCTAGAACACGATGAGTAGCAAAAATAAACCATGGTTGTTTTTGCCTGTCCGTTGTTGCAAAACATTTCTCGATGAATTTGTACTGCTCGGTTCCCTCTCTCCAGTCATGTTCTGAGTCACCAATGCAAAATCGAAACATTCCATAATCTACAGAGTACCTAATCATCAGGAAAGACACAAAACTTGAGAAATTGCATTTGCCAAAAAAATACATAGATACGGGATTAGCTACTTGTTTAAATAAGCACACATAATTTCTAATTTTTAATATTAATACCAGTAGTTTGCACGATTTTCCGCAGGCACGTAGAACATTGTTTCAGCAGGTACAACACATTCACCACCAGAGTCTGCTCTGTTATAAAAGGATCCTGAATTTGGCCAGTCTTGTTCGTGATTACCACTAAAATTGACATTTGCTAAACAGTTAGGGTTGATTACATTAATCATAAATGTCCGCCATATGCTAGTTGAATGTAACTTTAACATACCTAGCAACCATGTAAGGTACAGCAGAAGCAATGGGTTCAATCATTTCGGTGAATTGATCCCATTGTGATAGAAAACAATTTGCGTAAGACAAGTCACCAATGTGAAAGACTATATCATAGTTACCCAAGTCCTTGGTAAGAGTATCAGTGGTGTTGAGAGATCCTGGCTGGTAATTTTGATAATCATTGGATCCATCACGTTCTGCCTTTCCACTGTCTCCAAATATGATAACGCGTTGCAACGAGTTCTGCCCAGGATATGGTGGTGCAGTGAATGAATAGTTATTACTCCAAACATATGTACCATCCATCAATTTATGACCCAACTTATATGCATATCTGTAAAATTTGCATCATGATTTTGAATATTATCGAACCCTTAACACAATAGGTTATCTACTGCATTTATGAAACCCAACTTACTTTAGATTTGGCCACAAGTTCTTTAAGAAACTCGTGTGAAAGAAGCCTGGTTCTCTCCAACCAACAGTTCTTGCAGGTGGACCTGATTCAAAAAAACATTGTCTTACACATATGAAGTTTATCTAGATCAGTGTATGCATATGTGCACCAGTATCTG
Source organism: Papaver atlanticum (assembly GCA_023531105.1). Classification (NCBI taxonomy): domain Eukaryota; kingdom Viridiplantae; phylum Streptophyta; class Magnoliopsida; order Ranunculales; family Papaveraceae; genus Papaver; species Papaver atlanticum. The sequence goes on along the minus strand of JAJJMB010002176.1, from coordinate 370,538 downwards.
CATATAGCCATATAGCAAAACATCGTTCACTGAGTCACTAGGTGAATTTATCGTACCACACATGCTGGTTTGGGTGAATGTCAATGTTCCTGCTGGAGACCGAACTTGCTCTTCACCCTGGAGCCCCATTGAAGGAAAGGGACAGCCTCGTTTATGTCGTAGTCACTTGTCCAAGTTACAGTCATCTATATCAAACATTTGCAATGGTATTACGTGAGGAACAGAAATATGTTCCGCACAAACAAAAACTGAAAATGAATTGTAATGTGGACTTAATTACTTCATCCCAAGACTTTCCAAGAGCAAGACGAGGATAAAGAGGTGCCTTTGGGTTTGCAAAAGAGATCTTGTTTGAAGTAGCTATTAACTTCGGCTACAAAATAAATTCCATTACAAATAGGTAAGATATGATACTAATTAGAACTCATAAACAAGTAATTATTATAACAACTATGTGAAGCCTTACCTTGGCAAGCCCACCGGAAAATAATGCAAATGCAAAGTCGGATCTCTGATTAATCAGACGGAACCTCAAAGATCCATTACCCGTATTTACATAGTCTGGAGTTGAGTGATTTGCGAATTGGTACTGATGAACATATCATTTAATTCAAATACATTAGATCAACTAATTCTTTACTAACAACAACTTCATAGGAGCCTATTTTTGGAAAAATACTATCGACAACTCGATAGCTCAGTTCAAGCCCCAAACTAGCTAACTAATAATGCTTAACTGTTCTGCAGTTGGGATTTTATTCGGGCCTGAGAACTGGTTGCTAGTCCAGTCCTTAGATTCACAAGTCATGGTTATTTTTCAGAATTTTTCTAGATAAGACCATAATCTAAAATAGTATTAGAGATTAATTAAACCTTGATTGGGTCAGAAACCAACAAAGGACTTAGGCGAGCAGGATTTCCCATGGTTGGCACATATGTGGAAGCACTGCATATGTTAAATCAACCGAATTAGCTTCTGATACACAACCTAATGCTACTGCATAAGACATGCCAAAATATTACTTGAAAATAGCTGGAGAAAACACTGCGACCCAATCATCTGCGGTTGGATGGGGGTGTTTAAACTTCACATTTATCCATTGGCTACTCTCTCCCTGCAATATTAGACAATTTATAGTCAAGAACAAATATATAATCAAGAAAATGAATCTCAATTCAAATGCCGTGGCATGTGTCCTAGACCAAAGCAAAGCCAAACCAAAAACTAGTATTGTTTCCCAAACAGTTAGAAGCGGTAACAACATCACTCATGTTCATTCTTTCAAATCTTTGAAGCAATATAGCGAACATCAAACGTGCATTCAGTTATGAAGGGACTGACTCTACAAATAAGGCGGAAGATGTGCTACATTGTCAAAACACAGCTACCTAGAGATATACATGTTGTTGAACCTAAGTAAGCTACGTACCTTTAATCCGAGAAGACGACTAGTAGCTTTAATGGAAGCTTCTGCATGAATCCCAAGTCTGAGTTCGTGCATAGAAATCTTAGACAAAGGTTGGACATTGATCATTTCTTGTTGATTAGTATAGTAATCAACATTAATATTATTGCTCTCAACAACATAACTACATAACATACAACATACTAAAACAGAAACAGAAACCCGAGAATAGTATTATATGTTTCACAAGGTCTTGTCTTTCGTGAATATGTACAAACTTGATGGTAAAGAGTTCAACAATACCGATCAAAATTATTGGACTATATTTTTTTTATTTTTATTTTTTTTTTCAGTTTCCTGAGAAGTTTCGGAGTGCTTTTTCACGTTGTAAGAAGTGATAAGACTGAAAAAGTAGGCGGTTACATGATGTATATCTTTGACTTGTCTGTTCTGACTATCTCTGACATATTGTTATCCCTACCAGTGAAAAACAAACATTGTTACAACTGAATTGCAATAAGTGTTCAATTTCTCAAAGTAAGCTGATCATTCCCATTATACTAGCCAATATACACCTCAGATTGATCGGACAAGTTTTTACATCTGCTTCGAAATGAATTTTATTCCTGGAATTCGCCCAAACTTCCCAAAACGTCATATATTCACCAGCTTCTGGATCCAAGACACCATTTGAGAAAGTTCCTTTGAATTCGTTATAGCCACATGGAAAAACCCGTATAACAAGTCAGTAGTAGTAATCAATTTTACTTTTGGTTATTCCAAGTTTATATGACCATTTGTATTTTTTTGTAAATTGTAAGTGATCAATTGACACAAAAAGATTAGATTTGATGTTCATGGTTAGTCCTTTCACTTGACACAATTATCCTTTTCTTTTAGTTCAATTATTATAATTCGTATCCTATTTTTACGGGGTATAATTGGAAAACAAACTTTAATATAACATATCTAAAAATTAGTGCCTTAGAATTTTACAGATTTTATTTTGTTTGAAAGGTTATAAAAGAATCTACGCAATGAGTATAAACGACAATATCAAATTTAGAGTTTTTACGAAAAATTCGGAAATATTTATCATTTTAGAAACTATTTTAGAAAATTAAATGTATATTCATTATGCAAACCACCACAAATGATAAATAATACTTTATGTAGTCATATTTTGGTTTATACATCAACTAATTTTCCTTTGCAACTAATAAAACGATGTACTCCCTCCGTTTCAAGAAGAATGGTACTTTCACTTCAGGCATAGCCATTATGCAAACCACCATAAATGATGCATATACAACACATCATGCAATCATATTTTGGTTTATGGATCGACTAATTTTCCGTTTGAGAAATAGTGATACTTTCACATTCCGTTTCAAAAAAAGTGATACTTTCATTCCGAAACGGGGCGAAAGTATCACTTTTTTGGAACGGGGCGAAAGTATAACTTTTTCTGAAATGGGGCGAAAGTATCAATTTTCTGAAACGGGGTGAAAGTATCACCTTTTCTGAAACGGGGCAAAAGTATCACTTTTTGTGAAACGGCGCGAAAGTATCACTTTTTCTGAAACATGGCGAAAGTATCACTTTTTCTAAAACGGGGCGAAAGTGATAGAGCACTGCTCGGTCGAACTCGCAAGCGTTGCTATCTCAAGCTTGTTTGTCAAGTTTAGATGATACTTTCACATTCCGTTTCAAAAAAAGTGATACTTTCACTCCGTTTCGGGAAAAGTGATACTTTCGCTCCATTTCAGGAAAAGATACTTTTTCTGAAACGGAGCGAAAGTATCACTTTTTTCAAAACGGGGGGAAAGTATCACTTTTTTGGAACGGGGTGAAAGTATCACTTTTTCTGAAACGAGGCGAAAATATCACTTTTCTGAAACGGGGTGAAAGTATCACTTTTTCTGAAACGGGAAGAAAGCATCACTTTTCTGAAACGGAGTGAAAGTATCACTTTTTCTGAAACAGGGCGAAAGGATAACTTTTTCTAAAACGGGGCGAAAGTGATAGAGCACTGCTCGGTCGAACTCGCAAGCGTTGCTATCTCAAGCTTGTTTGTCAAGTTTAGGTGATCAAAACTATAAGTCTTGATTTCTAGTATACTTATAGCTATGTCTCGGATTAGGATAGAATGTGTAGTTGAGCTTTAGACTTCACGGCGTTCATCGATTGAAGACGAAGATCTACTGAGGAGAGCTTGGAGGAACTTCATCAACAAAACGTATGTGGAGACTAAAACTTATCTATTACTCAGAAGTATATTCTATTCTATCTCCTATTGAGACTAAGTCGTATAACTTTATGACTTTTACATTATACACATTTGATATTTCGAGATGAGTTTAACTCACTTATATATTTCTCGAAATATGTGTTGGAAGCTTTTTTCTTTAGCTACGTTCATCATTATTCCTGACGAGTTTAGTAGGAAACAATTTACTTGTTGAAAACTAAATAATAAGTCAAAAGATGATCATGTGAAAATTCCCTTGAAACATCTTACATGATTTGTGTGAGACAGTCATTTGATGTAGACTCGGAATGTTTCGTATTGCTTATTCGATCACTTGAAAATTACTTATAAGCTAATAGTTTGTGTGAGACAGCTATTGTCATCTTCTAAGGATGTTTCAATGATTGAAATTGGAGTTTAGAACAATTAACCATTGTCTGGATATAGCACAGTATGCATACCAGTATGCAAACTGTTGTCGTATGATTCAGGTCCGGAAACCAAGTTTGCATACCAGTATGCGAACGGTTAACTGTTAAAGTCCGGGAACCAAGTATGCATACCAGTATGCGAATGGTTCTACCCGAGTTAGGTCCGGGACGACAGTATGCATACCTGTTTACGAACTGTCGGACAAGACTAAAGTCCGGAACTTAAGTTTGCGTACCCGTTTGCAAACTTATTTGGTTAAGTTCTAAAATCGGTTAAGTATGATTTCATACTCATGAACAAATACATTAATCAATTATGGAATGCAATCTTTGCAAGCCGTGGCTTAATGTTCATGAATTGATTCTTCTATAAGTACTTTGTACAATCATGAATCAAATCCGATTTTGTTTCAATTGTTTCTTATATACTTCAATGAGAATATAAACAATTGAACAACTCTATGAGTAACACAATTAGATTCATTTGATCTAGAAGTGTTAGATGAATGTGGTTAATACAAAAGTGTTCATATGGCTAACTTCGGTTAACTATTGTTGAGCCAACTCAATATACACAATTAGGTACGGTACCCATATCTAAATGAAGGTATCTTTCATTTGTGTGTAACAAGCTAAGACCATCTAACGGTGGAGAGATATTGCTTTGGTTTTAAGCAAACTTAGCTTGAATCTTAAATCAGGTTTTCATCTAATGGTGAATATTGATTGCTTTGTTTCTAAGCTATCAAACCCTGATTTGAAGACTAAATAAGGGAGAAATCTAGCAACTGGAAAGCCTATTCCCTACACTTCTGTGTGATACTAGTTGCGACTAGAGTCGATTCTCCTTTAACCTAGATTTTTCCTAAAACCATTATAGGTTAACGACTTAAAGACTTCATTGAGATTCTGAAGCCAGACCCAACTATTTTCTCTGTAGTTGTGTGTTCTGATCTTACTTGTTCTATCGTATTGAGTATTATCTTCTCTAAGATTTGCTCGAGATTTATCTCCGATAGGTAAGATATAAAAAGTAATCACAAAGCTCTTCGTCTCATTCTTTGTGATTCCACAATAACTTCTTCTACTACCATATAGTTAAGTTATTGTGAGGTGATTGATATTTCTAGGCTGTTCTTCGGGAATATAAGACCGGATTATCAATTGGTTCCTGTTCACCTTGATTTATCAAAAGACGGAACAAAACTTCATAGGTATATCTGTGGGAGACTGATTTATCTATAAGAATAGACTTATCTGTGTGAGACAGATTTGTTTATAAAGTTTTCGACTTTGGGTCGTAGTAACTCTTAGTTGTGGGTGAGATCATCTAAGGGAATCAAGTGCGTAGAGTCCTGATGGGATTTTGAGACGTAAGGAACGCGACTGTACCTTAATCGGTGTGAGACTTGGTTAGGGCTCAACTACAGTCCTGTCCGAAGTTAACTTGTAGTAGGCTAGAGACTATAGCGGCTTAGTACAATGTGGTGTTCAAAACTGGACTACGTCGCGGGGTTTTTCTGCAGTTGCGGTTTCCTCGTTAACAAAACTTCTTGTGTCTATGTTATTTCTTTTCCGCATTATATTTGTTTATATAATTGAAATATCATAGGTTGTGCGTAGTTCAATCAATTGGTAAATCCAACCTTTGGTTGTTGATAGAAATTGATTGACACTTGAACATTGGTATTTGGTACCGTTGAAGTTATTCTCATACCAATCAGTTCACGGATTCATTCATGTTGATTTGCTGATTGATTTGAGAAAGAGATATAACTCTTGGATATCTTTCCTTGATTGAGTCTGACTGTCTAGTTGATTATATTTGAGTTAGTCCATACAGATTGCCGAACAAAATATTGGGTGTGGTTGTTAGACCCCCGCTTTTTCAGAAAGTATCACTTTTTCTGAAACGGGACGAAAGTTTCACTTTTTTTGAAACGGGGCGAAAGTATCACTTTTATGAAATGGGGTGAAAGTATCACTTTTTCTGAAACGGAGCGAAAGTATCACTTTTCTGAAGCATGGAGAAAGTAGTCGCAGACAAACCCATCTTCATATTCTTCTTCGGTCGGCTCTCCCACCGTGGAAATGGTTATACTAGTTAACATTAACACTAGTGGCACCCTAGCCGTGTTTGTGATCCTTAATTATTTCACAAGGTCTTGGATTTTGTGAATTCATATAAAGTTACTGGTATAGTTCTTTTTTTCTTTTTTTTTCTTTTTTTTTTTTAAAGACATAGCTATATATATAATTAGTCAATCAGGCAAAAATCCTGTTGAGCATTGTGTTTTATAAAAGCATCAGTTTCAGGAAATAGCTCTCTCAACTCAAAGTTCGAGTAGTTAGAGTAAAAGTTTTAGGTTATCTCATGCAATTTTTGCAACAACTCCTTCCTTAGGGAATTACATTCAAACATGTGGAAATATGAAATATAATCTACATATATAGTCATCTATCAGTTCATTGTTGCACTGTGATTGATGATTTCTCCACTTCTTCTTCAGTTCTTTTTTAGTTTCTTGTTTACTAGCTGGATGTTACAAGTACTTTCATTTTGCTGGTGTGCCCACTTTATTGCTGCCAGCACACCTAGTGTGCTTCTTTCCTTCTGAGATGCTACTCTGCAAGAAAAGATCTTGCTGTCTTGAATTCGTTGTCCTTCATCTACAATAATAACAATAGCCAGAGAATAATTTGGATGAGATTGGTAGTAGCAATGTATTATAGCTATTCTAGTTGGTGTTGTCCTTCTGATTTGGAGTGCTTGCAGTTGGTTGATTGAGGGGTTTCTGTTGAGGGTATATTTTGAGGTGATGTTATAGGAGTGTCTAAGGTGGTAATTGATTTGGTATCCTGGACAGTCATCTTCCCTAGTGAAGATGAGATACCCACCAAATTAGTCTTTTTCAAGTAGCTCAAGTGCGGGAAACATCAGTTTATATGATTCGACCCACCTTGGCTCAAGTGCATATCACCTTCCTTATTACAATTATGACCATGGGGTACCCTTTGTCAACAAGAGATGCTTCGGGATCCCCAACCCTTTTTTGTATTATTATGGGTGAATTTCTTTAAGAATTCTATCACCATACCCCATCTTCTTTTTGCTGATGACTTCCTCATCTTCACTAGGGCAAGTAAGAAAGATTGTAGAAGGTTTTTAAAGATTGAGTAGTACTCAATATTTTTATTGTCTCGAACTTTCAACCTCTCTATCAAATTTACACTATGGTGAGTACTGAATTGTAAACTAGGGTTTTAAGTTCTTACAAAGAATGCCATACAACTTGCACACCTATCATCTCTTGACGGTGTAGATGAATCTCTATTAACAATATCGTGCTTTCCTTCAAAACTATGTAAGTAACGAAAAAAATAGTGGAAATATTACCTCTCTATCATATTTTATGTTTCGAAATTTTGCAAATAACTTTTGTTTCCTTATCTGAAAAGACAGAGAGTAGTACATTAATTCAATTTAAGTTGGGCTAAAGACTGGTTCCGATTTCATTTAGGCTTCTTTTATTATTAATTTGTTTTCAAATTTCTACCATAGAAAACTTTATTTGGTAGATATCTAGATGATGCCAAACCATTAAATTACCCAGAAAATCATCAGTAAGCCAAGACAAAATATAAAATCAGTGCAATTGAGCCTGATAATCAACTATTTTTTATGTCCTGTTCTTGTACAAATTAGGGAAGAATTCAACGGAAAAAAGGAACGAAGTTGATCGGAATTAGTAACCCTGCCGTAGCAGCCTCTTAATACTTCATTAAAACATACTTAACATCAAAATTAATAAGGTTCTCTTACAGCTTAAATATCTAACCAATAGAAAAGTAAACCCTAAACTAGAAGATTAATCAGTGAAGGACATCTGTCCACTGATTACTGTGCCTTTATTAACCAATGATTAGTCGCCAGATCATCTTATAAAGGCAGACAGGTGAGAGATAAGGGCGCCCTAAGGTAAGCACACGGCTAACTTAGAAAAGCACATGACAATGCCCTTCCCATCAGCACATCCTTGTCCTCAAGGATGGAACTTAGGTAAATTGTGTGCAATGTGCGATGTATCTTCCCAGGTAGCATCCTCAGGAGCTGCATTAGTCCACCTAATAAGCAATTGAGGTATAGAAATGCCATTGCGTAAGATAGTTCTTGAGTCCAAGGCAGCTGCTGGGATGACAAGGATTTTTCCATCAGTATCCAACACAGGCAGTGAAGGAGAGGGAACATGGGTGGCTCTAATGTGCTTCTTCAGTTGAAAGACATGGAAGATAGGATGGATCCGTGCTTCTGCTGGCACCTTGAGTTTGTAAGCAGCTGCTCCTATTCTTTTACATAACAGGAAATGGCCCATAATATTTGGCTGCAAGTTTGAGGTTTCTTCTCAAATCCACAGTAGCTTGTCTATAAGGATGCAACTTCAGATAAACCTTGTCACCCACTTCAAAAACTCTTTTAGACCTTGTATGATCAGCAAAAAACTTCATTCTTTCCTGGGATTTATGAAGAGTATCCTTCAATAAGTCAATGACAACATCTCTCTGCTTCAAATAATCTTCAACAACAGCAACAGAGGTAGTAGCAGTAGAAGGAAAAGTTAAGTGTGGAGGAAGGTAACCGTAAAGTGCCTGGAATTGATTTTTTAGGTTGGTATGAAAGTTGGTGTTGTACCACCACTCTGCAAGAGGAAGCCACACATGCCATTTCTTAGGTTGGTGTCCACACATACACCTTAATTATCTCTCCAGATAAGAGTTCACCCTCTCAGTCTAACCATCAGTTTGTGGGTGGTAGGTTGTGCTTAAATTCAGTTGAGTGCCCAATGCCTTGAACAGGTCCTTCCAAAAATGAGTAGTGAAAATCTTGTCTCTGTCAGAGACAATGGAGGCAGGCATAGCATGAAGCTTAAAAACATAAGAGATAAACTCTCTGGAAACAGAAGAAGCAGTTTAAGGATGGTGCACGCCAATGAAGTGACTGTACTTTGTCAGTCTATCCACCACTACCAAAATAATTGACTTTCTTTCACTCATTGGTAATCCCTCAATGAAATCCATGGAAATGTGCTTCCAAGCATGGTATGGAACTGGCAAGGGTTGAAGCAACCTAGCAGAAAAAGTGTGCTCTCCTTTGTTCCTTTGACATACATCACAAGTGGAGACAAATAAAAGAATGTACTTTTTCATGGAAGACCAGAAGAAGTAAGACTTTGGTCTAACATATGTCGCATGCATGCCAGAATGGCCACCCACAGCTGAAGAGTAGATGGAATCCATAATTTTGTCCTTGGTGTTAGCTGAACTTCCCACATAGAGTCTTCCTTTGTACCTCAAAATGCCATTCAAGTAAGTATACTTTTTAGCTGATCTTGGAGTGAGGGAAAGATGGGCTATGATACTTTGAGCTTTAGTGTCATTGTCATAGCTATCAATAATCTCTTGAGCCCAAGCAGGTTGATAGAGATAAGTAATATTACAGCAAACAGTGGAATGAGGTCTTTTGGAGAGAGCATCAGCTACCCTGTTCTCTGAACCTTTTTTGTACTGGATTTCATAATCATATCCCATGAGCTTCATAAGCCATTTTTGTTGCAGCACAGTGGAGATTTTCTGTTCTAAAAAGTAGTTAATACTTTGATGATCTTTCTTGATAATGAAATGAGTGCCTTGTAAATAATGCTCCCATCTATGGACTGCTTGAACAATATCTAACAGTTCCTTCTCATATGTAGATAGTGTTGCAGCTCTAGGCCCAAGTGGTTTGTTGTAGAAAGCAATGTCTCTGTTGTCTTGCATAAGGACATCTCCAAGACCCACATCACAAGCACCGGTCTCAAGAACAAATGGTTTAGTGAAGTCAGGTAAATCTAGCACATGGGTAGTTATCATGGCTGTTTTGATCTTATGGAAAGCCTCAGTGGCAGCATGAGACCAAGAGAAGGCATTCTTCTTTAATAATTCAGTCAATGGTTTACTAATAAGACCATAATCTTTCACAAATTTCCTATAGTAACCAGTGAGGCCCAAGAATCCTCTAAGGCCCTTAATAGTTGTAGGAATAGGCCACTCAACCATTGCAAAAATATTATCAGGGTCATCCTTAACCCCATTATGTGTTATGATGTGTCCTAAGTACTCCAATTCAGACTGGCCAAAACAACATTTAGAGAAATTGGTAAAAAGCTTATGTGTTCCGAGAAGCTCTAAAGCTGTATGTAAGTGAAGTATGTGAGTGTCCAGAAATGGGTTGTAAATTAGGATGTCATCAAAAAAATACCAAACCAAACTTCCTAAGATGTTCTTGAAAAACATTGTTCTTGAGAGCTTGAAAAGTTGCAAGAGCATTGGTAAGGCCAAAAGGCATTACCTTGAATTCAAAGTGGCCATGATGTGTCCTGAAAGCAGTCTTGTGTATGTCAGAGGGAAAAATTCTGATCTGATGATATCCTGACTTCAAATCAATCTTGGAGAAAAAATTTGAGCCATGTAATTTATCCAATAACTCCTCTATGACTGGTTTTGGAAATTTATATTTAATTGTGATGATGTTTAACCTCCTGTAATCAACACATAACCTCCAAGAGTTGTCATTCTTTTTGACCAGCAGGATTGGAGAAGCAAATGGACTGTTGCTTGGTTGGATGATGCCAGATTGGATCATTTCCTACACTAAATTTTCAACAACTGTTTTTTGGATGAAGGGACACCCATAGGGTCTGAGATTGACAGGGGATGCATTTGGAATGAGAGGGATTTTATGATCCAAGTCCCTTTTAGGTGGAAGAGTTTTTTGTTCAGAGAACAAATCTGGGAATTGGTTGAGGACAGTGGTGATTTGTGGTGGTGGGGTAGACTGGATAGTGTTGGCTAAGATGGAAAAAAGTTGACCAACTACTCCATGAAAATGCTTCTTAAAGAATTTTTTAACTGCCCCTCCACTCATCATGCTTAAATAGGATTTTTGTTGTACATCAGTCAAGGTGATCTTCTTTCCCTTATGCCTGAAAGTGGTACGTAACTTAGATAAGTTAAAGAGTACATCTCCCAGGATTCTTAACCAATCAGCACCAAGTACTATATCACAACCTCATATTGGAAGAAGTCTAAGATTTCCATTGAACTTATGACCCTGCATAATTCATTCAAGTTGAGAGCACATTCCTGAACTTACAGTTTTGTCACCATTTGCTACAGTGACCAACAAACTGCTAGTTTGTTCAATTGAGCATTGTAAGGTTTTTGCCAGAGCACAGTCAATAAAACTGGTGGTACTGCCTGTGTCTATAAGGAAGCCAGGAATTCTAATATTGTCACCTGATATATTTCCTGTCATAGCATGTAGTGAAATCTCCATATCACTCTCAATAGGAAAGTCTGGCTCTGTGTCTTGTTCAGGCTCTATACCCTCTTCAAAGATTTCTTCAGTCTCCTCACCTATAAGTACATATAGGTACTATTTTTTTTACAAATGTGTCCTCTCCTGTAGTAGTCATCACAGTTAAAACATAATCCCTTGGCTTTTCTATCTTGAACTTGTTCTGGAGTGAGTTTTTTGAGTGGCATGATGGGGCTAGACTTGGGCTGTGAAGGTTGTAGAAGTGGTTGAGATGGCACAGTTATAGGTTTTTTAGGAAGGGTGTTGGGTTGAAATGGTCTGGTAGCATAAAAAGAATTAGGCAAAGGCCTCTGAGTAGGTTTAGTGGTTTTTTGTTGTATTAAAAGAGTCCTCTCTTGCATTCTGGAAAGTAAAAAGGCGTGAAGCAATGTTGTTGGGTTAAACATGAGGACTGACCTGGCCCTCTGAGTTCTTATTTCAACCCTCCAATAAAACTAGATATGAAATAGGATTCAGGGAAATCCTTGTGAAGACTCAACAATAATGCTTTCAAATACTCAAATTCTTCAAAGTACTCATCCACAGTGGTTAGTTGAGCCAATTTGTTAAATAAGCCAATAATATTATCATGAGCAGGATTCTCAAATCTGAGACAGATATTTTCACAGAAGTATTTCCAAGTAATATGGGTCTGATTAAGACAAAAATTGTCATACCATTTAGTTGCTTTGCCATCTAGATGTATAGACACCATCCTTGTCTTGTGGATGTCCTGGATATTGTTCATTTGAAAATAATATTCACATTTTTGTAGCCAGCTCTTTGGGTTATCTCCATCAAATCTAGGAAAGTCAATCTTTCGCATCTGGTGTTGCTGAATGCTATCTCGACCACCATACTGATTGGTAAAAGGAGATTCACCAGCTTGATTTGAGAATCCACTATTAGAGACTTAAGCTCCATTTGTTTCCTTTTGTAGATCTCGATTAGAAAAAAAAAATTCTAACTGAGATTGAATACTGTTCTAGATTTCCACCTTCAATAACTGCAAATCTTCTTTAGTAGACATGGTACTGAGTTGCAGGGATAGATTGTTGACCTTCTGATGCAATGAATCGAGCTCAGTTTGTTGTCGATTGTTAGTATCCTGTAACTCTTTGCAGGTTGGAACAACCATGATGAATGGTAGGAAAGAACGGCTCTAATGCCAATTGTATTGTTCTTGTACAAATTAGGGAAGAATTCAACGGAAAAAAGGGACGGAGTTGATCTGAATTAGTAACTCTGCCGTAGCATCCTCTTAATACTTCATTAAAACATACTTAACATCAAAATAAGGGTCTCTTACAGCTTAAATATATGACCAATAGAAAAGGAAACCCTAAACTAGAAGATTAATCAGTGAAGGACATTCGTCCACTGATTACTGGGCCTTTATTAACCAATGATTAGTAGGCAGACCATCTTATTAAGGCAGACATGTGAGAGATAAGGGCGCCCGAAGGTAAGCACGAGGCTAACTTAGAAAGGCACATGACATGTTTTTTCCGGTCAATGATAAACATTGCATGGAAGTTAATCTTCAAGATAAACATTTAGACTTACCAGAAAAAGAAAAAAGAAAAAAAAAACACTCAAGGTAAACATTGTTCTCTTATTTAAAGGGTAACCAAGACACTTACATGAACAACAACAATGGAAAGTCGACTGATTTTACATAAAAGATGGAGTATGAGGATTTAGTATACGATCTAAATTTAGCATCACAGTTGTGAATGACATGGACCAACCATGAAGGTTATTGCTGCTGCTACTGCTAGTGCTGCCCCCATTTGTGCGGTTAGCACCGCTCCTCTGTTCATGGATGTTTACCACAATAACTGGAGTCCTACAAATCGGACAATTAAGTGATTGAAACGGCAACCACTTATCGACGCATTCCTTGTGAAAATGGTGTTTACACTTGGGCAACATCTTAACCGTGTCACCATTAAAAAGTTCACATAGACATATTGAACAATTCCCGTCGGAAATGTTGTTATTTTCAGAAGGAAAAGAAGAGCCAGTCGGTGATAATAATGATGAGTAGGTAAGAATTGGATTAGTTTTATCTAGGTAATTTAGAAAATAAGGATTAGTTTTATCTAGGTAATTTAAAAAATAAGTGTCGTTTCGTGTTATGGATACGGGTCTATAAATGCAATGACTGAGCAAACGATTCTCATGGCTTCGCTAACCATTTCTTGGTTGCTTGAAATTGCAATTATTGAATTAGTAAACATATCCATGGCAAACACGAAGAAAAAACAAAAGAACAAAAGAATGTAGAAGTAGGATAACACTCTAAGAGCATCTCCAACAGAAGGTGCAAAAAATCCTACATGGATTTATGATTTAGTTCTTTTATTTGTGGGGTCTATTCAGAGAGCAAAATTAGGATCTTATTCCTAAAAAACTATCTCCAACGGTTACAGATTTTTGATCTCTAGAGTTAATTATTAAAAGAGAAAATATGACGTGGAAGTGCATCCGAAGGTGTAGTTAACACTTTTTTCCAAGACCTTCTTATTTAATATGGCACCCTTCCTAGTTTGTAGGCCCTACTATTGAAGATGATTTTAATTAAAATGGAGGTCTAAAATCCTACGTGTCGTATAAAAATAAAATTATAATCCTCTGTTGGAGATACTAAGAGATTGTACAAAGAAGTAGAGGACTTAGGATTGGCCGGTCTTACATATAAGGGTTTGACCGTTTGAGTAATTAGTGTTTTCATTGGATGCCTTGAACTTTGAGTGACCCTCATAATTTTTTGTCAGAATGTATGTCACTTCTAGTTGTTCATTAGATCATCGCTCCATTGAATGGGGTAGAAGAAGAGATGGAGAAGACAAAATCCTAGAAAAAATTATAAGCCAACTAGCCAGAAATCAGGCAAGGACATTAAAGCATGTGATGCCATGACAACCCCGAATGTCACATAGAGCGAGTGAAAAACATTTGTCGAACAAAACGACTCCAAAAGAAACCTATTATTATTGGGGCTGCCGGGGTACATTTGAGAGTTGAAAAATATAAAAACGGATCATAAATTAGTAATGGCTAAAAATATGTCGATTTGTGGTAATGATATTAACTAAACAAATTAAGCATTATTGATTAGATTAGCTTAATGAGTTAGTTCTTTTGTTAACTTTTAGAATATATGAAGGAAGCATACTCTCCTTTCATTTTCGCATTCACTTACACGCCCTTCTCACTTTTTCATTTTCAGAGTCGCTTACAACTAGGAATTCACCATTTCTTAACCGTAAACAACAAATTACAGTTGGGAAAAGAGGAATTCATAGTCGCAAATAAGTCATTTAGGGTAGCAATTCATCAACTCCACCCTGTAATATATATAGATCTTATATATTATATATAAAAATGAGCATAAATTGATACTCATTTCTAACCTGGCTAAATTGGGGCCTACTGTGATTAATTTGGCCTATGAATTACTTCAACTAACCCTAAAGAGTAGGATATGGGGTGTCTAAATGATGGTAAAAATACTAAATTAACCTTGAAAGAAACTTTAATTATTCTAATACAAATACAAATACAAAATCATAATCACTTAATTAACAAATAAAAAAATCATTAATCAAAACTCAAATTTTTTTCAATTTCTTTCAAAATCAAAACTAAAACTAAAACCTAATCAATCACAAACAACAATTGAAATCTAATGACCCTTTTTAGGTTTTGAAAAAAACAACAATTCAAGTGATTGAGCTAAATCCCTTTAATCCATTCCTTCTAAGAGGTACTCTACAATGATTTACCTCTAAATCTTTGAAATTCACTCATCAAATTTTCTGAAAATCCACCCAGAATCGGTTTATGTGTGCACCATATTAGTTCGATTATGGTTGATGTTACAGGCAATCGGTTTTTATTGTGCACCTACATAAACCGATTCTGGGTGAACATCAACCATAATCGGTTTACGTTAATGCATGCATCAACCGATTCTTGGTGCAAGTTCGGATTTGTAGAGAAATCAAAAATCGGATTAATAGTGCATATATATAATCTGATTATGACTGTTAACGACTATTTTTTGAAATTGAAATTACAGTCGTTGGTACTTTGTGTATATAAAGAGGATAGCCTATTCTCTTTCATACACTACCTAATCCAAAGAAATCTTTCTCCATTGTTAATTTTTTTTCATTTCAAGATGTCAAGTCCATCATCATAAACTACCAATTCAATCGAACACATACTTAGAAGATGCAAGCGAACAACCAAATCAATTGTGACAATGGAAGAAGAGATACGCAAAAGAAGCGAACAAACAACTACAAACGCGACTTCATCTTCATCACCTAACAAATATGTTAATGTAATGGATGAAGTGTTAAGCAAACAAATAACTACAAAAGAAACCATATCATCGTCATCGGCTGCGACAAAATATGAAGAGAAACTCAAGGAAGAGAAACGAGGTCAATAGCAATTCCAACTAAGGGAAAGAATGAAGGATGTTGATGAAGAGACCGAATAGATTAAGAAATTTTACATTCTCAAGGATCTTCCCGAAGATCCTAAAGATCATACTATATTTTGGATTGAAGTTGGTTGGGGTCCTTTCGTTAAACAGACAGGCAAGAAACCACGCTATAATTATAGACCATCCCATATTTGTTCAAGGATGAATCATGTTAGGAAATTATGCATCAAGTACAACGAGTTTTTCGATAGGTACAGAGGGGACAAGTTCGCTGCACAAGATGCATATAAAGCTTGGAGAGGAGAGCGGTTTTATCATTTCGAAGCGGCATTGATAGTTGAAGCTCACACTAAGAAATAGAACCATGCTAGTTTCAATTTTAAGAGTTTATGAAAATTGGAAATGATCCACAATCGGATCATGTTGGACCATATGTAATCTGATTATTGAGTTAAAAATTGTTTGTTCTTCTATAACTTTTTCTTCCCAAAATCGGATTATATTATCGTACATAAAGACCGATTATGGAAGAACCTCGGATCATGTTAGACCATATATAATCCGATTATTTAGTTAAAAATTGGGTGTTCTTCTGTAACTTTTTCTTACCAAAATCGGATTACGTTATCGTCCATAGAGACCGATTCTGAAATAATCCCAGACAAGTTTTATTCAGAATCGGTTTATAATAGTTCCTTAGTAAACCGATTCTTATTTGAAGTCAGAATCGGTTTATAACAGTTGTAGTATAAACCGATTCTGAAAAAGTTGCAGCAAACTACCTGCAGAATCGGACTTTAAAAACGTATTATAAGACCGATTATGTTACAAATTTCATGAGTCCAACGTACCCAAAAAATAAAAATCACTTTCAATCATTAAGCTTGGTTCGGTTTGCAACATACAATATATGAAAGAGACAAAATATAAACATCTGATAGTTCAAGTTCTTAACAAAAGGAAAATACTCATTCCAACACTTGAAGACCCTTCATTTGATCCGGCTCGACTAACTCTTCCCAACGCTTCATGTTGGGCTCATATTTTTCAAGCCATTTCTTGGTGAGCTCTGAGTCATAATGAAACCTACACAGCGGTGGTAATGGACAATCTTCATGTAGCCTAAGACCGATATAATGTATGTTGTTAGGGTTGAATAAAACAATTCTACGATCCTTAAGCGATTCATCCCAAATGGTGTACTTGGGGGCGTATGTATAATATGTTCCCTGACCAAATAAATGAACAACACAACTCCACGTATCCTCCAGAAGATGACCACATAGAGGCATTCTCATCCAATACTCTGGGGTAATTGGTCCATTCCCTTTTGGCCCTTGTACACTAGCAACCATTTCATCAAATCTTACTTCTTTATCCTTTCTTGATCCTTCCTTCATCATTGAAATATAAAAATCCTTGTCTTCTTGTAGGCGCAAGGCCATCGTCTTTCTAAAATATTGGCATTGGGTTAGGTTCTCATCGTCCGCCAAACTTATATGACCTATTTGTTCCGACGCAACGTGATAACCACAATTCCCATCTGCGTCCACATCATCGGTAGATATAGCATAGGGATTAATGAATTCAGAAAGTTTCGAATAATACTCCTCGAATATGGTGTAACACGTTCGATGGGGTCTACCTCGTTCATCCCTAGGCGTGCTTCCATCACCAAGAGCGGCCCTTAGAGTCACCATAGAACCCATTTGTCTTGCTTGTCCCTTTCATGCACGTATCCTTGATACTCGTGTTGTACTTGCTTGACTCTCTTGAGAAGGAACGATTAGATCGTTTGGCTCATCGTTTATTGTTGGCGCTTGACTTTCTTGAGAAGGATCGATTGGATCCTCATGTTGCGAATGAGCGATTGAATCATTTGAAAGGACCATATGTGCGCTACTTGTCCCGTTTTCTCCCTTCTTTGTTCGACACCTTTTCCTCTTAGCCGGTGCCTCTTCATGCTCAATTCGTGAAGGAACGTTTGGAACATTTTTCTTGGCTTGTGCGCTACTTGTCCCGCTTTCCCCCTTCTTTGGTCGACCCATTTCCTTTGGAACCTGCGCCTTTTCATATTTAGCGTCTTCATACTCATGTTGAGAAAAGTTTCTTTTATGACTCAATAACGGGTTTTTTCCGGTACCCATTGCAACCTTAAACTCTTTCCTTTCTTCCTTCCTATCCATGTTGGTAGGTGGTCTACCCGTCGGCGGTAGCACCGTTGGTTCTCTGACCGGTACCATATGGGGGTTAGCGGCTAGTTTTAAGTCGTACATCAAAACTTGTCGTGCCAAGCCATCCTTTTTTGCGAATTTCTCGATGATTTCTCTTCCAATATCCGTTCCCACAAAGGATTCGAGTGGTTCTTCGGTTGGGGTGGTTTGAAAGTTAGTTGCTTCCAAAACGGATCAATGACTTCAAAAGGATTTCCTTGTTGGTACTTCGCAATCATGTGACGACACGGAAATCCCAAGGCCATCATCGTCATACATGAACATACAATTCTCCTTCTCCTTATCTCGTTTTCCACATAATATTTGTAATTCTTCATCATAGAAATGATTTCCCAGTGAGACACCTTATAGTTTAAATGTCTAATCAACCAATGGTAATCCTTATAGCTTGTGATGATTTTCATCCTACTCTCTTCCATTTGCGTGGTTATCTTGACGATATCAGACTTGGTGTACTCATGGATGGCTTGTTGTACCGTAACGCTGTTTTGGCTCCCTCGGAGCAAGATCTTCAAATGTCCATGAGATACTTCTGCGATAATTGTCGCCACATTCTTGTAATGCATGTGTTGGTAGGTGTAAGCATAGACAAATTTTTCCTTGTACGGATCCAATAATTCCTTCAAGCAATAAACCACACATTTCTCGTAATCCTTCATCCATAGTCTAATAAAACTCTCCAAATAATATTCGAACTCGGCCACGGACATTGAGTGTACCATTAAATACCAATGATGTTGAAAATCCTTCTATAGTAACCCATTCGCTTCATACTCTGATTTTCTTTTCTTCTTCTCCTCCTCTCGTTGTTCCGGAGTTAGTTTTTGAAGATGCTCATCTTCTTCCTTTTCATGAGCGGTACCTTTTTGTGGCTTTGGCCTTTGGATATGACCCCTACAATTACTTCTAATATTGCATTGTATGTTCCATGTGCAAAGAAAATGCTTAGCGTCCGGAAAAACCACTCATATGGCATTCATTAGTGCTTGGTCCTTATCCGTTACTATGATCCTCGGAGTCTGATCGCCGAGGTATATCTCCTTCAAGGTCTCTAGCATCCAAGTAAAACTCACATCATTCTCCCGATCCATAAACCCTCATGCTACCGTGAAAGTTTGATTGTCGGAAGTATGGCAAGCTATGTTTAACAACGGCATGTTGTACTTGTTGGTCTTGTACGTACAATCTATTAACAAAATTTGATAAAAGCATTGGGCCAACTTGACCATCTCCGGATGCGCCAATAAAATACGAGTCACTTTTCCTTCCAATACCTGCTTCCTCATTGTATATCCGTGTTGATCGGCTAACCACTGAGATTGTTCCATAACCGCTCTATCATCCCATTCCCTCTTCCTAAAGGCTGCTCTTTCCGTGTAAATTTTCCTCAAAGTGGACAAGTTATACTTATCATCCTCCTTAATCTTCCTAAGGATGTCACTTGGTTTACACGCTTTCATCGACCTTACTGTTTCCAATTGATGTGGTTTCAACCCACAAACGGCCGCGTGTCCAATAAGAGATTCTGAATCATCATGATTATGACAACCATTCATCACTTTCTCGAACTTGTATACCTTACCATTGGGTCCACTGGGTCTATTAACTATAACCTTAAACGGGCAACAATAATTCTTTGATTTAGTAATGTATTCCCTTGTCATCTTCTTCGCGTACGGTCTGTCCTTTTCTCAGTGACTTTCTTGCTTTCTACCTCTCTTACGAACAAGTTCCAAACAATCTTTTTTTTGAACGACGACCTAAAACTAATGCACATTTGATCTCTATGCCCTTGTGTATAAACCATTGCTTTGCATCGTTTCTTTCTTTCCATTCCAAATCGGTGAAATAGTGGGCAGAGAGATACGGCTTTGGGCTGATCTTCGTCGAACGCCGCAATAATCTACAACATATATCGAAAGGTGTAGGATTTAGAATCGGTTTATGTGTCATAGTCGAGACAACCGATTAACAGGAATCGGATTATATGAGCAATTATAAAGTCCGATTAAGGACTTGATGATTTCAGAGAAAAATTTCCATATTTCACAATCGGTTCACATTGCATAACATGTAATCCGATTTTCGTCATCCATATCCCTGTATCATTTCGTCTCCAACAATCGGATTACATATATATAAAAAACCGATTGTGAACTTAGTGTTTTATACGTGAACATCCAAGTGAAGGAATCGGCATATGTACATCACCAAAAAAAACCGATTTTGGTCACGTACCCATCGCGCCAAAAATTTACTACAATCGGATTATATGGTGATGAACAACAACCGATTATGATACCCAATTTGGGGATTTTATCCAGAATCGGTTTATGTGGTGATATCAAATAAACCGATTCTGGGAATTTATTTTGAATTTTTTTTCCTTTGTGGGTGATCTAGACATGCAAATGGATGTTTGTGGATCATTACAACTCATACCTGTCTATTTGAAACATTATCACCTTCTTCTTTATGGAGATATTGTTCTTGTGCTTGAATAATATCCTCAAGTATTCTTTGGTTGTCATGCTCTTCTTCATTCAACAAATTATCCAATTCGGTAGGATCGACATCATGATTATCTGATGCACCCACTTCTTCATCACTACCAGAGTCTTCATCGTTACTATAAAGTTTTATTTTTGCTAAGAAAAACACAAACCCTAGTATTAGAGCACTGCTCGGTCGAACTCGCAAGTTTTGCTATCTCAAGCTTGTTTGTCAAGTTTATTTGCCAAAACTATAAGTCTTGATTTCTAGTCTACTTATAGCTAAGTCTCGGACTAGGATAGAAAGTGTAGTTGAGTTCTAAACTCCACGACGTTCATCATACAAAGACGAAGAACTACTCAAGGAACTGGTGAAACTTCATCGACTAAAAGATATGTGGAGACTTGAACTTATCTATCACTCAAAAGTCTATCTACTCTATCTCCTATCTTGAGACAAAAGTCATATTGCTATATAGACTTCGATTATACACATTTGCTATTTTGAGCCGAGTTTATCTCGCTTATCTATTTCTCAAAATATGTGTTGGTAAGCTTTCACTTTGGCCAAGTACATCTTTACAAGTGACGAAAGTCATGTTGATTATTTCAATATCTTGAAAATTGTTTTGATGAAAAATACTGTGTGAATAACCTCTATTTAACATCCTCTAAGAATGTTTCAATGATTGAAATGAGAGTTTAGAATATATAACCTTGAATGGATATAAACATTGTATGTGAACTCATACTTGTGTAAGTCAAAAATCCTTGAACCAAAGTATGCGTACTTTGAAGCTCAGGATAACCGGAACTAAAGTCCGCGTACCTGTCCGCGTACTTCCGGAAGTTCACGTCTCATGAATTTCTGCTGGAGTTTGTGAACTGAAAACAAACTCAATCTGGGTACTTAAGTATGCGTACCGGTATGCGTACTTGAGTGGGTTATTTTCTAAAAACGGTTTACTCATGAACTCAAACTTATATAAACTAAGGAATGCATATTTGCAAATTGTGGCTATAAAGTTCATGAATCGATTCGAGTGAATCAAAATCGCTTTTGCTTCGATTGTGTCTTGTATACTTCTATGAGATCTAAGCAATTGAACATCTTTCTAACTAGTTCTTTTGAGTCATTTGAACTAGTTATAGTGAAGATGAATATGGTTGATATGAAAGTGCTCATATGGCTAACCATTGGTTAACTACTGTTGAACCAACTAGGTGTACAGGTTTAGGTACGTTTACACAAACCTAAATGAACGTGCATATCATTTGTGTATAACAAGCTAAGTTGGATCTAACGGTTGAAAGATATTAGCTTGAATCTAATCAGGTTTTCATCTAACGGTGAATATTGAATGCTTTGTTACCAAGGTAACTTAGATTGAAAACCCTGATTTGGAGACTATATAAAGGAGAACTCTAGCAACTGGGAAACCTAATCCCCACACCTCTTGTGTGATACTAGTTGTATAAGCTAGAGTCGATTCTCCTTTAACCTTAGGTTTCTACCGAGACCTTGTAGGTTAACGACTTGAAGACTTCATTGGGATTGTGAAGCCAGACCTAACTATTTTCTCTGTAGTTGCGTGATCTGATCTTGCTGTTTCTATCATGATTGAGTGCAATTGTAAGATTGGCTTGAGATTAATTTCTCCTATAGGCAAGATAGAAAAGTAGTCACAAACATCTTCGTCTCATCGTTTGTGATTCCACAATATCTTGTTTCGCTAGTCGATTAAGATTATTGTGAGGTGATTGATAATTTTAGGCTTTTCTTCGGGAATATAAGTCCGGGTTATCGATTGGTTCATGTTAACCTTAATTTATCAAAAGACGGAAAAAAAACTCGTTGGTATTTCTCTGGGAGACAGATTTATCTATTCCTGTAGACTTTTCTGTGTGATACAGATTTGTTTATTAAAGTCTTCGACTTTGGATCGTAGCAACTCTTAGTTATGGTTAAGATCAACTAAGGGAATCAAGTGCGTGGTATCCTGCTGGGATCAGAGACGTAAGGAGCGCAACTGTACCTTGGATCAGTGTGAGATTGATTGGGGTTAACCTACAATCAAGACCGAAGTTAGTTTGTAGTAGGCTAGTGTATGTAGTGGCTTAATGCAGTGTGTGTTCAATCTTGACTAGGTCTCGGGTTTTTTCTGCATTTGCGGTTTCCTCGTTAACAAAACTTCTTGTGTCTGTGTTATTTTTTTTCCGCATTATATTTTGTTATATAATTGAAATATCACAGGTTGTGCATTGAATCGATCAATTGGTAAATCCAACCTTTGGTTGTTGATTGAAATTGATTGATACTTGAACATTGGTCTTTGGTACCGTTCAAGTTAATTTCTCTTGTATTCAATTAGACTCGCAGGTTTCTATTTGCTTGAGTAAGTATTGAATCGAGAAATTGATATATAACTCTTTGATATACTTTTTATTAAGATTGAGTCTGACTGTCTAGTTGATTCTCTTAAAAGTATATTGGAGTTAGTCCATACAGATTGCTAAGCGAATTATTGGGTGAGGTTGTTGTACCCTCACTTTTTCAATTGGTATCATAGCAGGCAAACACGTTCAAAGACCTCATAAGTCTGTGTTTGTAGCGATCTGACTCTATGGACAAAAATTCTATCTCCAAAAACGTACCACCAGTCTTCGATGGCTCAAACTACTTGTAGTGGAAAATCGTTATGCGTGCTTTTCTTCAGGCTCGTGATTTTCAAACATGGGTACGTGTTGTTAATGGCTATGATCCTCCGGTTAATACAGAAGGCTATGTATATATTCCGAAGGATATTGGTAGATATAGTCCAGAAGAAATCCTTGCTGCAAAGAAAAATTATGATGGCTTAAATGCTATCATACATGCCATTACCCCAGATCTTCAGCATCATGTGACTACGTGCACAAAGTCTAAAGATGACTTGAATATCTTAGAAACCGTATTTGAAGGGAATACATGTGAAAAAAAATCTAGGCTTCAAAACCAAAATTATGATTGGGAAAACCTTCGTATGCCAGAATAAGATTCATTTGATGAATTTAATCACAAAGTGTCTAAAATTGTTAATGCATCTTTTTCATTGGGTAAGACTATTCCTGAAAAGGACATTGTGATGAAGATTCTCAGATCCCTGCCATCTAGATACGATTCTAATAAGCATGCCATCGTTGAAGGAAATAATCTCACAACGTTTTCCATAAATACTCTAGTTGGGAAGTTGAAGATCTTTGATCATGAGCATACATCCAAATCTGGAAAGGATGTTGCTTTCAAATCACAAAAGAACACTAAATTACTTGATAAAAGTAAAAGTGTTTGCATCTTTGATCTTTCTGAGGATGATTCATCATATGAAGATCTTGACAAGTCAGTCTAGTTGATCACAAGACAGTTTAGGGACCTTCTTTTGAAGAGAAGTAAACGGTTCTCCAGAGAAAAATCCAAGTCATCAGATAAAACCCATAATCGTGTTCCTATTAAAAATAAGGATATTGATGAAACTGATGATGAGGATATGCCTCAGTGCTTTAAGTGTAAAGGTTTTGGCCATTTTGCAAATTGAAAGAAATACATTGGGAACAAAGGTCTTGCTGCAACTCTTGATGAAATGTCTGACAACTATGATTCTAATGAAGACGAAAAATCAAGTATTGCACTTCTTTGTGAAAATATTGATTTTGATAACTATAGCAATACATACATCAATCTTGATATTCTTTCAGCAGAAAACTCAACCAATCTGGAAGAAAAAATTGACCTTTCCTTTGGAAACTCTCTGTCTAATTTTTAAGGTTCTACTATGTGTCTAATAGCTTGCACATCTCGGATACCTGAATCAAATTCCAGGTTGACATGCTCATATTGTTCTCTCAAGGGCCATGAACTGTCAAAGTGTTTCAAGTATAAACACAAATTGAGACATGCCAACAAACTTCAACGAAGAGCAAATCGATTAGCAAACAAGCTCAAACTTGTTCAGAAGACCACTGAGGTATGTAATATTTTTTCTTCGTCAAAGAAATTAGTTTCCAAGGATAATACAAGACCATTGGAAAGAAAGTTATGGTCTAAACACTATGAGAAACAGGGTTCTATGAATTTCGATCGAAAAGGATATGGTGGACAGATTATTTTTCACCCCAACATAACTTAAATTGTGTTGGTTAGTGCATCTTATCTCTTGTGCCTGATCAAAAGAGACAAGATTCTGCACATCTCAGGCTTTAGAAAAAGAAAAATGGTTTTAAAAATTTGTTTTCTTTTTAAGCTTTGCCTGTTTTGAAAGATTGGAATTTTTCCATATCTAATTGATATCGGAAAGGTCTTCCCTTATTAATCAATAAAAGAGGGTTAAAATAGACAATTCTGCCTTTTATAGGGTTGAGAGTTGTGTGTACACGAACCTGTGTGTTTAAAGGTTTCGTAACCTACATATATTTTCCTTCCCTGAAACTCTTTTTAACCAAAAACTGCTTGTTGAGCTTTTTGTGACTTCCTCTCACAAACCCATCATATGGATACTCCAAACATCATGTTTTCTGATGGAAAAGATGTTAATATGATTGCTAAGCCATCAATCATGAAGGAAAAAGAAAAATCTCCAATACCTCCAACTTTGAAAAGAAAAAGAAGGAATGTGAGGAAGCCAAGGGTTGTTCCTTCAAATTCTTAGAAGTTTTCTGATGTTCTTGAAGAGTTGAAGGAGACAAGAAAGGAGATTCAGAAGGCCCTGGTTCGACATCTTCATCCTAAAAGGTTTGTTGGAATTGACTCCTTTCTTCACGAACCATATGTTCCTATGGATGTTGACGACAAGGAGTTCGGGAACGATAAAGAATTTTTCAGAGGTATCAATGTCTAGAGAAACTTATTATGAGAATTTTATTCTTGTGTTTTTTAGAAGAAAAAATAGAGTTTGGAATAGCCATTATTGTGATTACACATAGCTATGTACAACGATTTTCATCTTCAATGTTTTTAGATTTATTTATTTAAATTCTAAAGTTTGTTTGGAAGATGATTTTGCAGTATTAATCTTTATGGTTTTATATATTGCAATTTTTTATGGGATATGTGTGTTTGCGTCCGTGAACTATGATTGTCCCATACGTGGTCAAAAGTTAAGTCCTTCGTATGTCAATATGCAAGTATTGATAAAAGATTGAATGAAATTTTGACAAACAAAAGTTAATCCTTTATGTGATTATGCAAACATTGACGGAAGAAAGGATGAGCTTTTGTTTACAAAGATTAAATCTATTGTATGTCATTGTGCAAATAGTGATGGAAGATAGAATGAATCTTTGTCTATTCCGCAGTATTGATCTTCCCTGATCCATATTTTTTATGTATATACTGTGTGGCTCCGTAAGTTCTCTTATGTTGAGGATTTCCGATTGAATTAATCATGGGTTCTCTTGTGGTTAATTTAATTGAGTATTTTGGATACAAATTCATATTCTTATATGATTTGTTGTTGTCCAAAGAAATCCTTCTTTTCTTGTGAAAGTAAGGTCTCTCTTGTTGTTCTTTTGGGAATAACATTTTATGGGGGAGAGTTCTTAATTGAACTTGTGCTTAATTACCAAATCTTTGTGGGGAGTGCGGCTGTGGAATATTGTAGGGGTTATCTTGTATCTTTATAAACTCCTTGATGAATGCATTTAGTTTCGGCTATATGATTGCATCTAAAAAGCTGATATGTCCTTTCTTTTGGTCATGAAATGTCTCTATGGAAATTTCATTAGGATCCCACTAGTTTTCGTACCTTTGCCAATTTTATTGACAAAAAGGGAGAGAATTAATGTGTAGTTCACACTACAAATACATATGGTTTTCGGATCATTATATAAGGGGGAGTGGTTTCCATGTGAGATGGAGTATTGACTAAGGGGGAGTGATACATATCACCATTGTATTGTTGTCGAAGTTTTGATACAATTGAAATTTGATATTGTGTAATAATACTATGACACTGTGTAACAATGATTGAGAGCTTTTGTTTTCTCATTGTTATGGCTCTGGATCTTCAACAACGATGATGCTGCATTGAATATCTTTGGATCATTGGAGTACTTGGAAGTGACAAAGATTTCGAGTAATGTTGAAGAACAAAGGAGATCATGCATGTGGAAGATGAAAAGACGAGGGTACCCAAATATACCTCAATCTAAAACTTTCCACCTATAAGTCCTTTCTCCGAAAGTGATTTTCTATAGACTGAGTCAAGACAATACAACTAATCGGTTCACACTTCGTGTGATCGTCTATAGATACGAGATCGAGACAATAAAACAACGAAGTATGTTTACTTGATAATAGGTTCGGACGTAACCAAACTCTAGGGATTGTCTATCAAGTAAAATAGGAATTAACGTTTGTGTAATTTACTTTAAATATAATAACAACAATTATAATTTCGGAAAATAAAAGTAAATGACACGGCAAGATTTTGTTAATGAGGAAACCGCAAATGCATAAAAACCCGGGACCTAGTCAAGAATTGAATACTCTAATAATTAAGCCGCTATACAAAATCAAACCAACTTCGTATAGTTGAGACCAAGCAACTAAACCTATAGTTCACCTAGTTTCCTCAGTATCCCTGCGCCTCCAACTTGTTAATAAGTCACACACTTGGAACAATTCCTTTGGTTCGTATTCCAAACAGTAAAGGAACAACAAATCTGTTCGGTAACAACTCTTTTCAAACAACGTGATTTGAGTCTGACAAAGGCTCTTCCGTTTAACCAATAAACTCCTTTGTCGGGTCCTTAGATCAATCTCTCAACAACTACCGAAGTAATTGTTAGACTATGCGATTAATACTATTAATCACAAAGAAGTGTATTGATGCCGATCTACTCAACTTATCAATCCAATCTATCACAAAGATAAACCGATTATAGTTGGATCCCTTTCCAGCCAAAACAAGTATTGTGCACACCAAAGATTATGAACCCAAAAAGTCTTCTTGTCTTCAAATCTTCTTTAATCTTCAATCAATACCTGCACACAATCAACTTGAATCTTTTGTGATCAATCACACACAGAACGGAGTTTGTTAACGTTGGATTATCAAAAGATGTCTTTAGAACTACAAACAGTCTAAAGATCCCCGTCGAAACTTCGATCTAGTTTGAGTGAATCTTATATCAGGAGAGAAGATTCTCAAGCATAAACAAGGTAGGTGCAATCAAAGTTCAACAACCGTTAGTGAATCAAATCAATCGAAAACTAATAATAAACCGAAATTATCTAGTTTCCCACCAACGGTACTAATAGAGGTTCTCAATCCCAAAGAAGTCTTTAAACTGAGCGGTCGTAAGAGATTTTGCCTAATTAGGCTACTTTCCTCTCCGAATAGGCGGCTCCACCAGTAACAACACAACTAGGTAGTTTTGCTGGCTCTGATGATTAGTTTGCTAGAAATGCAAACTTCAATATTTATAGACAATGAAGTTTGGACACCAAGGAATTTCCAAAACCGAATATTCTAAAAGATATGCAATAAACACAAAATCGGTTTTCATATTTCCTGGAAATGCACTTTCCAAATATTGACCGAAATCCAATAGAAAAATCTATAAGCAGTAAATGCACATTACTAATTATTATTTTCTAAAGATATGCAATTAATTGTTGGAGATTAAATAGCATATAAAAACTAAGAAACCTTAAATAAAATAAGAATTCTCAATTTATTTCGATCCTGGGATTCTCCTTTAGCTATTAAGGAATATCTTTGAACAATTAATCATAAGAGTTACTGCCCATGTTCAAAGTATGTCGACATCTTTTACTTTGTAAGTCCTTTTTCATACTTACAATCTTGGAAACGATTTGCCACACTTTCAAACAAGTTAAGAATTGGTTCGTCTGAATTCCAATAACTATGTGATTGATTATCTTATCAAATCACCAATTATAGGTTTCTCGGTTCTACCAAAACAAGTTTGGTTCTACCTCCATGTGAGTATTGTGCATAGTCACGCTAGTTACCAAAATTCGGTTGACTAGGTACTAGGATCGGTTCCGTACAACTTATGGTAACTACTTGTATTTGGTTGCACATGTCCATAGGATCGGTTCCCCC
>JAJJMB010002176.1:302099-341751 GCA_023531105.1 Papaver atlanticum | reverse complement strand
ATATTGGTAATTCAAAATAGATTTGCAATGAATAACAATACCAATAATCCTAGCGATTTCCCTTTCGATTCACAAAACGAGTTTATGAACTTACTTCTTTTAAATGAATGTAAAACATTGTTTTCTAGGATGAAAATTTCACTCATACCCATACATAATCACAATAGCGTTCATATGATCATGTCGATGTCTTATATACAAAGTTGAATGGTTAAGCAATAAACATCGTATTGTATTCCTTAATACTATGTATAACTAGAGTTTCATACACATCTTCGCAGTTATGTTTTCAATATGCACGACTTGAAAGATACGTTAGGGAAAGAAACAGTTCAAGTCAAATATTACTAACCTCAAGAGGAAGGATGATGTTGTCGTTGTAGCTCCATACTTCTTCACATTCTTCAAGTCTTCATGTAATACTTGTAAATCTCATATCCTAACACTTTCAAGCTAACCTATACGAAGTTGACTCTATTATGTAATCAAGCGACTCTTTAAATGATTTTTGATTCACTAAAATATGACAACCAAACTTGACATACAAACGCTTAGTGGGTTCAACCGAGCTATGATCTAACAGAAGAGAAGCTGCAAAGTTTATTTTTTTTGTATTCAATGTGTTTTATAGTTTTTTCACTAAAATTGACAAAGTGGGAGATTGTTAGAGAACTGCTCGGTCGAACTCGCAAGCGTTGCTATCCCAAGCTTGTTTGTCAAGTTTAGTTGCCAAAACTATAAGTCTTGATTTCTAGTCTACTTATAGCTAAGTCTCGGACTAGGATAGAAAGTGTAGTTGAGCTCTAGACTCAACGGCGTTCATCATACAAAGACGAAGAAATACTCAAGGAACTGGTGGAACTTCATCGACTAAAAGGTATGCGGAGACTTGAACTTATCTATCACTAAAAAGTCTATCTACTTTATCTCCTATCTTGAGACAAAAGTCATATTGCTATATAGACTTTGATTATACACATTTGCTATTTCGAGCCGAGTTTATTTTGCTTATCTATTTCTCGAAATATGTGTTGGTAAGCTTTTGCTTTGGCCAAGTTCATCTTTACAAGTGACGAAAGTCATGTTGATTATTTCAATATCTTGAAAATTGCTTTTATGAAAAATACTGTGTGAATAACCTCAATTTAACATCCTCTAAGAATGTTTCAATGATTGAAATGAGAGTTTAGAAATTATATAACCTTGAATGGATATAAACATTGTATGTGAACTCATACGTGTGTAAGTCAAAAATCCTTGAACCAAAGTATGCGTACTTTGCTGCTCAGGATAACCGGAACTAAAGTCCGCGTACTTCCGGAAGTTCACGTCCCGTTAATTTCTGCTAGAGTTTGTGAACTGAAAACAAACTCAATCCGGGTACTTAAGTATGCGTACTTGAGTGGGTTATTTTCTAAAAACGGTTTATTCATGAACTCAAACTTATATAAACTAAGGAATGTATATTTGCAAACCGTGGCTATAAAGTTCATGAATCGATTCGAGTGAATCAAAATCGTTTTTTCTTCGATTGTGTCTTGTATACTTATATGAGATCTAAGCAATTGAACAACTCTCTAACTCGTTCTTTTGAGTCATTTAAACTAGTTATGGTGAAGATGAATATGGTTGATATGAAAGTGCTCATATGGCTAACCATTGGTTAACTACTGTTGAACCAACTAGGTGTACACGTTTAGGTACGGTTACACAAACCTAAATGAACGTGCATATCATTTGTGTATAACAAGCTAAGTTCGATATAATGGTTGAAAGATATTAGCTTGAATCTAATAAGGTTTTCATCTAACGGTGAATATTGAATGCTTTGTTACCAAGGTAACTTAGGTTGCAAACCCTGATTTGGAGACTATATAAAGGAGAACTCTAGCAATTGGGAAACCTAATCCCCACACCTCCTGTGTGATACTAGTTGTATAAGCTAGAGTCGATTCTACTTTAACCTTAGGTTTCTACCGAGACCCTGTAGGTTAACGACTTGAAGACTTCATTGGGATTGTGAAGCCAGACCCAACTATTTTCTCTGTAGTTGCGTGATCTGATCTTGCTATTTCTATCGTGATTGAGTGTAATCGTAAGATTGGCTTGAGATTAATTTCTCCGATAGAAAAGTAGTCACAAACATCTTCGTCTCATCGTTTGTGACTCCGTAATATCTTGTTTCGCTAGTCGATTAAGATTATTATGAGGTGATTGATAATTCTAGGCTGTTCTTCGGGAATATAAGTCCGGGTTATCGATTAGTTCCTGTTCACCTTGATTTATCAAAAAACGGAACAAAACTTGTAGGTATTTCTGTGGGAGACAGATTTATCTATTCCTGTAGACTTTTCTGTGTGATACAGATTTGTTTATTAAAGTCTTCGACTTTGGGTCGTAGCAACTCTTAGTTTTGGGTAAGATCAGCTAAGGGAATCAAGTGCGTAGTATCCTGCTAGGATCAGAGACGTAAGGAGCGCAACTGTACCTTGGATCAGTGTGAGATTGATTAGGGTTCAACTACAGTCCAGACCGATGTTAGTTTGTAGTAGGCTAGTGGTTGTAGCGGCTTAATACAGTGTCTGTTCAATCTTGACAAGGTCTCGGGGGTTTTCTGCATTTGCGGTTTCCTCGTTAACAAAACTTCTGGTGTCTGTGTTATTTCTTTTCCGCATTATATTTTTTTATATAATTAAAATATCACAGGTTGTGCGTTGAATCGATCAATTGGTAAATCCAACCTTTGGTTGTTGATTGAAATTTATTGATACTTGAACATTGGTCTTTGGTACCGTTCAAGTTAATTTCTCTTGTGTTCAACTAGACTCGCAGATTTCTATTTTCTTGAGTAAGTATTGAATCGAGAAATTAAGATATAACTCTTTGATATACTTTTTATTAAGATTGAGTCGGACTGTCTAGTTGATTCTCTTAAAAGTATATTGGAGTTAGTCCATACAGATTGCTAAGCGAATTATTGGGTGAGGTTGTTGTACCCCTACTTTTTGACTTTGTTTTTTTGTTTTTTTCCCTCTACTTCCTCTTTCCCTCCAAACCTTAAAAGAGGAAATGAATTTCTACTCTAATCCTAACACTATAATCAAACTCAAACACTAATTGATTTCACTAATACTAACTTAATTAATCATCACTAATGAATAATGACATATTAGCCATTAACATAAATGGGAGGATAAGGGGTTTCTAGAGATTACTTCTTAATGACCCTTTTTTTTAGTGGTAGGCCCAAATTAATCACAGTAGGCCCCGATTTAGCCAGGATTTCTAAATCAAGTAGAAACTGATATTCACTCTTAAAATGAGTATATAGTTATGCTAGTTGTTAAAATGGAATAAACGTTCATTTTCGACTACTTATGCTCAAAACTAAATCAGTAAAATACCGAACGGCTAGATTTTGTAAGTTGGAAAATAAAAAATTAACTACTTATGGTTTGGACAGGGTTTATGATTCAGGGTTCAGATAGCAAATTACGGCTAGGAAATAAGTTCTATGATTGGATTTTTTTTTTTTACGGTTGGCAAACCTAGATACCTACCTATAATTTTTTTTATTATCATAATTACTTAGGACTACAAAAATTCTAACAGTAAGAACCATTAACGCCCGGGGTTTTATATATTCTCAATTGTAATGAACGGTTTACGATTGGGAAAATAAGATCTCCTAGCCGTAATCAGTTTCAGAAATCTAATTCTAAACACTAACTTGATCCAATCTCACCTATATAACCAATCAAAAGTAGAAATAACAGTCAGAACTAGAATGTTAATTATTTCATATGATTGCATATATATGATTGTGACAACCTCTAAAACCAATTGCCACTAAATGAAAGTTGTCAAGATTTTTGTATTTTCTTGCAAAACCTCCTCAAATAATGCCTTTTGTTTGGTTGAAACTTCAGCTAATGAACACAATCCAGGGAGGCTTTTGGTGGGTAAAGAATTAAATTCTAAAGATTTTTACATAAAATCTTATAAATTTCTGTGTAAACCTACTAGAATGGAGGGTTTGGGTTTTAAGGATGCGGATAGAATAAATATGGCAATGATAGAAAAATTGACTTGGCCAATTGTTACTGAACCAAACTTTCGGTGGGTCAAGATGCTTAAGAGAAGTATTTTAAGGACAAATCTATATTTCCATGTCAAATTCTACAGTACTGCACTGCGCCATTGGGGACTCGAACCTGGGACCTCCTGGAGCGCATCGAACCTTTGAGGAACGAGGACCCATTTTTTATTTGCAAAAATAAAATAAAATGATATTGCAATTTTTTTATCAAGTTTTCAAGCAAAAAACCTTCATCAAAATTATTAGATTACTCATTACAGTGCTCCAGGCAGGGCTCGAACCCGCAACCTTCGGCTCATAAGACCAACACTCTAACCAACTGAGCTACGCAAGCAATCTTTGTTCTAAAAATCATGGATTAAGAGAGCACCATTTGAATCAAAATGCAAAATCAAATGAGAAATAAGTTCATTATATTTTGATCCCTTTATTTTTCTTATATCATCTAAGAGGGGTTTATTGGATCGGGATTTTTATAGATAAACACAAATACTAGCTTACCTGAATCCAGTGGATATATAATGTTTCTTTAAAGAATTTTATAGATATAATATTTTTAATTATAATGGATTTGATTAGGAATAATTCATAGTTTAGGATTACAATCATTTTAAAAAAGAAAAAAAAACATCACCTGTTAGACATGCTGATATAGGTTGTCTTCCGCATCCCCCAGACTCTAGTAATCATCAAGTTGAGTTTTGATGGAGCAGCGGAGCAGCTCGGGGTAACCTAGGTTTTGTAGCAGCAGCAGGTTCTATCCTTCATGACAAAAATGGAAGAATGATGTTTTGGGGACTACTCAAAAAAGGTGAGGGACTACTCTTCTATTTTGGGGTGGATATTTGAAGTAAATTTGAGCCACCCCTTAACTTAGTTTTTTTCTAATACCAAACTTGCCCTTGGTGATTAAATTAGTTAGTATAATGATTAATTAGTGTTAGTGTAATGATTGATTAGTGGGGTTAGATTACTTAGCTGAGTGTTTTTACAAGAATAATTTTTGAGAAGAAGGGGTTTTTTTTTTTTTTTAAGATGGTTGATTTCGAAATGAGGGTTTTGGGTACTTAGGTATACTTCAAATTTAGTTAATGTTGCTTGAATTGACAAAAACTTTCGAAAAAATGAGAAATTTATAAACTAATTTCGACCATGGAAATGAAGTTCGGCTACGACATCTGAAGAACAGGTAGCCGAACTCATCTGCAAGTGTAGTTTGGCTAATGGTTCTGAAGACACAGGTAGCCGAACTCAGCTTTAATGGAGTTTTTGCTTTCAGAGAAAAGTTCGGCTAGGAAAAAGAAAGTTGCGACGTAACCGAACTAAAAGTTCGGCTGGGAATTTTTTTTCTCGACGTAACCAAACTCAATATATAGGTTTTCAGAAAAAAGTTCGGTTAGTAGAAAAAAATTGCGACAAAACCGAACTAAAAATTCGGTTAGGAAAAAAACGAAAAAAAGTTGCGAAGTAACCAAACTAAAAGTTCGACTGAGAATTTTTTTTTGCGAGGTAACCGAACTTTTTTCTGAAAGAAAAAACTCCATTAAAGCTGAGTTCGGCTAGTTCGACAAACTGTTTCACATAATTCCTAGCCAAACTTCTCTCTGCAACTTTCATTTTCAACTCATTTTGATGATTACTTCTCATTTCTTCAACCAAAAACGAATGACAAGTAATGGGTTTGTGAGAATATCTTCGTTAATGATTTAAATTAAGCTATATACATGGAGGTGGTGGTGGTTGGTGGTAGTTGGAGGTGCTAGGTGATGGGCGGTGGTGGGAGGAGGTGGTGGTTATATATATATAGGTGATTATTAGGTTGGTTTTAAATTAAATTAGGTTAAGGGTAGGTTAGTCATTTCCACATTTTAGGACACCCCTTATAAGTATAGGGTGGACATTCATATAACAAAGTAGTCCCCCACCTTTTTTGGGTAGTCCCCAAAACATCATTCAAACGGAAAGGTCTTGTGTGCGCCATTGCTGAACCGCACTAATAGCTGAATGGGCTACAAACAGGCCCACTGAAATCATTATCATTTCCTTTTCAAAATATCCCATCATTTTGCAAGAACACCCTTTCCTTGTCCTTTTGCCAAGTCCCAACCAGCCGAAATAGTTTCCATGAAATCAATGCATGATGATTAGGGAATCACAAAAAACTAACCGCAAACACTTGCCGTGGGAAAATGCAAAGGGAAAAAAAATCGGCCAAATGTGGGACTGAGATAAAGGTTAAAGAAAAGTGACATGGCACTCATCCGTCGCTCCTCACAAAAACACCCCTGCAAATCTATGGCCCTGGGGCGCCACCTCCTTTCCCACATTTGGACTAATCGAAACTTTTACATCAGATAATCCAATGTGTCATGTTGTCACCCAAACAATTATGTGCGCGTTCCAACTTGGGTGTTTTTCATTTCTAAAAATGGACTTGGTGTTGCAACCATTACACACGAACACACAACCGCTTGAAGCTGTGGGAAGTCGGCATTGTGTCTAGTAGTGTGGGAAGTGAGTAAGTCACTTCCAAAAGACAGTTGTGTTACTTCTGTACCTGACATTGGAGTTCTTTTATATCCTAAAGACAAATGGGAGCAGATTGAGGTCCACTAGATCTGATTTGAGGACCACAGTAACTTGGGAGGCTATTTCCGGTAAGAAAATATCAAAGATGATGTGTTAAAGCTGAAAAGCAACCAAAATTCCAAACTCTAAAAAAATTCCTGCTTTGTATTCAAAGCATCTGTGTTGCTTTTTCTCTTTTTCTGTTTATGGTGGTGGTGGTGCGGATCCAAATCAACCTCCATTTGGACACTCATGGTTTTCTCCAAATTACCCTTAAGCTCCAACTCTCCGACCTAGGCCACCCAACGGATGAGGAGAACTCACATAACACGTGTCATTGTGGATATATGACTTTTTTTGGATTTTTTTTTTTTTTTTTAAAAAAAGAAGGTTATATTAATGAAAAAAGCTATACAAAATTACATCCTCGGAACAAGTCTTAAACATACATTACATGTTTAATACAGTATTCCAGTTAAACAAGATAGAGCCTACAAGAATGTCTTTAAAAACAGTTGTTTCTGATAACCAAGGCACAATTGACTGTTTAATAACAATACAAAGCTCTTCCACATCCTTAGCTATCCCTCCGTGAACTCTTAAATTCATCTCCTTCCACAAATGCCAAATTACTGCATAGATTATTTTCCACCAAATCTCCTTTTTCCTTCCTTGCATGCTTCAAACAGATTCAATAATAAATATGGAGCAACCCATGCAATTTTAAAACCCTCTAAAAACCTAGACCACAGCTTATAAGCATAATCACATTACAGCAACATATGATCTGCAGTCTCCAACTCATTTCCATAAAATAAACAATTCTCACTCTCATCCTCAATTCTCCTATGAGCAAGCATAGTACGTGTCAGCAAACAATGATGAAAATACGCCCATAACATAAAGCTTACCTTTGGTGAACATTCTTCTTCCATAAAAATTTATCATATTTTTTATTTAACTGATTCAAAGAAAATTTTACTTCCTCCTTAACACATATATTGGTGGAATAGTCACTACAACGACTCTTTTCTGCTTTCTTCTCTCTAAAAATTTCTTATCAAATTTCCCGTAATGGCTATAACTAATTTTTTTAGCATGTGTCAAATCCTAAACTAGATGGAGGATAGAAACGACGGGGAAAGGATTCTAACCGATTACTCAAATTCCAACATATATTCCATTTACCATGGATCTTTTTGATTCAATGAGTTAGAACTTCGTTTCTCCCTTGATCTTTTGGTATCCCCTCTTCTGTTCTGTTTTTCTTTTATTCTTAAATTAACTTAGTCGATTTTTGCCACTCGTATTGGCTTTCCTTTACGGTTTTTCTTCAACTTTCAACCTCATGAAACCCTTCTTTAATTTCTTTTGATTTGGTATCGGTGGGTTTAATGAATTGACTCCATGTAAACCTCCCTCCTGACCAAGCTGCTTGTCTTTTCACCTTAGTCATTAGTAAGTTTGTATATTCAGCTGCTTAGTTCTGACCCTCATTATCTAGCTACATTCTGGTTATTAACTCAATTAATTGATTAGGACTGGATATATAACTTTCAGAATTCTTAGTATTGCATTTCCTAACTTCTTTTGCTAATCTATATGTTCGACATTTGTTATTTTCTTTTTCTTTTTTCAAGGATTAATCTATCTATCTTCCTCTTAATGCATAGTTCAAGTAAGATTAAAACAATCTAAAATTCAAAAAAAATTTAAGATTGTAACCCATATTTCTTAATTCTATTCTAGTCTGCTCTTTATTGTCTTCTCAATTTCTTCTCTTTTGGCCCTGAAAACCCCTAGCAATTCTCACTCAATATGCTTGAATTTCTCACTTTTCTTAAAGATTCTTTAAATCCTTTCTGAAACCTTTCTTTTAGATAAAAACTCTAAAAAGTTTTCATTCATGCATAGATAATTAAAACATAAATTTACGATTAAACTAGCAAAGAAACTAGTAAACATTTGCACACTAGTTGATTCATAAAACATCATAACACATATTACATAATAAAACTTTAGTTCAGTTACTAAACATCCAACACGAGGATAAAGAAAACGAAAAACAGTGAGGAGAAAGTCTAAACTTCCCAGCTGCATGTAAACAGATACACCAAATTTATTTACCAACCACCTTTCTCTATTCTTTATCAAATTCTGCAGGATTAGGTCTTACTCTTTTTTGCTTGTACCTTGACTCCTTCGTCTCAAGATATGCATAATCCATCCCAGGAGGCATTTCCTCATTAAAGATTGGAACCTCAATAGGAACTCCAGTCACCAATTTAGTGTGAATCCTAATTTTAGTTTCCTGCGATAATTGTTCTTTAAATTTGGGATGTAAGTTACAAAAAACCAACTCATTACCTTGTTGGAGATGTAAAAAAACTTCATTCCAACAGTTAGGACAGACGTAGTACTGGATGCGATGTATTTTTCCATTTTGGCGGCGAACAACTTTAGTTGAAGACACTAAAGCATTTTGCAAAACCTTTTTCATGCTCACAACCCGTCTCTATAAAACTACTCTATGAATTCCGATGCTTGTATTTCCTTTCTTTCTCTATCAATTTACTAGGCTTAGATAGAATTTTGGTCATTCTCATTTATTATTGCGTCTTTCAGTAAACCATCCAAATTCATCGTTTATATCTATCTTAAATCCTGAAACACGCAATAGTCTTTTCATTTACTTATCCTTCTTGTAGCTCCTCTCAGTGTCATTTCTTCGTATTAACTTGAGAGCCGGGGTTTATGCAACCTGGAATTTTAACCTAATAGCTAAGGGTCTAGTCTCCTAAAACACTTATTCAAATCCTCTCTCTTTATCTTACATTCTTTTTCTTTCAAAAAGTCAATTTTGTTCATTCCTTGACTCTTTCTGTCTTGTTTCTTTACTCGAAACCTAGGATGAGTCCCTTTCTAAACAGATTAGTCACCCTTACCTCGTACCTTTCTTAGGATTATGGGTTGTCTATGTTTTGATGTTACTTTCCCATTGGAGCACAGATTTTAATTTTCATCTTCTTTTGAAAATCTGAATTTGTTTTTATTCACGGGTCTGTTATGCAATAATGCATGCATTTCAAACTTTAAAAATTGTTAGACCTTATACTACTCGATCTAGAGTTAAAAGTAAAGAAAATGAGTTCATAAGAACTTCTAAGTTATCTTCTCTAACTCTCCTTTAGGCATCAGTGCAACTCTCTCCAAAATTCCTCTTCATAATGAGTGCTCATGATCTTTATAAGTACCTCAGTGGATTATCTTTAGACAAAAGATTTGCTAACCATAGTCAAGTTGGTCTATTACCAACCCCTCCGAAGTTTATTAGAGATTTTGGAATCAAGGATCAAAATATCCTAGCTAGAATTTTCTCAACTGAAGTTCACAAACATTGGGAAATAAGAGGCGCTCTATCAAACTTTTGGGGTCCAAACTTAGCATTCCACATTAGAGAAGTTGATCCTAATCTTTTCATCATTCGATTTCAATCGTAGTCAGATTTTCTTTGGGAAACCTCTAATGGTCTGTGGTACCCTTATGGAAATCTGTTATCTGCTACACCTGCCTATCCAGGAATGAATATCTCCACACACTCTGTAAAAGAAATGCCCATATGCGATAGCATCCTTAATCCAAAACATGAACACAGAAGTCATGAAATGATAGGATTAATACCAAACAAACTTGGAAAGGTGAGGAAAGGAAAGTATGTGTAGGCAATGACGCTTCATTCCCAGATTTCTTTCCAAGAGTCTTGGTTTGGGTAAACATAGAAAAACCTCTAGTGGAAAAACTATTAGTCAAATTAGGAAGGTACCAGATACTAAACTTTTCTTCAACTATCTAAACCTACCTTCAAAATTTTGCGATCATTGTTTTAGGTTTGGTCACAAAAAGGAATGATGTGCAATATTACAGAATCGACCTCTAGATGACATATACGACATTATCATGGATTCGTCCCTCCCTAGTGATGATCTTTTATTCCTAAACGATGTCCCTGTTCAAATTTGGAATCCTAGATACAATGTAGATCATAGGGGTGATCTTGTTTCTGTGGAAGAATTTCTTGCTTTACCCGGAGTTAGCGAAACCTACTATTCTTTGTTTGAACCATCATCCTCCTTAGTGCACAATGGATTATCTGAAGAAAGTCAAGCTATCTCGGTTTCAAATCAATCTGCAGGTTTGGGTTATGATATGCTTCTTGTCGTAACGGGTTGTTATTTCCGACTCTATCACTTTCATGTAAAACAAGATGTCATTTGCCCTCTTTCATTTGCCCCGCAAGTTGTATCTCAAAGTTTTAGAGAATACAATTTAGAACTGATTGAGAAAATTAGATATAAAGAGCTTATAAATTAGTTTTTCCTGAACCGTGAACCCTAAAGCGAAAAATTTGAAGGTTAGCATTGGATTGAAATTGCGGTCGGTACTGTAAAACAAAAACAACCACAATAAATATGGGTTCTTTAAATACGGTAGATCTTTATGAACAACATCCTTTTTCTTTTTCTTTAATGATGCGTACTGTTAATTGTTTCTTCTTGGATAAGACCTCCCCTGACGTGTGCCTCAAAATAAGCTATTTTACAAGATATAACAATGCATATCAGTACCAACCTTCGTAATTGGCGTTTGATGGTTCTTAGAGACCAATGCTAACCT
Source organism: Papaver atlanticum (assembly GCA_023531105.1). Lineage (NCBI taxonomy): Eukaryota > Viridiplantae > Streptophyta > Magnoliopsida > Ranunculales > Papaveraceae > Papaver > Papaver atlanticum. The sequence continues at coordinate 330,410 of JAJJMB010002176.1, read as the reverse complement.
TCAAATTTTGATTACTAAAACTATGTGCACTAGTAGTTGGTAAAACTAAGCGCAAATCTAAATTCATAAGTGCTCTCTCAAAAATAAATTAAAAATATCATAAATGCTTTAAATTCCTTCGACGTCAAAACCAAATTTCTCTTTTCATAGCCGCCTCCTTTTGACCGGTCTAACTTCTATGAGGTAACATGTATAATTCCAAGTATGTTTTTGCATCTTCATTCCTCTTCTTCTTTTACACCTTTAGTCCCGGACAAGTTAGAGTAGCTAGGAAGACTTCCCAAACAGTTACCTATCTTGGTACTTTGTTCGGCTTTTTCTTAAATAACTTAGTCTTCCTTATTTGTTATAATTCAATTCAGCTTTTTCTTAAATAACTTAGTCTTCCTTATTTGTTAGAATTTGAATTAGCATAGTTGAATCTAGAGCTACAAAATTTTAAACCTTAGTTGTAGAAAGACATATAGGTTTGTATTTTATTTTTATTTTTTTTCGAACTCATTTGAAAAGAGTTGCAAGTTATTTTGGGTAGAAATCTTTGCGAAGCAAGTTAGCCCAATAGCAACATTAAAAGTTACGTAGTAAATAGGTAACTGCACTAGACACAAAGGAAACCAACCATACTAAGCAATGAAGGCCAATCATGTAAATAAATAATACAACGCATGGGCATTTTTGGTAACAGAATTTGATCTCAATAAAGCACGTAATGCCATATAACATCATCATCACCTTTCTCTTTACAAACCTAATTCAGCTTTCAACTTCTTTTTCTCACTCACTTTCCTTTGAATTCCGTGAAGCTTCTTACAGAGTTTTCAGATCCAAGAAATCACCATAACCAATCCAAAAGCCCTAGCTAGCTAAGAAATGGATCGAAAACAACTCGACACGAACCCTAAACACGTAGAAACATCGTCGATATTCGGAGGCTCGAACATGAAGAGAAGTGCATCAGAGTTGGATTTTGAAGAGTTTCTAAGACCAATTACTACTACTACTACTACTACTGCTACTAATGATATCATCATTTCTCATCATCCGTATCAAGATCAGGGTTTTGTTAGTAATGATTTGAGTGACTTCAGTTTTGATGATCATCAACTTAAGGTTAGTTATTTCTGTTAATTTCAGTTATCTGTTTTCCTCTATGTTTTTCATCTTTGGAAGAAATCATTAGACGATGATAGTGAGTAGTGAGGAGGAAAGTAGTCTTCTGCATATAAGTCAAGAACATAATGATGAATCCACGTGTATATATCGATGAATAATTGGACAAATTTGGTTGACGTGGATTTGTCTGAAAGGAAAGTTGAGTTTTGGTGCCACAACTCGTTGTGAGTCCAAATTTATTCACACCTGTAACGAGTGTATATTTTACATATTTTTCTAATTGGTCGATTATTTAACTGATGGTCCCATTACCCCAAATACAACCCTATATGCTAAATCCGTTATGTGTTTGTACAAACGATTATGCGTCTACAAGACAATTCATCATAGTGGCGTATCTTCACAAATCTTCTCTTATTCTGTTTTCTTTTTCTTTTTTGAAACTAGTAAAGTCGAATATGAAAGTTTTTAAAGCAGGATAAATGGTTTATCTTTTGGAAGAATAGATTTTCCGTATAGATTTTATGATTTTTGTAGGAGCTAGACTCGGTATTTCCGAAAGAAATTTTATTTGGATAGTTCCGAGTTTTCTAACTTATGAAAGAAGATTCTTAAACCAATGGATTTTTGTCATGAAACTACAGTCCTTGACCAACCAAGCTGACCCCAGTTGGTTACATATTTGTCGAGGACGTGAGATTAGGAAAGATGGAAACAACTGGATGTAGTACATGTTTTTTGTTCAGGGGTTAATTTTTTTTAAAATTTTTCCCATTTCTGTATATAACTAGGAGAAGATGCACCCTTTTTCAAATGGAGGAGGAGGATTAATGAGCAACAATGATATCTTCGTATGGTCTTCTCAAAATGCAGCCCTGCACAAGTTTGCAGCCATTTCTCCAACCATGGATTCACAATCATCCATTTGTGGTAAGAGAATTTGACTTGTTTTTTTTCTTTTACACTTAACATACACCAACGATCCTAGGAGTTACAGGGATGAACTCATTGAGTCATTATCGTCATTGTCAAGTTCAAATTACTCAGTTTTTAGCTCGTAATGTCGTTTACTGTGCCCTTCTACGATTCAGTCAAGACCTCCCCAAGTTTAAAATCGATTCTATCACAATCGATCTGGTGGAAATGTTTTTGCTTTAATTAGGTCCTGCATCCAGTGGTATAACATTTGCGTACACTGCTGCAACTGGGTCAGCTGGAAGTCCAACATCAGTTCACAATCCAAGCATAGGAGGAGATACTCAAGGCGTAGGAGCTACAAGTGGGTCATCTTCAAGGGAGCAGTCAGATGACGATGATATAGAGATCGAAGGTGGTTCTTGTGGACAAAGCATGGATAATGTTGACGTCAAACGTATCAGAAGGTATAACTATTGATCTGTCAGGAATTGGCAAGGGTCGATCTAACAAGATCAAAGTTCCCGGAGTCTAATATTAATTGCATTTTTGGTTTCCAGAAAGGTTTCTAATAGAGAATCTGCACGAAGATCACGAAGAAGAAAACAAGCACATCTGGTTGATCTTGAATTACAGGTACCTGTGTTTTTTTATCTGCAAAAAAGAAATTCAGTTATTGTGCCATATTTATGTTCCCGGTGGTGCTATCCCTGACAGGTTGATCAATTAAGAGGAGAAAATGCTTCACTGTACAAGCAATTCAACAGTGCTGATCATCAATTCAAGGAAGCTGCTACTGACAACAGAGTTCTTCGATCAGATGTAGAAGCTTTGAGAGTAAAGGTAAAAATTTGCAACCCAACATTAATAATAACATTCTAAAGAAGTTCTGCAACACCCTAAAAACTCCGCAAATATGTTTTCCAGGTGAAGCTGGCGGAGGACATGGTCGCTCGTGGATCCCTGACGTGTAGTTTGCACCATCTCTTGCAAAACTATTCGAATTCACCTCAACCACCTATTTTTACCAACAACATACCTAGAGTTTCTGAGATAACAGGGAACCTAGGAATGCAAGGAGATGAGGCATCTTCTTATGTTGGTATGCCAAATTCAGGACAGATTTCAAACATCGGAATAGATGGTGTTAATACCCATAATGGAAATAATACCAAGAACAGAATGAACCGAAATAACAATACCCCTCCATTACAAAGAATTGAAAGCATGGACCTCCTACAAAACACCATTGTCAGTGAAGCTCTTAGCTGCCTGTCAGAGATCTGGCCATAAGCCACACATGTGAAAGATGAATAGTTACAGGACTGGTGACTGAAAAAGCTTTTACCTATATGAAGTGTGTTGACTATTACTGTGTTCCTAAGTATTGGTGTTAGTATTTGTAGCGTTACAAAATTACTTAACAAACTTATGAGTATTTAACTCAATTCTATGTTAATTAAATAGGTAGATGATGTTTGCTAATGTAATATTGTACGACATTACTGGTTTGTTAACGAGCAGAGATGAATTGCCAATCTTAAGTTTCAATAGATACCAAGTATATATACCCAAACCCCTTCAACGAAAAACCTTTTCTTGCAGAAGATAGTAGTCAGGTATCTGGGTGGACATTCATCCAACTTGACAACAATTATACACCTCAAATAATCCACAACGATTGAAGAAAAACATAAATACGCCATGGCAAGATGAGTCCATAAACTTTACCAATTTAAACTGATATTGATTAGAAATTGAAAACGTAGAAATTGCTGTAACAGATGAATTCCTTGAACTTGAGATAGTAATATTATCTATCAATTCTAAGTTGTTCTTATTTGTTCAACAGCTAATTCTGTATGGTAGAAGACTATCCCTCATTATTCAATAGCCAGAAGAGGCTTTACAAAAGAACAAACATATACTAGCTTTAGCTATTTATACAATTAAAAAGTGACAAACCTGATATTCACAAAAGTCTAAAATCTGAGATGCTTTCAAGCTCCAACTACAGGGCATCTTGTGCTGCACCTGTAGATTCTCTTCTCTTCAGAATCTGAGACGCGCATTCACTGATCGATTGGGAGCTTTGAGCCACAATGTACAGACAAAATAAGCACAGCCCTGTTTTATCAAAGAAACAACCTGATTAACCTCTATCCAATAAGACTTCAACTACTACATACATGAACCATATTAGGCTTAACATATTAGTGGATGAGGTCATATAGAAAACAGAACATGGTAATAGTAATGTGAGACCCCTTTCAAGTAAATGGTTTATTCCACTTGAAAACATAATTTCACGGGAAAGCTACCAGTTCAAACACACAAACAGCGGTAGATAATTAAAAGTTTTATAAGATAAAACGGTGCATATACGAAACAGTACATACCAAAATAAAATAAAAATTACCATATTTATGTTTTTTTAGACCAGGGAGAATCTTGGAAAGGACCTAAAGGGGTGTCAAAATGAGCCATAATGAAAGTTCATGCATGACTTCTATTATCAGGACGAAAATGATGACCTTAGAGAATAATAAAATCCCTATACCATTAATCCAAATTCCAGACGCTAAGGCTATCAGAAGATAGACATATGAATATCTGATACTAAATGTTAAGATAGTCTGATGGAGATAAAAAAAAAAAATTGGCTAATCAAAGATGAAAGAAGATATGAAAATAATATAACCAAATTTACCAGCATATGCAACTGTAGCTCCTGAGGCAACTCGTCCCAAAGCTGATAGCAAGTAAAGAATGACAACCACCTATAGAGAATAGTAAGCAAAATGGTTGTTAATCTTCTGGTATCAAACATGAGCCATCTTTCGAATTACAATCTCAAAAAAGAAAAGAAAAGAAAAATACTCATGCAAACAAACCAGACATCTCAATTGGTTATGAAACGGAAACGATAAAGTATCCGACAACTACATACCATCTTAGCGAAGTGATTTCAGATATACTTGTCCAAAGATATTACAAATCCATAATATGCAATAGAGTAGTCACTTACTTTTAAATTAAAAAAAAAAACAATGTAACAGAAAGATACAACAAGTTACATAACCTTAATGAATAGTCTTTTGTCGTGCCCAGTAGCTGCAACTCTCAACACAGACTCCGCCGCACCTAATGTATTTGCCAAAGTAGCAATAATGGCATTCGCCGTGTCCTGAGAAATCTGCCATTCAAGTGGATCCACCGGAACCCTATAACAATTCGAAGCAGAACAAACCAAATATTAACAATGTTAATTCAAATCAACCCATTTTCTCTCAGTACTGTTAGAATTATTTGTCCCCCTTAATCCTAAACCTAACACAGATCTAGAAATGTAATTGTAATACAATTCTAACACACAATTTGGTGAAACAAAATGAGTCAGATGAAAATCCCTAATATATCTCATCATTGACCAACGATTGGGATAAACTGACGAAAACCCACATCAAAAACTCTAAACTTAAACATCATTAGAAATCAAAAACCCTGATTTAACCAAATTAGGGGGAATTAGGATAAATTAACTAAAACCCCTAATTCAACGGCATAGGCAATTAAGAACCCTAAAAATTAACAAAATCACCATCATAACCTTAATTTCTCTCATCATTTACTAACAATTCGGATAATTGACAAAAACCCACAGATAAGAACTCTAAATTGCAACAGTATTAAAAATCAAAAACCTAATCCAACAAAATTAGGGTAAATTAACTAAAATCCCTAATTCAACAACATTGGAAATCAAGAACCCTAGTTTAACAAAATAACCATCAAAATTTAAAATCTGAAGCCCCAATTACAAGTAAAACTCAAAATTTAAAATCTGAAAATGATAAAAAAAAAAAAAAAAAAAAAAAAAAACTTGAAAGAGAAAATGGGGAATGCACTTACGTGATACTGATATGACGAAAGAACATACCAAGAATAGCCAAGGAACAGAGAAGAACAATGAATACATCAGAAATTAATGAGAGTAGACTTGAATTTCTGTAAGCACAATGATAGTATACTAATGTTCCACATATTAACAAAATCAATGGCTTCCCAATTTCACTCTTCTGATTATTGTTAGTATAATAATTCTTTACTTCTCCTTCTTCCTCTTCCATGTCTATCTCTCTCTGGTTTTCAAAAAAAAAATTCTTTTTCTCTTTGGAATCTGGATTCGTTATTTTAATAAGTTCAACTTTTGACATTTCAAAGATATGATCTTAACCGTTTATTAAATCGGTCCGACTGAAAAAAAATGGAGGGGCAAAAATCGTGTACGATGCGGTTCCTTTTTACATGTTTATACCGGCTGAGGCCGGTTCCTCAAGGGGTTGCAAGTTTTGCACCCACTATAGAGCATGCAGAGTTCAATTTCATTTCAGTTCACATTTTCTCTACTCTTCGCACTTTTCACATTTGCTATAATCCAAAACAAATTTTATCTTCCAACTCTTCCATTTTGTCTACAATCCACTCGTATTCTGTAACTTTTTGAATATGGATTCTCAATCTAATTCTTAACTGACCAAGCCTAACAAAATGAGGGGTGGGAAATTTACCGTAGCCGAAGATGAAAGCATTTGTAGAAACTATGTATTCTTTATACAAGATAGTATCAATGGTGCCCAACAACAATGTACCAAGTTGTGGGATAACATATTTGCTAAATTTCGTGAAGAAACTATGAATATCGATGATCGTGATGCAAATGATTTTCCGGTCGCTTCGTTGTAATCAACGTCCAAGTTTCCTTGTATGTTGCTGCTATAATGCAAGCTTCTCGTGCCCGAGCGAGCGGTCTTGTCGATGTTGAACGAAAGTGTAGAAATGATTGGCACCACAAGCATGGGAAAAATTTCAGTTACAAAAGTTGTTATCATATTTTGAAAGTGTTGCCTAAATATAATCCAGAATAGTGTAGTCAAAATCGCTCTCCAACGCCGGTTACTCGCCGAGTAATCGCTACTGGCTATTTGACCAAGGCGATTTCCGATTCCAAGCCATTTCCGATTTTTAGCAATTAACGCGGACGACTTTGCCGATTTTGACCGATTTTTTCAGCAAAACGAGCTAACAATTTTTCCGAGTTGGCCTTGCATTCAATAAAATCAGAAAATAATGTTTTTGTAACCCCTCAGATGAGAGTTATCAAATAGAAAAACCTCTAAATACACGATAAATACGTTCAGTATATCAATATTACACACTTAATTACATGATAGTGTTAAAATTTTAATTTTAACTAGGTAAAAATCATGACTTATGAGCAACAATATAGAAGTCTCTAATAAATATAATCCGAGTATTATACCGAGGTTCGGCGATTTCCAAGTCCAAACTTATTGCTCCAAGCTCCCCAACCGAGTAGGACCGAGGAACGATTTCAATTACTTTGATCCAGAATTGTTAGCAAATTTGCAGAATATACCTGCAAGTTCACCATACACTTCTTCTCCTTCAACACCATATTCACAACCATCTCAATCATCTCAACCCCCTCCGGAGAATCCATTTTCTTCACCAAAAACCACAACAAACAATAATTCCAACTTGAATCTCAATGCTGCGATTAAGAGAAAACAATTAGGAAAAACAATGCAAGAGCAGCGAAAAAAGATGCAAAAAAAGGAAATGCAAGTGAAGGTTTTTTGGAAACTTCAATTGATCATTAGAAGACCGTCGAAAAAAAGAAAGAATAGTAGACCAGTAATTCTTGACTAGAGATATGAAAAAACATCGTCAAACTCAGGAGAAATTTGTTTTCAGACTATGACAAGAATAAGATTCTAAATGTAAACACCTCAACAATGATCCCCATACAATTGATGGTGTGGGAAATGAAGATGGACAGGTCAGCAGATTTTCCATCTGCAAGATAATAACCATGAGTGTAATGATTCCCGTTGGTAGTGAAATTCACATGAGGACTAATTCCATATTTTAAATCTTCAAACAAATGCAACTTATGTAAAACATTTATATCGTTCTGAGATCCCGGAAGACCAAAAAAAGCGTAACATATCCAACAATCATAAGAAGTAGCAGCCTCAAGGATAACCGTTGGTTTTGCATAGTGACCCTTATACTGACCGGCCCAATAGGTAGGGCATCCGGTCCATACCCAATGCATGCAGTCAAGATTACCTAGCATTCCTGGAAATCCCCTTCCCCGATTTTTCTTTAATATTTTTCCAACATCCGCATCAGTTCGTAAATAGGTTTGACCAAAATGATTAATCATTGCTTCGCAAAAAAACACAAGATACTTGTATGCAGTTGTTTTTCTCATACGAAGGTACTCATCATTAGAATCCAGAAGTTGGCCATATCCTAGAATCCTTGAGGCCGAAATAACCTTTTGTTCAGAACTATGACCTTTAATATTTAGTGCATCATATTGATATTAAATTGAGATTCTACCTGACAAAGCTCACCAATAATCTTTAACAACAAATGCCGGGGAAATGTAGAATCGTCATTGGAAATCTTCATCAGTAACACACAGTCGGGAAGAAAATAATCGTGCATCAGCTTCTCGTGCCATTCCCGACCTCGGTACGTATATCTTCTTGTGAATATTTCTCTTGTCTCTGGATCTCTAGGTATCTGACCCGATGAATATAGCTGCAGCAGAGTGCTGGTTAGTTCTCTATCTTCATTTGTCTCGTCATCGATTTGTTGCAACGCCTGAACGAACACTCGTTGTTGTTCTTCAAATCGATTCATATGAATACGCATATCTTCGTCAGAAGAATCCATTGAATAGAACCTAAAAATTAAACAGAGGATTAAGGTACAAAATAGTAGGATGACATTGTTAATGAAAAATGAGTGTGAATAAATTGAATTTAATGGGGTGTGTTAGAGCACTGCTCGGTCGAACTCGCAAGCGTTGCTATCTCAAGCTTGTTTGTCAAGTTTAGTTGCCAAAACTATTAGTCTTGATTTCTAGTCTACTCATAGCTAAGTCTCGGACTAGGATAGTAAGTGTAGTTGATCTCTAGACTCCACGGCGTTCATCATGCAAAGACGAAGAACTACTCAAGGAACTGGTGGAACTTCATCGACAAAAAGGTATGTGGAGACTTGAACTTATCTATCACTCAAAAGTCTATCTACTCTATCTCCTATCTTGAGACAAAAGTCGTATTGCTATATAGACTTCGATTATACACACTTGCTATTTTGAGCCGAGTTTATCTCGCTTATCTATTTCTCGAAATATGTGTTGGTAAGCTTTCGCTTTGGCCAAGTTCATCTTTACTCGTGACGAAAGTCATGTTGATCATTTCAATTTCTTGAAAATCGCTTTGATGAAAAATAGTTTGTGAATAACAACTATATAACATCCTCTAAGAATGTTTCAATGATTGAAATGAGAGTTTAGAATATATAACCTTGAATGGATATAAACATTGTATGTGAACTCATACTTATGTAAGTCCAAAATCCTTGAACCAAAGTATGCGTACTTTACTGGTTTAGGATGTCCGGAGCTAAGTCCGCGTACCCGTATGCGTATTGCCGTTAGTTCACATCCCGTGAATTTTTGCTGGAGTTTGTGAACTAAAAACAAGCTCAATTCGGGTACTTAAGTATGCGTACCGGTATGCGTACTTAAGTGGGTTATTTTCTAAAAACGGTTTATTCATGAACTAAACATTTATATATATCAAGGAATGCAATCTTTGCAAACCGTGGCTATAATGTTCATGAATCGATTCGAGTGAATCAAAGTCGTTTTTGCTTCGATTGTGTCTTGTATACTTCTATGAGATCTAAGCAATTGAACAACTCTCTAACTAGTTCATTTGAGTCATTTGAACTAGTTATGGTGAAGATGAATAAGGTTGATATGAAAGTGCTCATATGGCTAACCATTGGGTAACTATTGTTGAACTAACTAGGTGTACACGTTTAGGTACGGTTACTCAAACCTAAATGAAGTATATTTCATTTGTGTATAACCAGCTAATATTCGATCTAACGGTTGAAAGATATTAGCTTGAATCTAATCAGGTTTTCATCTAACGGTGAATATTGAATGCTTTGTTACCAAGGTAACTTAGATTGCAAACCCTGATTTGGAGACTATATAAAGGAGAACTCTAGCAACTGGGAAACCTAATCCCCACACCTCCTGTGTGATACTAGTTCTTCCAGGCTTGTGACTTAATTTGTGGGCACTAAGTCTACTTCTTCCCGATCAGGAATTTCATTGAAAGGTAGTGAAAATGCAGTTCCTCATGAACTGGAACTTGCCTGCTATATGGGAAGTGGTTCTCAGGATAAGAAAATGCATTTAAGTGGCTACACTAACCTAATCATATTGTGTATGATGCAAAGTTGAGATGCAACATACATGAGCAAAAACAGTCAACATCGCAATGACATGTTCAACCTCATCATAGGTGGTGTGACCGGTTCACATGGGGCATACAAAATGTTCCAAGCAACTTGGACAGACCCTTGATTCCTTGATCCCTTGATCATTATATATCTCCTTAAATATGCCACTTAATATAGCAAACCAGATAGATAGTCTTGTTTAAGACCTGGCAACACTTCCAAGAAAAAGAAGAATTCAGAGTGTGCTATAGAATTGATGGACTTACATTAAAATCACGTTGATTTGAACAGTCAACTACATGCACACCTACAATAACTAAGTATACATCTACATAAAACCAATTCATCTCAAAGTTGATACCACTGTTTCCATAAAACACTGATAGATTTCCTAAAGAAAAATGGTATCCAAAAGCTTATCAGCAGCTACTACACTCTGGTTATATATGAATTTGCATGAGCTTCACGAAACAGAATAAAATTAGGTAATGTAAGAGGAAATCATAGCAAACAACACCAATGCACATAAATAAGAGTGCTCACTGCTTCCGAAACAAAGTTATTTCTGTATTCGTGGCTGGTAATTATAAAGAGTACGACATACACTCGAGCAAAAATAAAACAAAATTTGCTTTGTTGCAAGTTTCAAGTAAAGAATTCAATTTTTGTCGTAAGTTTCAAGGAATGAATTAAAGAAAATGATGCCCTTTATACTATTGAGTCAATATTAAGTTTACACGTCTAAATCCCAGACATGTTTTCGAATTTCGGCAATAGGCTGCGCCTTCCATAATCTAAAAGAGGATAACTGGAGTTGGAGGTTAGACTATGTAGCACGCAATACGGGGCTGATACTATGATCCCAACTGTTTATGTAGATACTATAAGATTATCAAAAATTACTTACCAATATGCTCAATCCTTAACGGCCTGCTTAGAAGCAGGAAGTTTCCCTAGAACATCTCTTTGGTTTTAGCATGCTACACTGAAATATAAGCATTGCTGAGGTTTCATATGAGATTGATGCAGTGGAGCCTTCAAAACAGGTGAAGTTCAATGTGAAGCGTGTTGGAAATAGTAATTTGTAATCTAGAGTTGTCTAGATTAGTTTAGAAAAGTGTAGTGAATTCTACACAGTGAAAGTTGTGGAATTAGCTAGTTAGAATAGTTTAGAAGCTTCTAGAGAAAGCTACAATAAAGTATTTCTAGAAAGTGTCTAGAAAGTTCTAGAGGGAACTAGAGTGTACAGTAGTCAGTCTTGTAAGCCTATAAATAGGCATTTGTAGTATCATTTGTAATTTGTAAGGAAGCAAGAAGTGAGTAATAAGATTAAGACTTTTGAGGGTTTAAGTGTTAGTCTTGCTTCCTAGGAGCTCTGTACGAGCAACACAACATGCTCGTATATCTCCAAAGTTCGTTATAAAATTCTAACACTAGCAATACTTTTCCGTTTTAGGGTGAACATTAGCACACAATAGATTGTAAGTGATGATCAATTCATCTCGAGATCTGATTAGGCCAATTCGAAGTGCTTAAGCTACATCTTCACCAAAAAATCTTTCTGTCCGGTATATACTCAAGAAATCCGGCAACAACTCAAAGTCAGCGTTTCACATGCACACAATTAGATTCATAGTGAAAACAAAGTTGTAAAACCATATATACCATAGAGAGTCAACAATGGTATTTCTATTTTATCAACAATGATTTGAGATCATCATTGTCTGCAAATTTTAGTGTAGCTGATGATTTAGGACGTATACAATCATTAAATTTGTTTAACAGAACAGTCTTTGATTTAGGGGAATGAAAACAAAATGTAAAACACTCATACCAAGTGAACGCATACAAAGTCCAGATAACTAACCTGTATGGGATAATGTAGATTTCAGCTCCACAATAAGTATGATGCAGCAACACTTTCTCGTTCGATTGGTGCTTCCCTACAAAATGAAACCTAATCAGATGCCTAAATCTGCATAATAAATGTGAGTGTCCTGAATGGCTTACCTATCATATTCAGTCCTACGCAATCCATCAACAACCAAACTTTTCATTTTCTCCAGATTCAGTACTCCAAAACTATTTTATTAGCTTGATCATATATGTCTGAAAACACCCACTGCAAGTCAAAATTGTCAGAAAAGTTACCAATTTCATATGCATATTCAAAAATATCATAAATTCATAAAAATTGATTTAAAAAGGAGGAATTGAAGCAAACCTTAAAAGTGAGATCATATACATTAAAGCATTTATCTCTAATTGACTTACGCAGCCACATCGGTTGGAACCTTCACCATTTTTTGGACTTATTTAGGATCATGTTCTTGGATTCAACTCACGGCAGCTGATTTTTAAAACAATAGATTCACAAAAGAAGCATCTAACTACTAGAGAGTACTATACTTAAAAGTTTAACTAAAAATCCAACAAAACAACAAACCAAAACCAAATCTATGCATAAAATCTTAATTCTAATCATACAGCTACATTAGAACAATTCCAAAATCCAATAAAAATCTAAGTAGTACTACTACTATTTTACAAAATTTAAAAATTAAAATTAAACAGTAACTGATAACGAAGAATTTGGGGTTCAGGTCAAATAAGTTTCTAAGGTTTTATGAATCCTTTTATTCTGTAAGTGAGAGTGGGAGTACTATTATTGCAGCAACAATTCTCATAAAGCTTATAAAGAAAAGAGGAGTCATTCAGTGCAGTTGAGAATGCGTTTTTTTTTAAAAAAATGGATAAATCTTCAGAGGCCAGGGTTTGCAGGTGATACATGAAAATTGGATATTGGAGAAGTTGTAACCCAAGAGAATATTTTATTCGTCTTTTTACTAACTCGCAATAAAGTAACATCATCATCACGGGAAAATTGAAAACCAAAAAGCAACATTATCATAGTAAACTTCTGAAACTCAAAGACTAATCGTATTTGGAAATTGGTGAAAACAAAACAGAAGAAATAGATGGAAAAGAAAATTAGGTTTTGGCTATAAGCACAATTGGTTATACTAATCAAATCTGCATGAATCAAAAGGGAACCACCCTGAACAGAGACCAGGAAAGAGGTAAAACTTGCATGTTCAACTTGGGTAACGAATGTTGTTCTTCAATGGGATGAGACATTTTTTACATGGAGAATCCAATTGAAGCCGAGATGAGCATTTTCTTTTGTATAGCCGCAAAAAATTCAATTAGATTGTGAACATCTTTTGGTGTTGAAGAGGGAATGGAAAAGCCTCCAAGGATTTACGCGCCGTTACAGAATAGGAAAGGAAAAAATCAATTAAGAGCAAAGATGATGAGAGAGGAATCAATTGCCGGTTTCTGCACTATATTAAAAGTTTTCTTCGGCATTGAGGAGGGAAGACATAATTTAAACGAAAACTCTATACTCACCGTGGGTTTTCCACCGTGAATTTCACCGAGTGAAACAGAAAACATGGGCCCCTTATAAATCCCTGAGTGGTGGGCCCCAATGGCATGCATCACTCGGTGCATTTGCACGGTGAGTGTAGTGTAGAACTGCTGTAATTCAATTCATTACTTAAAACGTTTGACGTGGGACCCAAAGGATCGGTAGCCGATGGATTAACCAAAGTAAGATTATTAGACCGGGTGGGGACAGAAAATCATGGCCATCAGTTAGAAAACTGGCAGATTTTATGGTGACAAAACAATACATAGTTGCTACAGAATAAGTTTTTGGAATTTAACAATAACTTATAAATTACAGAAAATCAATTTACTTGTCGAAGTAGCAGTTCTGGATCGACCGAAGTATGCGTTTTGTGTTGTCCCGAAGCAGTAATAGAAATGGCGGGCCCGCCACCACTGGAGTTTAGCAGGCGCCACTATTAGAGCCCGGTGTAAATCGAAGTGTAAAACTTCGGTGAACCTATCATTTTTGTTTTTCATAAGGGAAATATACAAGTCGTGATTTGTTTACGTCCTTTAAGGGGAGAAGTTTGAAAAGAATGCTCTATAGACCTGGTGCTGGAGTAGTACCACATTTACACTACTCAAAGATTAAATCTATAAGATTGAATCAACAGTGTGTCTGGTGCAACCAGCTTTCTTTTTCCTGGATAACAATATCGTGTTTTGCGTTCAAGTTTATATCGGTTGAGAAGTTGCGTTCTTCTTTGGCTTCCAACCATAAAAGTGGTCATACAATATACAAATAAAACAAAAAGATTATGTATGCATAAAATTTCCTTAGATTTCACTCTAATTTGTCCTAATTTCTTTTGATTGAGAAGTTGAGTATTTCATGCGCCACCCATCGTGAAAGTGATAACTATAACTATAACTATAATTATATATATATATATATATATACTTTGTGACTCGATTTTTTCATCAAATTCAAATTTAACTACAAGCATATATGTACTACTAAGTTAAAAATCATTCTTGTGAACCCATAATCTATATACCAACTCGAATTTTTTTTAAATGTGACTAACATTTGTTAATGCGGCATAAAATTTGATAGGTAAAGACTTGATCGAAAAATTTCTTGAATGAGTTTTCCTTTGTGAATTCACCAACTTAAAACAAATTTCAACCACAAATTTAATGTAGTCTACCCAAAAGTTTATAAGTCCATTAAAATTTGTTAGCACGTCCTAAAATTTACTCAGTAATCTTTAAATCCTTGCAAACGTTCATTTGCTCGGTATTAAAGTGTGCATTGTCCTTGAAATCTAGAAGTCCTCGATGTTATTTTGAGGATAAATTTAGATACATCGCAGGGGCGCACCGAAGGCGTGCTGGCGGGTTCCGGATGCAACACTGGGCGGGGTTTGACCTCTGCTAAAAACGCACCCCGACACATATTACAGTACCAATCTACTCGGAGTTTGAATATTTATAGCATAAGGTTTTACTACTAGATATATAACAAAAAACAAAAAAAATGGAGGATCATGAACCTTTGATTTTTTTAGTATAACACTTGGCAAGTTAGTATTGGATGTGAGGTTATGCTGTATCTTAATTTGGTACATCGTGATGCATAGATATTTCATATTTCCTTTACTAGGATATAGTTTCGGTATAACGGATTTTGGATGTGCCAAATTTGGTTAACGATACGTAAGCTTTACTTGTGTCTCTTTATGTTTGTACGGCTCATAACTAAAGAGTAGTATCGTTATATTACACTTCGCTACACAATATTATCACTCTCTAGTACAAGCTGGTGAACACCCACTGTAGTTGGGTTAATTGTTTTTTTCTTTGCTCTCTCACATAGGACCTCATAAGAGAGGGTAACACTACATTTTTATATTTTGGCGTAGCCCTGCTCTGTCCACTGTTTTCATTTTAATTTATGGATTTATCCACATCAAATTTAGAAATAAAAGCAAATGCATGCACGTGCTTATATCAATGGCTACAAAATTATCCAAAAATTGGAGTATTTTAATTAAGTCATCTCTCAACTTATAGAATCACCATGCCTCACAATTTTGATACTGGTAATCCGTATTTCCTTCGTACATCAATCTTTCCACGTTTCCCTATAGAATATGAATGCATGAGACATGTGGCAATAAGGATAACACTGTAGTTTGAGTTATTCTCATTAAAAAAAGCCCTAATCTTATCTCTCGTACTCTCTCGAGTCTGTCCGCCTCTTTTGCTCCCTTTTTCCTTGATCTCAAAACAAATCTAAAGCTAATTTCTTCCATTTTTTCCTCTCTTGCTTTATATTTGTCCTCTCATTTTGTTCATCAGAAAAGCTATCTGCCATTATTTACATTATCTCTTTGTATTGATGATGATAAAACAACTGTTGAGAGTTTAATCCTGGGTAAATTAAGACTATTAACGATTTGATTACAGGTACTGTGATATCAACATGTTTTTTTGTATGTTATCGAACATGATTCTCATCTTGAAGATCTTATCAGAGTGGTTGATTTGGTAAATTATTTTTTTGTAACGTTAATTACTGTTATACTCTTTCTGACTTATATAAAGTGTACAAAATTTTATAACTGTAGGGGCAAATTGGGAAAACACAATTTGCAGCTTCACCTTTTTTCCATCGAATAGATATGCTGTAGAGATCTCCTTTTTTCCATCGAAATATCCAGAAAATTTCTTCTTAAAACAGAAAAATTTCTTGTATTTCGTTATGGATTACCTAAAATATAGAGATAGCCAAACTGTTTCTAGGAGGGATTCGACTAGAAATCAGGATTGATTTAGCTGAATTTTTCTTCAAAGATTTTCAGAATATTTATTCGATGGATGAACGGTTGAATCGGTGGGTAGATGAGCAGATCAAATGGTTGTCAGTAAATCTTAAACTCGATCCAGACAGGTGAAGAATTTCCTTGTTAACAATTATCTTGGACGGGAATTTTCGATTTATGAGGAGAAGAATATTCACTTATTTGGAAAGAAGATGGATAAAGAGAAAAACCCTAATTATACTGCAAAATCAGAGAGATTGAAGCTAAGTAACCTTTACGATTTTGGTTAATGTTGAATTTTTTGGCGGCATGTAAATCAAAAGGGGATTTTTCCCGCTTGATCTTCCATTTTCTCTCCTATAAATACAACCCCAAAGTTATCAAGTTTTGCTCACAAGATAATAATTGAAGGTATTTTCTCTCTAGATCTCACTTTACTCTTCAATTTCGTATGTTAAATCGTGCATGAAAACCTTAATTTTATAATTCTTTGATCTCCTAATTTCAGGCTGATTCTATCCATTGTTTATCCTAACTAAAAGGATTTTCAGAACTCTAACTTAAGGTTTGTTCTGCGCCTTTGTGTTCCCTTTGTATTCTGTTGTTTCATAAAGATATATATATGCATCATCAAGTTTTCATGTTTTTGCCTATGGAATTTTCTTAGTTGTTCTTTTAATCTTGGTGTTGTTTTGTTGCCCAGGTGAAAAATGGCTAACAACAACGGACAACCAGCTCCAACAACATCATCTTCTAAGGGTACCTATCACTTTTCCATTTTCTCTTCTTTTTGGACTTTTACTTCATTCACCAGCACAGTTAGATTGGTAGTTTTTTTATCCTTTTTCATTATTTCTACTGCAGCTAATAGAAAGTGGGTTGCCCATAGGTTGTTTGAAAAATTGTCTTAACCAAACCTTTTGTGATTTAAGGAAAAGTAATAAATGGGTCTTTGTTGTAGTTCCTTCACATTTCTGTGTGCCAGCTAACAAATTCTTTTAGATTTCTGTATGAAGCTTGATTAACTTCACATTTCTGTGTGCCAGCTGAGACTTAGTTAGCGATATTTCAATATATATGTATTATGGTGTCACTTTTATGTCCAGCTGTGTCATCGTTAGGATTTCAGTTATGTTGAAACACAAATGTTATGTGATGTTAGTTTGAAAATATTCTTGCGCTAAAATGTGACACAAGGCAAAGAATGCAGTCTCAGGGTTGGTGTATTTATTCAGACACTTTTAAGTTTGGGTTTCTTTGGTCATAATTTGATTGTAGTTCTCACTGAGCCTATACGGTAAGCCAAAAAGTCTTGAATGTTCACAGCTGCAACTATGAATACCCACAACCCTTTTTGCTTCCCATTATAGGGGCTGGCCAAACTGCGAATTACAATCTATTACTAAAAGCACTGTGAAAAATTAGTCTTTTGAGTTTTGACTCTTTTCTTACATTTGCAACTCAATGACATCACAGCTTCTAAATGCAACCTTAGAAAATTCTCATCTTTACATTTTCATTCAGTCAGTGTGCTCTGTTTAGCATAACCTCATAGCATCACTGATGTATGACAGCTATGGTATTGATATGCTTGCTTAGGTATTTCTATATGAATGTCATTTAAAATGTAGGAGGGATCTGTTTGTCATCAGTCTTAACACCTAGTTGCAGAGTTTAAGTCTTGTTAGTGTCTTTGATTCGTCATATTTTTGTTCTAGAAATCCTCTGAAGATATTGGCAAGTGGAACTGGGTACCAATTATTGGCAACAAAAAGTAGTTCTGCTTGTCAAAGCATTCAGTTTTCATCCTTATTATTGTTTGGTTGTGATAAGCTTTTGGTAAAAGCAACGGATGAGAAGGGCCAGAGCCTATACTTACTCCATTAAAGAAGGGATAGGTTTCCTTGTGCTTAGTCCTCATTGTAAAGTAGTGGGTTAAAGAATCAAATCTTAATTGATAGTATATCTTTATATTAAAGAAATTAAGTGATTCTCTTACATGCCCTGCCTCTTTGAGAAAAGTAAGTCAATTTCTTATTAAGTTTAGTAGAACATACCATTTAGATTATTTTTAAGTAACTTTCCACTTTGAATTTTGGGTTTTGGATTATATACAGCTTATTGGTCCCGCAGCCTCTGTCAATAGAACTTTCGACTAGGTCCACCGTTATTATTAATACAAGCAGTGTGTACGTGCGTTGCACGTCAGCAAGCACTACACTTATGGCTCAAGTGGTACATGAGACAACATAATGACTTCCTCCATTAAATTAGCTGCCGCATTAATATGATGCCGACCAAACGCTAACATTTTTCCGGTGCCGTTGTTATTCGTTTCCTCTTTTATTTCTTTCAGGTTACGCCATAGCCTCATGTCTTTTTTATTTTCCCGAAGCATATTCAAGCATTTGTTACGATGGGCCATCTATTTTCTCTTCTACGTGTCACAAAAATATATGTATGAGGCACACGTATAAACTAAACAGCGCATCATAAGTAATTTTAGTGTATGGTTGTTTCATGCTATTTTTTTCCTAGGAGTGACAATCAGATGACTGCAAGTCTGAGAAAGAGGATCACTTGTTTCATGGTTTTTTTCTTTTATAATAAATGTTCATTAGTTCGCATAAGAGAAGAAGTTTAGAGTATGTACTTACGTGTTATCCATTCAAACACTGAGGAAGCTTTTTTTTTGTGTAAACTACAAATACAAATGTTCGTTTATTCCTTTTTTGATTAGATCTTGGTAGTTGGTATGGGTGGGTTTGATTTTTGATTTGAACTTTGAAGAAACGGGTTTATGATTTGATTCTTGGATTGATGAAGAATGAGAGATCAAAAAATTGGTAGCCGCTGACTTAGTTTTATCCCAATAAGTGAGGAATTGAAAGATCTGGAATAATGAAAATGATTCATATAAAGGTGTTAATGGAGAAATTACTGAGTCGTAACCTAGTCATCACTGAGTTATCAACCAATTCTTAGTCAGATCAGTGAGTTGGCTGCAATAACCCGACCCACAACTCCATTATTTTATTTTTAGTTTTGAGGCTGAATTCATTGAATCTAGGACCTGTAATTGTTTCAGTCCTAGTAAGTTTTAGGTATTTTTGTGACTGATCATTTAACCTACTAAATTGATTAGATGGGTTCTGATGAGGAAGGTAGGGGAAGACGAAAAGTGATGGGGCGAGAGAGATAAATCTGTAGTGGGGTATTTTTGTAATATTTTTAGAAGACTGGGGGTTTGTTTGTAATCTCCATAGAAGAATAAAATTGTGTGGCTGGAATCAAGATAATCCAATGGCCGAAATGAATAGTTCACACGGAATTTTTTTTCGGCGGAATTTTAGGGGACGGTAAATCTACGTCTGAATTTAAGACCTGGATAATCCAACGGTCAATGTTGCTTAGATTTGGAAAAGTTTCAATTGTCTTGTTCGCATTAAAAGGGGGAAATAGTTTTTCTTTGCATGTAGACGAAGATAGATACGTAGAAATGTAGACAGACATACGTAGATAAATGTAGACATACGTGGTAAGCTATATATTCAGTTTTGAAATAGAAAGAAAGGGAAGGTTGAGGAAAATTCAAGAAACATGGTTGTGTGACCAAAATAGAATCTGGTCCACCAAAAATAGCAGTTGACATTACCATATCCTTTTTCTTTACTTTAGGAACACATTGTTTGGTTTCTGCAATGTTCAACTTTTTTAGCTTTTTTATAGTTCATATTGATCAGGAATGTTAAAAGGTTTATGATATTTTCCATGACTTTTATTTGCACTCTCGAAACCTGCCTTTTAGGAGCCTAGGATAGAATATGTGTTGTCTAATGTTTACTCTATTTCTGTTGCAACATCAACTTAATTAGTAAGGTTCTTACTTGTTTTTCATTTCCTTCTGAAAACAGAAACAGAAATCTGGATCCGAGCAAGCTGAGATTGACACCTTTTTATGACACCCATACGTATATGAATAAAAAAAACAGGCGAAGTTGTTTGGATTCTGATGAAGCTCGCATCAAATGGGTGAGTATAGACATTATTAGTTTTTTATTTGTGTTGTCTGTGTCTAAACCAATAGGATTCAGAAACACATCCAGTCAATATTTGTAATCTTCTCTTAGCTATACAACCATTGATTCTAACAGTGAAGGAGTTCATGCGATGATACAAGTGTAGCCTGATAGAATTCAAGCTCAGGATGACCATATATTCCCAGAATGAGGTTATCAAAACGTTGAAAGAAGATAACGAAAAGTTCACAAGAAACATACAGAATTTGATGCGTACTCTCAGGCTAAAAGACATTACCGCTAATGGAACTGAAAGTTGAATGCCATGCCACAAAATCAATTGTCACATTATTGTTTTAGTTTTAGTATTTTTTTTTAACTAGTATCAGATTTTTTTTTGGTTTGGATCTTGTTTAGGCAATTTATTTTAATGGCTAATTATTTTTTATTCAACTAATATTATTTATTTTATTTAAATGCTTGTTTGTTTATATTTATCTTTTGTGTAATAAATCTCATTAGAATAGTTGGTGGTAATATAGGTTAGTCACTAAAGAAAATTTGGTGACGAGTTTGGCATGTTGAGAATAGTTACAGTGAGGGTAGTGCTGTGTCTGTAATAATTTTTGAGACGAATGACTTTGTCGGAAAAATTGTTTTGGAGACGACTATATTTGTAGGTAAAGTTGTTTTGGAGACGACGATATTCGTTATTGAAATGATCGTTGAGAGACAATCCTAATTGGTCATTGTACTCGTTATTGGAAAGAGACAATCCTAATTGGTCATTGTACTCGTTATTGGAAAGATCATACAGAGACAATCCTAATTGGTCATTGTACGTACTTTTAGAGACGACCAAGTTTTATTATTGATTTTTTATTTTGAGACGAAAGTTTTATTATTGATTTTTTATTTTGAGACGAAAGTTATTTTGCTGCTAAACTATTATTATTTTTGAGATGAAAAAATGTCGTGGCTGAAACTATTTAGGTGACGAATTTGTTTCTTCACTATAAGTATATTTTGAGACGAACAAATTTCGCAGCTAAAACTATTTATGTGACGATCTTGTTTCTTCACTATAAGTACATTTTGAGACGAACAAATTTCGCGGCTAAAACTATTTTAAAAGTGACGAATTTGTTTCTTCATTATAAGTATATATTGGGACGAACAAATTTCGCGGCTAAAACTATTTTAAGTGATAAAATATTGTCCTCACCAAAAATACCTAGAGTGACAAAATTCTTCATTACAAAATTAGTGAACAATGTCAATTTTATTTGCTCACGAAAAGATAGTTTTGGTGGCCAAAAGACGTATGTCGCTAATTAAAAAAAATTGGTGACGGTTTCTTAAGGACATCATAGAACACTTTCAACGACTCACTGTAGGTGACGAATTTTTTTGTGCCGCTGAATTCTTTTTGCAACGAAGAAATTGGTTTTCGTGACATAATATTTTGCCATTAAAAGCGACTTTTCTTGTAGTGCGCATAACTAATTAGACTAGCTTGCATAGACAAGAATTTCTAGTCGAGAACTAATTATTTAGTTTATGAATTTTTTGGAATATAATGACTAAGCTCAATGAACATTTGTTCATACTTGATCAAATTCGGTGGAGAACATTCTATTATTCGGAACCAAATCTTGATTCAAGTTTATCATTCGAAAATAGCCTGGAACAGTGATATGTGTCATTGATGTTATTTAGGAATGTTTCGAATTGATTTAGAGAAATATAGAACTACTATATTCGGAATACAAGAAAGTGTTATCAGTCTTACAAAATGGGAAAACTGTTATATGTCTGAAGCCGTATTACATGTACTCGTACACGTAGCAGAGTAGCTATATATCGACGTTCAGATTAGTGTGATACGCATATTCGTATGCACATCATGGGAAAATCTGTTTGTTTCGTGATCCGGATAGGTATGTATTTTCGTATAAAAACCATTGTGGAACTGTGGTAAGCGAACCAGGTTAAAGTATTCAAACTGGTATGAGAACCAATACAGTTCTATGTTTTAGAACCAGTTTAGTACCCAAACAGGTACGCAAACTGAAAAGGTTTTGTGAACTCTGGAACCGGTGAGGTCTTAAGTTTGCAAACCAGTACGTGAACTGAAAAAGTTCTGTCAACTACGGAACTTAGTGTTCACCTAAGTTTGCAAACCGATACGTGAACTGAAAAAGTTCTGTCAACTCCGGAACTCGGTTTTGTTTATAAGTTTGCAAACCGGTCTGCATACCTTGACTTAGCCGATTCATGAACTACTTAAGTATTTATACTTTGTGCATTTACTAACTATGTCGATTGTGATTCAATTGGGATTAAATTATTTCTTTAAGATAATTTTCATTTGATCAATTCTATAATTAACACTAGACTCATTTTATCATATGATTATGACTCAAGATTAATGTCTTTGTGTTCATGGAAATGAGTGTTAAGCTTTTAAGTTCAAAACGGCTAGTTTCGGCTAACCATGTTGGATATAGTCTTTGTACACGGTTCGGTTACGGTTTACCTAACCAAAGTGTACATCTTGTTTATGTGAATAAGATTCAAAGCTTTCATCTAACGGTGAATATTGTTTGCTTGGTTCCAAAGCTATCTTAACTTAAACCTAAAGCAGCCTAGGCTTTGAAGTCTATTCAAGGGGAACTCTTGGCAACTTGGATTTTTGAATCCTGACACTACTTTTTGGTGTGTCCTAGTTGTATCTAGAGTCGTTCTCTCTAGAAACCCTTTTAGGGTTTAGCGACTATCAAAGACTTCATTGGGATTCATGAAGCCAGGACTAGTTATATTTTATCTTGATAACTTGATTATCCTGAACTTGTTCGATTGTTGAATTATCACTTGAACAATATAGATAGAAATCACAAAGTTTTCTTCGTCTCAAACTTTGTGATTCCACAAGTTTTATACTTATGAGGTGAATAATAATCTAGGGTGCACTTCGGGTTGCATAAGTCCGAATTTTTAGGACACCCAGACTTTTTTCAAGGTGCTATCGATTTCCATCACTTTGATCTTACGTTTTATCTGATCATCCGTTTCGACCGTAAATCAGGAAATCAATTATATAGGATTAATCTGTGGGAGGCATATTTGGTTTAAAGTCTTCCATTGAGTTGAAGCAACTCTTAGTTGGTGTGAGATCATCTAAGGGAATCAATTGTGCGGAGTCCTGCTGGGATTCAAGAGGCATAAGGAGCGCGACTGTACCTGAATCAGTGGGAGACTGAGTTCGGGCTCAATTACATTCCAGACCAAAGTTAATTGGTAGTAGGATAGTGTCTGTAGCGGCTTAATATAGTTTGGTGTTCTATCTGGACTAGATCCCGGGGGTTTTCTGCATTTGAGGTTTCCTCGTTAACAAAACTTCTGGTGTCTGTGTTATTTCCTTTTCCGCATTATATTGTTTATCTTTATAATTCAAATATCACAGGTTGTGCGTTGACCAATCAGAGTAGATAGGTCCGACCTTGTTTGTTGGATAATACTTGATTGATCCTTGTATATTGGTCTTTGGTATCGTCCAAGAACTCTCTTTGATATTAGGTTCACGGATTCAATTCTGCAAACGTTCTAATCATAAGAGAGATTGAGATATAACTCTAGACACTTTCCTTGATTGAGTTTTAACTATCGGAGTTGGTTGAGTTTGTCCATACAGATTGCCTATGAAAAAGTTGGTGGTGTATTTTGGTACCCCAGTGTTTTCATATAGGTCTAGAAATGCAAAAAAAAAAAAACATACATGAACCCATCATTTCTGATATTAACAATATTTAAAATTAGGCCTTCTAACCCTTTTTGAGGATGGTTCAGTAATGTATATGGTTTGTCTAGAAATATTCACTGTACCATTATAAGTCTGGTTAAAACAAGTAGTAGAAGGTGCAGAAGAAGTAGATAGATGTGTTACCTTTCTTTTAGCACCAACATCAGCTGTATTGGAAGATGATGGTACAATTGTGTTACCCTTTTTCTTGGAACTAGCTGAAGAAGTAGATGGTGCAGTGGCAGATGCTTTCCCTTTCGACAATGGTGGTACAGTAGAAGATTTCTTTGATGCCTTAGATGGTGTTGCAGTAGTCGGTGCAGACAAAGCCTTCCTTATCTTCTTTGTTAGTGCATCGTTAATAAAGAACTCATCCCATGAACAGAACACTCCATTATAACTCTTTTCTTCTTGGAGTTAGACCCAACTGTAGGACCTTGACAAGTAACACTGTTGTAATCAAGACCTTTACATGTAATGCACTTCCTTTCTCTTTTGTGCGGCTTATTCTTCTCCATCAAAGACTTCTTTCTTTTGACACAAGGTCTTCCCTTATGTTTTAGTCTTTGTGGATGTATAATAAGGATACTAGTCTGCAAACGAAATAAAGTTAGGGTTAATATACATTATATATATGTACATATCTAGGGGATAATGAATAAAATAATAATACAATAAAGTAAAAGTACAAAAAAAGATAATATTACTAAATGAAAAGATTCTTAAAACAAAAAGAAAGTCCATAAAAAAATTAAAAGAAGATAATGGGAACAGTTGAAGCATTTGAAAGCAGTCAATGAAATGATAGACCAACCATATCATGATAGTCGTCAATGTCTCCCAATGAGGTTATTGACCATGAGTAAGTAGTCATATAGTCGTCCACAATGTAGTATTTACCGCAGTACCTGCACACATTATTGATTCAATTAATTACTCATCATTCATTTATTGCATAACCACTTTCAATTATTTAGATGTAGTAAATTTACTCACTTGGACCAATCAGGATTAAATTTAAACAATGCAACCACAACATGTAAGTATTGGAACTGCCTCAGTTGCCATTGTCGACATATACAAGATTGTTCTTCTACCCGAACAACAAATACTTTGTTGGTCACTCATACACTTTGTACTCTTCGGAAGGACCACAATTTTTTTTACCTCTAAGTCTAGTCATCACCTCAATGAGATCTTTCCCAGCAGGAACAAGAACACCAGATTGCCAAGTTGCAGCTTCCTTTCTTCCATTTGAAAACAACACCATCACCAAATGTGTGTACACATCAACCAACTGAGTGAGAGGATAGTCTCTGAGTTTGAGACACATGTTATTAAAACTTTCTAAAAAGTTAGAGTAGATGTGATCACAAGAAACATCATGTGGAAACCATGATATTCCCAAGACTTTGGCTCTGCATCAATCAAGTAGGTGTATGCTTTGGCATCTATTTATGCTAATTCTTGCATGGCCTCGTAAAAAATATGTATCTAAGTTCAATCATTTGCCTAAAAACATGAAAATTAATTATTATCAAATATAAAAGAGACATTACTTACCTTCCAGTGTTTATACTTGTATGCCTTGGCATCCTACCAAAGAAGGTATGTTAGTCTTAGATTCCTGAATCCTTTGGTCATAAAATTATTGAATAAATACTAGGAAGAAAAAAAAAACACAAGGGAAAGGAAAACATTAACAGAAGCACAAGTAAAAATGTGCTACTTTTTACTTTAACAAAAAAAGTAACAAATTACAAGTCAAAACAAAATTTACCTTAGGCAGTATCTATGATTTACCAAAGGAAACAATCTTTTGACTTATTCAAGTATGCCTTTCATCCTGTCAGAAATAAAGGTTAGGCCATGAATATATGGTATCCTTTTCCTCAATTCTTTTAACATCATAAACCAATTTTCTTAAGTTTCATTTCTATAAATCATCACACAAATAGGAAATACCCCATTTTGACCATATATACCATTTGCTGCGAGCATTACTCCCTTTATCTTACTATTTAGGTGTGATCCATTTAATCCAACAGCCAATCTACAACCATTCAAAAAACCTTTTATCTATGCATCATAGGCTATAATCACACTCTCAAATCTGTTATCTAGACCCTCTTTGGCTCAACTGAAGTAACCTATATTGTTTGGGAAAAGTGGTGGCTGTGACCAGTCGTGCATGGTACTTTTGTGTAACAACTCTCAAAACTTCCATTCCTCTCAGCTAGCACCAAGTTTTGTGTATATACACTAACCAAATATTAGCATTTCACACATACCATAAGTTATCAAATACACTAACAAAAAATAGACAAAACAAGCATCATAAACATACTCTTGCATCCTTAGCAACCAAATAAGGTGTAATTGCATCTTTTCTGATGGCTACACCCAAGTAGATCTAAAGGCTATAAAACTACTAGCATTCAAGATTAAAATATAAACAAGATGTAAAGAACATGAAAAGTAAAGATTGACACAAGCATATAACGTGGTTCGGCCATGAAGACCTACGTCCACGGGAAAGAAGATGTTTTCTTTATTGATTATAAGGTCTTACCCTTGAAAGAGTAACAAATATCACTTAGATTTCTCACTATCTCTTACTCTAAATCTCTCTCAGGAATTCTCTGTAGAAAGACCATCTAAGATTACATGTCCATTTTCTTCTACATGGACTGGTATTTATAGGCAAATTAGACCCGTGAAGGTCTGATCTCGCCGAGTTGGTGGAGCTATCGTACATCTTCTCATTACTTCGGACGAGCTCTATACTATCCCTCATGATGCCCTGCTTGGTTCTCCTTCCATTCATCTCGTCCTGTGCATCATCGCGTTGGTCTTCCTTGGGGAACCTCTTGCTGCACCATCCTTGGGTTATAGTATAGATCGTCCGAGTCTTCTAATACGATGTAGATTCGTCCACTCCTCTTCTGATCCTTCATTAAATGCATTCCTTCTTTTTAGACTTGACCGTCTGAGTCGATTATAGCACTCCTCACACGCGTCATTCATGTAACGTTGTAGCAGGTGTCTCGATTCATACGAAATCACCTTTTAGAGTATGATTCGATGCTTCTATCTCATCACCTTATCATGAAACCATCCCTTTAGATGTTGAAACGTGGCCATCGGGTAATTTACCCTCATATAAGGTATTTCTGTTTGCAAATGAGGACTAATGATCTTCTTAGCTATATCCTCTGCCTTGTCCACTGATGACCAACATCCACCGTCTTCACAAATACTTATCTAAATTTTTTGCATTGCATTTTCTGTTATGGTCTTCAATGTGATTTTTACAAGTGTGCTTCATGTTGCAATCTCTGATTGTGATTGTGCCATCCTTTGGAAACTTTCTTGCATTCACAAACCAATCACATTTTTGGGTATGTTTGTTCACACAAACAGCATATTGTCTGATCATATCTCCATTCTTCACATGAAAATCCCTATGTTTCAACACTGCGTATTCCCTCAGATGATCCATTTAAGCTTCTATGCTTCCAAAAGCCATGCCATTACTTATTTCCCCAGATTTAACATTAGGAACATCTTCATTTATCATTTCCACACGCCTTGGTTCCTTTAAATGCTGACCAAAATATTCTTTCCACTTAGTTTCATCCTCTTGAGTGACTTCATATATGGGACCTACATCATCTGTGGTTGCATTTACCGATACACTCTGGTCTTCATAATAACCACCTATGTTGAAATATCCATTACAATCACTAGTATCATTACCAACATCTATACCTCTAGCACACATGGAAACCCAATCTTCATAATTGTACTTATCTTGTGTTTCTTCATCTTCTTTCATCTTCACTTTTATCTTCACCTTTCTCTTCATCTTCTTCTTGAG
>JAJJMB010002176.1:198229-302089 GCA_023531105.1 Papaver atlanticum | reverse complement strand
GAATAAACTAACAAATTTACCTGGCAACTATAAATGCAGGATTCATCATACACAAATAAATATTCCAGCAGATGTGCATACTAGATAAATCATTATACCTCAAGTTTCATTCAGAATAGAAAACAACATTACAAGATGAGTTACAGGACAAGTTATGTCCAAAATGAGTTACATGACAAATTAGTTTTAAGAGGAATAAATAGATTATACAGAAAACAAGACCATCATACCTTATATCTATAAAGACTTTTAAAGTGATTGCTTCCAAGATCAGCAGGGACCAATCTCCAGCATCAAGTTGTGCTACAGCTTCATCAAATGCTTGTTAATTTAGCAAGGATTAGCAAGGAAGTGTTCCCGGCATACAAAAGAAGTAAACCACTTATAAAGCTAACCAACCAACAAAAAATATAACAGAGTGCAATAAATGGCATTTTTGATGTTTACCTTAAATGATACTCCACGAACTTAAAGTACCAACGTCCAAGAGACTGCGTGTGTACTGATTTTGAAGGTGAGACCATGGTTTAATTAACAACAAAAATTGAAGCTCCCCAACTCAGAAGTCAGAACTTGCACGTAAAATCAGTATTGGCATTAGAAGTTTAACTACAAAGATCTTGGTTTTGAAGGAGAGACCATGGTTAAACAACAAAAATTAGTAATTTAACAAATGAAGAAAGCATTGCAGAGAACCATGAAGATCACCTCGACGATTGTTTCTGACCACATATGCGCAATCCCCAGATTCAGCTTGTTTCCTAACTTGATGCCCGCGCCACCTTTCTTTCCATCAGCACCTGCAAACAAGCAAACAGTTTCAAAAGATATTCAACAACGTGACAATCTAATTAAGCAAGATGATAAAAGATTAAAAATAAGATAATGACATAGTTATCGAGTCACACTATAAACTGAATAATAACTTATGCTCATCTAACGATTCTGAATTCTGCACAACAAGGTAAAGGTAAACATGGTTTAACAACATATTTCAGTCCAAAATACTTCCGAAAAGTTTAACCACTTTTGATCATGGAACAAAATCAATAGTGCTAAGATGAAAATGCATGTACAAGCTAAAGGTAAATCTTTGTAAGCCAAAGTAACAATTCAAATTTGCAAACTCTGCTGGGGAAACTTTTTCTCTATTGCTTAACCAACCTTCATCTAGCTTCTTGTAAGCTTCATTGATCTTACCTTGCTTCTCGCATAAGATATGCCTTCCTGCAAAATGCAAACCCAACATGTATCAACGAAAAAACATGAACCAACATCAGATCAAACCAAATTACCCTATCATGCTTATAATCCCCTCATCAGCATACCAATCATCTAACTACAATATACCTCATTTTCTTTGCAAGATCGGTTGGTCATACAGCTATTGTCCACTCTTCTAAAACCAACAAATAAATCAACAAAACCGTTACTCCACTCTTCGATCAATCTCCGGTATTTTCTTAATTTTTATTTAGTTGGATTGGAAATAAAAACTTGCTCAAGTAAGTGAATTCTCACATGTCACAATCATTTACATGTGAGCATCTGAAACCAACAATATATAAGTAAGGTATGCACTTACACAATTACTTAAAAATCAATTACAAATTAGTACTCCAAGTTGCTATTCAGTGTCAAACACAAATTTAAAGTTCTATAGTTATAACGTCTTATACTTGTAACTTCCTAGCTACTAAGCATATTATCAAGCATATATGGTGCTCTAGTTTCATTGCTAATAATAATCTTATTTTTCATTAACAAATCAATAGTATGAAGTACTAGAATCAAGACATGAATTTTTAATGTAAGTTTTTACATCTATAATCTTAAAGCTCAAGTATCACTTCTAATAATTTGGACAGACATTCACAGTGATTTCGAAATCACCACATCTCTCAAACAAAGAAATCCAAACGGAAACTTTCAAAATGAGTTCGAAGATAAGTTCATGATTTACAAGTTTCATGTTACACGAATTCAAATTATCTATAAGTTTCCTGATTTGCAGATACGTTGTGCAGTTTTTCTAAAATAATTTAAAAATATTTTTGGACTACACAAATTCTGAAATATGACATGAACGATCCTCATGAAGTTTTATATATCAGGTTAAAATTTATAGACCCAATTCATTTTCGTATAAGAGATAATCATAAAACTCTACAACGTGTTAAAAATATTTGTTTATCATCAACAATATTTTTTGTGTGCTAAATAATGATGAAGAAAAATACTAACCATGTTACTCCTAGTCCATTAAGAACATACCTAATTCCTAGCATCATGTTAAATTGCCTATAAGAAATTATACCATCAATATAATTCTATAAAAATAATTACACAATGATACTTATCGTTTTTCATCAGTCGTTTCTATTGATATCCGTGAAAGAATTAAAATTGTTGGAACAATTGCAAAATTATACTCGCACAACAAATAAAAAATAACACAAAATAACGTTATGGATGAGTTGCGGACAAGGTCTCTCTTTTTAAGACGTTTCACGTCTCTGCGCAAAATTGTACAAGGAGTTCATCCCCAGGATAAACACAATCACGTTTGCACGGTGAGAGGATGTAAAACTTTTATATTTTAATTCTTGCTCAGAATCACTCTTGTAGAAAACAAAGAATGACTATACACTTGTTTTCTTTCTAAATTTTTTTTTCACACTTCAAATAAATAAAAAAGAAAACTCTTAATTTGATTTTCCAACCAATACCCGGTTTTATACTCTAGAGTCTCTAAGAAATTATTATCTTTATTAATAATATTAGATCTCAGTAAAGAAAAATAAAACGCTCAAGAGATTAGTAAGAAAATACATTTCTTTTATGAAGAACTTTATGATCATTAAAAAACCATTGCGAAATTGAATTATATTTTAAAACATATATCCCAACAATTCTCAATTTATATTTCTAAAACATTTAGCAAGAACGTATAGAGTTGTGCATAAGCAAAGGTGTCTAGCAATTTGAACCTTTACATAGTGTTAATATATAAGCTCTCTTAAAATCTGACCATAGAGTGACATAAGTCTTGAACTCTAGGAGATAAAAACATTGCTTAACACACACGACTATACTAGTGTACAGTCTAAAGCCAGCACATTACAGTCTTGTGCTTGTATTCCAGTTTGAATGACCTAAAGAACTTCTCATATTATCATAAAAGCGGCCAATCTTTTACATTCATATAGCTACGTTAGGATCTTTAACCATTGTTGTAGTAGACCATGTGTATGCCATGCTCCCTTATTTTGTGTGTTTTACAAGGTATAGTTCGGTATAAGAGTGAGTATTTGGCATGGAATCCGCGGAATTGATCTGCACCAATCGTATTTTTGCGGATGGGTGTCCAGACCTTTTGCTAATGAGTTGGATGAGGATGAACTTTTAAAATCCAACAGATTACGGATAGGGCCTACACGCAACCTTGAAAATCCGTTGGACATCCATACCCGTTAGATTAAGGGCATCTACATAGTAGAAAATATACAGATTAGCAAATCTTAGGGTGTCTGCTTGGAGTGTTTACCGTGACACTACATATATGATGTGTTTGTATTACAATAAGTCATTTATGTTGGCTTTATTTATTTGTTATAAATTTTAACTTAAACAAATCGATTGGACTGTCTGTATCCAATCCGCCCATCCATCTGAATTAGATGTGGATGCCAAATTTGAAATCCAAAATAAATTGGATTAAATGCAGATTAAGTGAAAACCGACCCATACCGCCTTCATTTTTTTTATCAAGTTGGAGCGTAAACTGGAAACAAGGTCAATTCGGGTAGTTAGGTCTGTGTAAAGATAAAGGTCCAACTTTGCCTTGTTAAAAAAAAAATAATGAAAAATCATGTCTTTATCGTAATATGCTATCTCGTTATCTTACAGGTAAATTTGTGACTCACAATGGGTTTGACCAAAGGTTCATTTACTAATATTTTTTTGAGAAATGGGGAAATGGAAAAATGCTATCTTACCGGAGGTGAGATAATCGAGGTGGGACGATTGTTGAACTTTATGTGACACACTTTAAACAGTAAAGAGGGGTCGAATCAGCAATTCTGACACTAGAATATTGGTTCTCATGCTCCTTTCATTAAGGAGGTCGGGCTCAAACCTTTTTGGGGTACTTGTCACAGCTAAAATCCTAAATGAGTGGATTTAGGATTAGTTTAGGGATCAAGGACAAAAGAGTTTGTGGTGGCTAACATGTATGAATTTGGGGAAGGTGGTGTAATATGAAAATTTATGATTAGACAAAGATATTCACAAAATATCTCAAGCGAAGTCTTAACCTTGTTTCTTCAATCTCTATTCAAGAAGGTGTTATGGATATCCAAATATGAGTTGGAAGTGATCACGGTCAATGTACGGTTAAGGGTGAAATTAGAGATGAAAGGGATCAAGGTGAACCGAATTTTCCAACTGATATTGTTTGGAGCCGCGAATACCCTCACAAAATAAATTTCTTTTTTTTGACTTCTTTTCCATGATCGGATAATGACGGCGGATAAACTTTTAAGAAGAGGTATGAATGTTTCTAATGAATGTTGTTTTTCTGAAGAAGATAACGAAACGAGCTCACACTTATTCTATGAATGTTGGAGAATCCGAAGAATCCGGGATTACTTTGTTGAAGGGTGCCACCTTCGTTGGACATATGATCCTAGTGTCTCTACATCTATAGAGGCTTGGAAGTTTAATTGGTGAGAGGAAAGATTTAACCGAATATGGAATAACATCCCGGTTGCTATATGGTGGTGCTTGGAAAGAGAAAAATGCAAGATTTTTTTATTAGAAAACAGAAAACTTTGGGGAGACTCATTAAAGATATCAAATTATAAACGTTCTTTTGGACAAACTCGACCACAAATATTTTCGGGTTTAGGGAAAATATGGCGATTTCTTTATGGGATTCCTTATACCGGATTCCATAATTCTTTGCTTCTTTTCTTGGGTAGCCGGATCCATTTTCAGCTCCCTTTTTTTTTCTTCGGTTGTAATCATTGGGTTGAGGTACCCCTCTTAAGTTCCTCTTTTCCAATGAATTTTCCACTTGACCTATTTACAAAAACAAAAAAAAAAAACAAAAAAAAAAAAATTTAGGGATTGGTAGCGAATTGGGTTGGGGAAACCAATCGAATATTCTCGTGTGTCTGTTTTTAGTTAGATTTTTTTTTTTTGACACCAAAACTCAAAGAGTACAACTTAGAACATCAACATCCCTTGAGATTTCGGCATAATTATCTAGATGTTTCCAAAAAAGTCAAAAGATGTTATATCAGTTCTAGCCTTATTAGCTAGTTTGTGGGCTGCATTGTTTGCAGTTCTCTTCACATAGTTAATAGAGCTATCATATACATTATCTAAGAGGTACTTTATTTGTATGAAAATTACATGGTTCTCCCACCGAACATACAGGGATGCACCATTAGAGAGTTTACTACATTATTACAGTCTGTTTTAAATATAACATTCAAGATATTTAGAGACTTAGACCAATAGATAGCTTCTTGTACCGCCAAGCATTCAGTCTGCTCCACATCTAATCCTCCATTGCAGTATCTGCCCCTGATTCCCCTGCAGTACCTGTAGAATCTCTAATGATTAGACCAATACAAAAAAAATTCCTCTCTTTATCATAAGAATTAATATTAATCTTAAGATGCGTATATAGAGGAGGATGCCAAGTTTGGTTATTTCCAAAAGAAGGATTCAAATGATAATTCTGCTTGTTAGCTATGAAACAATGAAGACATTGATTAATGAGAAATTTGATATTGTTGACTGTTTTCAGAACATTTGGGTTTCTGTTGCGAAAAACCTTG
Source organism: Papaver atlanticum (assembly GCA_023531105.1). Classification (NCBI taxonomy): domain Eukaryota; kingdom Viridiplantae; phylum Streptophyta; class Magnoliopsida; order Ranunculales; family Papaveraceae; genus Papaver; species Papaver atlanticum. Next base: position 296,240 of record JAJJMB010002176.1, on the reverse strand, counting down.
TTGCACCTATTCTTCCAAACCTGCCAACTAGTAATCATAACAGTAACTGACCAAATATACCAAGAGTCTTGATTGATGACTGTAGAATCTGTGAACCATCTCTTAATTCAAGAAGCTAGTGAAGTATGTGTGGTCTGGATGTTACTGACATTTATATTCATCAGAAACCATATTGGTCTAGCTATTTCACAGTCTATAATAAGATGTTCTAATTAAAGTTGTTGGTGCTTGATTACATAGTGGACAGAGAGTATTGATTCCTTCTTCATAGAAACTTAGCTTAACCATTGTTGGAACAATGTTTCTAAGGCACTTCCAAATAAAAAGTTTTACTCTATGAGGTGTATTAATCTTCCAAAGTTGTTTCCAGACATCTTTTGGGACCAACTGAGTTTGTAGCCGCATGTTATGAGGAGTTAAAGTATTACATGTTGATTTAACAGAGAAGATTCCTTTTATGTTTGGCTCCCATATAATGGTGTCCTCACCGTGTTGAACTAAATGCATTTGCAGAATGAGTTTAGTTGTATGATTCGGGAACAATGTTGTAACCAAAGGAATATTCTATTTCCTTGGATTCTGAAGCATAAGATCACAAGAAAGCACTATTCTTGCTGGTTCTGCATAGTTGATATTTAGGACTAGGGATGGTCTAGACCTTTAACCCATTTGTCATACCAAACTAAAGTTTTTGTTCCACACCTAACATCCCATATATGAAATTTCCTTACAATCTGTAGACCCTGTTCAATTCCTTTCCAATTACAAGATGAGTTAGAGTGTTCAGTTTGGAGATGGATAAAGTCACAGTAAGGGGAGTATTTTGGATTAAGAATTCTGACCCAGAGCTGATCTGATTCTGTACAAAGACGTCAGGCTAATTTGGTTATTAGAGCCATGTTAAATTGATCTAAGTTCCTAAATGCCAGACCTCCCTCAGCTGTATAATTACAAAGAGAATTACAAGCAATGAAATTTATACCTTTATTTTTATTATGCCCCACCAGAATCTCCTCTGTATTGTATCAAGATGTTTTAATATTTTTATAGGTAACTTAAAATTACTTATATAATGAGCAAGAATAGAGTTTAATACATACTTGACCATAATGGTTCTTGCTGATTGGTTGGAAATTTTCGAATTCCATCCACTAAGCCTATTCTCGAAAGTATCATTGATAGCATTGAAAGAGAGTGTCTTAGATTGACCCAATAAATTTGGTAAACCTAAATACTTGTAAGAAGAACAAAACTGTTTTACTCCCAGTTTCTCAACTATATCCAATTTCTGCTGGTGCGACAAATCTCTTGTAATAAAGGTTGCTGACTTAGAAAAGTTGATCATCTGACCTGATAGATTACCAATTTTTTTAAGGATATCTAAGACAGATAAGATACTTTTTTGATCATCTTGAAAGAAGAGCAAACAATCATCTGCGAACAGTAGGTGATTGATTGATGGAGCTTCTTTTGTTACTTTGATGCCTCTAATAAGAAGATTTTCTTCAGCTATAGAAAGGGTTCTTCAAAGGTACTCCATTGCTGTGATAAATAAATAGGGGGATAATGGATCCCCTTGACGCAATCCTCTTATTGTAGTATATTTATTACAAAGACTACCATTGAGTTTTATAAAAATTCGTGTAGTTGAGATACACTGGTGAATGAGTTCTCTCCACTCCAGACAAAACCAAAAAGATGTTAGAATTTTATTCAAAAATTTCCATTCCAGGCGATCGAAAGCCTTTGACATATCCAGTTTTAGAGCTAAATTCCCTTGTTTCTTTTTCGATTATTTCATAGAGTGTATCAGCTCATGTGCTATTATAATGTTATCATTGATATATCTTTTTGGGACATAAGCTACTTGGGTTGGAGAAATAATTTTATCCATAAATTTTTTCATTCTCTTAACCAGTAATGTAGTTGCATCTTTTCTGATGACTACACCCAAGTAGATCTAAAGACTATAAAACTACTAACATTCAAGATTAAAAGATAAACAAGATGTAAAGAACATGAAAAGTAAAGATCAACACAAGCATATAACGTGGTTCGGCCATGAAGACCTACGTCCACGGGAAAGAAGATGTTTTCTTTATTCATTATAAGGTCTTACCCTTGAAAGAGTTACAAATATCACTTAGATTTCTTGCTTTCTCTTTCTCTAGATCTCTCTCAGGAATTCTCTGTAGAAAGACCATCTAATATTACATGTCCACCTCCCTATACATGGACTGGTATTTATAGGAAAATCAAACTCGTGAAGACCTGGCCTCGCCGAGCTGGTGGAGCTATCGTACATCTTCTCATTACTTCGGACGAACTCTATACTATCCCTCGTGATGACCTGCTTGGTTCTCCTTCCAAGTCATCTCGCTCCGTGCGTCATCGTGATTCTCTTTCTTGGGAAACTCGTGCTGCATCATCCTTGGGTTATAGTATAGATCGCCTGAGCCTTTTGATACGATGTAGATTCATCCACGTCTCTTCTGATCGTTCATTAAATGTAGTCCTTCTTTTTAGACTTGACCGTCTGAGTCGATTAGACCACTCCTTACACGCGTCATTCATGTAACGTTGTAGCAGGTGTCTCGATTTAGACGAAATCACCTTTTTATAATATGATTCCATGCTCTTTTCTTATCACCTTATCATGAGATCATCCCATAAGATGTTAACACGTGGCCATCGGGTAATTTACCCTCACATTTTGCTCCTTTTGTTTGCAACTTTCCAAGGGCACGATTGAAAGAAAACTTCATAACCGTCCCGTTTTTATCGCCATGTCTGCACTTTTAGTGCGCTTTTACCTGTTGGACTTGAGGCGCCGACTGGTTGTCCATAAGTTTCTTATAAAATATTTTGGGAGAAGAGAATGATGTCTTTATTTTCTGTTTTCAGAGTTCAGAACTTTTTCATTCTTTCCCTCCTCTGTCATTTGCTGTTCCTTCTTAACTTCTTGTCTCCTATAAAGAAGTTCATTATGTCTGGGAGAAATTCTCCATCTCAACCTCCAAGACGGTATGGTCCTTCTTCTTTGTTTTTTTTTTTTTTTTTCATCAGTGGTTTACGCCGTTATTTTGAACTGTGTAGTTCCTTTGTGGTTATCATGGTTTCTTTAATCAATGGTTCTCGCCATTGTTCTTCAACTATGAAGTTTCTTTGGGGATCGCCATTATTATCTTCGCCTTCCTTTTATTTATTTTTCCGGTTTTTCACCAGTGTGAGTTCTGATGATTTTTTTTTTGTTCATTCTTTATAGTGCTGATAAGAGGCCGATGAGGACTCCGAGCACTAGCCGTTCTTCCGGCATGTCTGATTCCGACTTCTTGGAGATGATGAAGACTAAGCATCGTGTTCAAAGATTTCAAGTTACTTTTGCCACTCCGGAGGGTCAAGCCGGCGTCTTGACAAAGAAACTCTTTGAGGATAATCCCTGTGGTCCAAACGAGATTATTGTGGCGGCGGGTCAGCTCGATGCTGGGCTTCGCCTTCCTCTGTATTGCCCACCAGATTCCTTTCAGTACGAGGTGCTTTGTCAACTTAGTCCCCAGCGAGGTATATTTAAACCCAATGACAACTTTTATCGGATTTCTCGAGAGTATTCTCGGCGAAGTCAAGGCAAGGTTATTGAGCACGAGCAGAACGAGTTCATTCCTTCTCTGATGGATTTGTATGCGCCTGCGACTTTGGTGGAGAACTATTGGTGTCAACAGTCCGATACCTTTGAGGGCTTTGGAGTTTGGATTTCTAGATCCCGGCGGCCTCTCCAAGGTCCTCCTCTTATGTCCGATTTGGATCCTCCCAATCCCAGCAATCTTACACTTCGCAAGACTCATGATCCCAAGTGGTTTTTAGCTCTTCTTCGTATTGTGGGGCCTTATATTTTTGGCTGGGAAGAGCTTGAAAATGTTCTTCCTGGGATTCCCAAGATGCATAGCCATCTGCCACCTTATAAGCCATGGGAGATTAAATGGGTCCCTCCTCGTAGACGTTCATCACAAACTGCTCGAGCTATTGAGGATGCTAAGGTAGAAAATACTGTCTTATTGTTTTAACGTATATATACCTTGCCCCTGTTTTATGCATTAGCATCTGATTTTGCTAAATTGTGTTGGAAGAGGAGGAGGGTTGCTGATGACTCTGGGCCATCTACTGCTCCTGTGGAGGTTGCAGAACATACTTTGGATGTTGATATTGGTGCTCTGTTTGGAGAAAATGAGATGGTGGATCTTGGTGATGCATTCTTTGATGATCTTGACCAAGCCTTGTTGGATGATACTATCAATCCCGATGGCACTGCTACCTTATCAGATGTGAGGGTTCCCAAGGCGAGTAATCTCGATGACAAGGGTGCTCGTCCCGATGTAGGTGCTCGGGTTGAGGGTGGTGCTGGAGATATTGTTCCTGCAATTCTGAGTGGTGGTGGTGTTGGTACTAGCGTACCAAGTACTTTTGCTGGTGGTTTTCCTTCTGCTCCAACAGTTTCTTCTAGTTCGTCTCCCATAGTTTTTGGTGTGGGGTCCGAGGCGATGAAGAAGTTGTGCTCGGACCAGTATGCTCAGTTGAGCGAGGACGAGCAAGCTCGTATCTTAACTTCCTTTCCTAAGTCCGCTCAGCATCATCTTGTGCAGGCGGTACGTGTTAAAATTTGACTATATTTGTGTAATTTATTATTTCCCCAGTTAAAGTTTTTCCAACTTGTGATGTTGTCTGATTTACCAGAGCAACAATCTGAGGGTTGGTATGCTGTCCGAGACTCATGTTGCTAGGAAGAGAGTTAGATCTGCAGAGCACGAGAATCAGAATCTGCGTCTCGCCGTGGAGATGGCCAAGCAGGAGGCCTTGTCCTTTCTCCAAGATAAAAAAGAGCTGGAAGGTATTTATTTTCTCCTTTGTCTAATTTTTCATCTCCATATTAGGTTCTAGAGTTCTGAATTAGTCCCTTTATTGGTAGCCACCGTCAAACGTTTGGAAGAGAGAGTAGATAATACTGGTCATAGGCATGCTAGGGAACTTTGCAATCTAAAGCTCGATGTGAGCTCTCGCCAGTGCAAGATTGATTTCTTGGAGCATGAGAATGCACAACTTCAGAAATATGTGGATGTTCATCGAGATCGTATTGTTGAGCTTCGTGCGATGTTAGAAAAAGCTAAGAAGGTAGCTGTAGATCGCTCGGATGAGATCAAGCTACTCTGAACTCAGAAGGATGGGTTGATTGAGTGGCAGTCCGATCATATGTCCCTGCTTGCGCAGGCATATGATGATAGAGAAGAATTATTTCGCCTTAAGCGAGATTATATCCTTCTTGAGAGGGAGCGCGATATACATATGTTATCGTGCCCAGCTGGTGATGCTGCCATAACTCCTGTTGAAGCACAGATTAGTGCTTTAGATAATCAAAAGGCCCAAGTAAAGCAGACCTTAGCTTCTGTTTTAATTAAACATAAAGGTTGCCTATTAACAACTTTTGACTTTATACATTTCATGCTTTGTGAGTTTTCCTTTATAGTGACTGTCTCCTTTTACTTATATTGTAGAGGCTCGTAAGCGCAATGCAGAGTTAGAGAGGCAATTGGAAGAATTGAAGGTGGCAACGCAAAATCTTGATGAGGAGCTCAATGAGTTGGTGAGTCACCATGAGGAAGAGCTGGAGGCTGAACGTGCTGATAAGAACAAGAAGATGAGCAATCTTCATGCTGAGTACAAGGTTATGATAACAAATGCATGCAAGGCTATCGTCCTTCGTGAGCGTCAAAGAGTTGCTGCGGCCAGTGTTGTGATTCTGCCTCCGCCTGTTGAGCCCGAGTCCGAGAAAGTTGCTCCTGATGCTGCCGAGGGCGAGGATCAGATGGATACCGATCAAGGTGCTCCTGGTGATTGGCAGGCTTAAGTTCGTCAGCTCTCTTGCTCGTATAGGCCCTACTTTTCTAAAAAATTCTTATTTTCTCCTTTTTGTGTTTAAACCTCGTGCTGTTTTTGAGGTGATGTCTAGGAAAACATTGTTTGGTAAGTCCTCGTGCTCCTTGCAAGGCAATGTTTAATTGGTTTGACTTGTCAGTATGCTAACCAAGTCCTTTTCTATGCTGGAGGCACTATTTTGCTACTCTTATTTTTCTAAGTCCTCGTATGTGGGAGGCAATGATACTTTCTTTTTAAGCAGTTGTTTATATGGATGATAATTTCTTTTGGTAAATTACCTCGCATGATGTGTTTGTTCTTGTGGATTTGTGGGGATGTTTTGTGCATGCTATCGGTCCAACCATGGGTGACAAAGCCAATGAGAGATCAATTCCTTAATTGGATAGGGCATCTCTTACGGTATTGGACTTTGAGTATAACACATTTCCCTTCTTGCCTTAGTCTGATGCCTTCGTGGTTTTTTTTTTTTTTTTTTTTTTTTTTTTAATAGTGTCCAATTTAGGTTACACTTTCCCCTGGGTTAAGTGATCAATTATTTGAGTCACTTGCTTGATTAACCATTGCTTGGAGGGCAATATCTCGGTCAAGTGATTCCTGCCTTAGCCAAAGGAAAGTACCTTGATTCTGGATATCTCCTGTTGTGGCAAGACATCATCCGATTTCGTGATCGTGATGGCATTACTTTAGGTCTATTTCTGTCTTAGGTAGCTTAAGGTGTCCCCCGCTTCATCTTGCTGCATTTGGCTAGATGGTATTTCCTTAGGTCTGTGTCCGTCTCGGGCAGCTTAGGTATTTTACCTACATCATTCGTTGTAGAATGGAAGGTGTGGCTAGCACAATGACATAATCTTGATGGGATTTTGTTATAATGCAAATATGGTATGATTATGCTACATGCAAATGCAAGAAAAAATAAAGCAAAAAATTGCAAGAAAAATAAACAAATATAAATCAAAGTAAACAAAAGAGGGTTCAAAAAACTGCAAGAAATAAGTACACAAAATGAGTAATTTTATTATTCTCAAAAGAGGGTTCATAAGCCCTTAGTACATTCGAGTAAGGTTCCATGACCTCTTACAAGTTGGGATTCGAGCCCTATTTTCATAATTTATCCTTTTAAGGGATGAACTGTTTAAGCATTGTATTGCTTGAGGTACTTGATATTCCAGGGGCGCTCTAGTTCTTCCCCATTAGGTTTGAGCAGTCTGTATGCTTCATCGCTTTCCTTGGCGATGACTGGAAGTGGTCCTTCCCAGATGGGAGTAAATTTTCTTGACTCGCATTGGTATGGCGAGATATCGCTCCAGACTTTGTCGCCTGGGTTAAATTGCCTCTGATGAACACGTTTGTTGTATTCTCGGGTTAGCCTTCGATGATAGCTTTCTATTCTTTGAAGGGCTATTTCTCGGTTTTCCTCGAGATCGTTTGGTTTAGATAGTATCATGTTTGAGGTTATGTTCTTTTCCCAAACCTTGTTCTCAGTTGTTGGGATTATTGCTTTGGGTTGTATGGTCGCTTCTGCGCCATAGGAGAGAGCAAGGGGGGGTCATCCCTGTTGCTTCTGTTCTAGTGGTCCGATAGGCCCATAGAACATTGTGTAGTTGCTCACACCAATTATCCCCCTGTCCATCTAGCTTCTTGTTGAGCATATCAGCGATGGTTTTGTTAGTGGCCTTTGTTTGATCATTACTCTTGGGGTAGGTGGGTGTGGATTTAGTCTTCCTGACCTCGAAGCGGTTAAGGAGGAGATCGATGTTTTTCCCTTGGAGTTGGCCTTCAGTATTTGATACGATGGTGGATGGTACATCAGAGAGGCATATGACACGCTTGACAAGGAATTTAATGACGTCACAGTCTCTAGTATGCCTGAGGATCGATGCTTTCACCCATTTGGTGAAGTAACCTGTGACCACGATCCAATATTTTTGTCGTCCTGTATCACCTCGTGGGGGTCCAACAATGTCGACTCCCTGTTTCTAGCGCCAAAATGTAGTTGCATCTTTTATGATGACTACACCCAAGTAGATCTAAAGACTATAAAACTACTAACCTTCAAGATTCAAAGATAAACAAGATGTAAAGAACATGAAAAGTAAAGATCAACACAAGCATATAGCGTGGTTCGGCCATGAAGACCTACGTCCACGGGAAAGAAGATGTTTTCTTTATTCATTATAAGGTCTTACCTTTGAAAGAGTTACAAATATTACTTAGATTTCTTGCTTTCTCTTTCTCTAGATCTCTCTCAGGAATTCTCTGTAGAAAGACCATCTAATATTACATGTCCACCTCCTTCTACATGGATTGGTATTTATAGGCAAATTAGACTCGTGAAGACCTGGCCTCGCCGAGATGGTGGAGCTATCGTACATCTTTTCATCACTTCGGATGAGCTCTATACTATCCCTCGTGATGACCTACTTGGTTCTCTTTCTGAGTCATCTCGCTCCGTGCGTCATCGTGGTGCTCTTTCTTGGGAACCTCGTGCTGCATCATCCTTGGGTTATAGTATTGATCGCCTGAGCCTTCTGATACGATGTAGATTCGTCCACGTCTCTTCTGATCTTTCATTAAATGCAGTCCTTCTTTTTAGACTTGACCGTCTGAGTCGATTAGACCACTCCTTACACGCGTCATTCATGTAACGTTTTAGCAGGTGTCTCGATTCAGATGAAATCACCTTTTTATAATATGATTCCACGCTCTTTTCTTATCACTTTATCATGAGATCATCCCTTAAGATGTTGACACGTGGCCATCGGGTAATTTACCCTCACAAGTAACTTAGAGATGATTTTTAAGTATTATTACAAAGGCTTATCATCATGTAATCATTAGGGGTAGCTGGAAATTGAGATTAGACAAATTGATGTGTGGTTTAGGTGAGATGGTAGTTTTCTTGTTAAAAAGAAATCTTGCACCATGGTGATTAAATCATCCCCCGCCGTATCCCATTAAGTTTGAAAAAAGCCTGCTAGGAAGCCATATGGCCTTGGAGAATTCCAACTAGGTAAGCTTTTGACTACTACATAAATTTCGTCTCTGTCAGGCAATCTAGTAAGAGCTTCATTGTCTGAAGAGGTAATTACTTTATGAATATGGTCAAAAGAAGAGTGCTGGAAAGAAGGATTTGTAGTGGTGGCTATTTGTCAAAAATGATTTGTCAGAAGATCATCTAATTCCTCTTTTGTATAATACCATCTATCATTAGAGTCTCTTAAAGATGTAATGTTATTTCTAGCTCTTCTTTTGTTTGCAAATGCATGGAAGTAAGAGGTATTATTATCAGCATCTTTGACCCAATGATCTCCAGATTTCTGCTGCCAGAATTCTGTTTCTATACTCTTCCAGTAATGTAGATTGTTTACTTTCTATTTTTTGACTAGTATGATTGCTGAATGGTAGGGATTCCAAGTAAGATAACTGTTTAATATGTTGTTAAATTTGACCAAAATGTTGTCTTTTCCATCTAGACAAGTTTTTCCTAGTAAAAGAGAGTTTATCTTGAATGAACTGATCTGTATAAGAATTAGATTGAGCCAACCAAGATGTGAAAATGATTTGACAACAAGGAGGATCTTTCAACCAGCATTTGTAAAATTTCCAAGAATAATTGGATATTCCACAGTCTGCTTCTGTTACTAGAAGAATGGGACAGTGATCTGATCCCAAGAATGGTAGATGGTAAACTTTAGAGTCTGGATACTCTATCTTCCATTTTGCATTATGAAGAGCTAGGTTTAATCTTGATCATTTGTAACCCTTACCAGTTATTTTGTTTGTCCAGGTGAATTTTGGTCCAATTAAACCCATATCCATTAGACCAGCTACATCAATAGAATTGCAAACCCAATTATTTATTGATGTTTGATCTGAGGTGACCTTTTGTATTTATATGAACATTAAGGTCACCTAATGCCACCCATGATTGAAAGACATTCTCACTGAGATCTTTAATGAAGTCCCATTGTAGTTTTTTCAAGTCATTGTGGGTTGAACCATAGATACAAGACAGAAGCCATTATTCTTTTGAAGGAATATCTTTAACTAACAAGTGTATCATATTATCCTTAAAACACAACACATCAGATGGGAAACCATCTTTCCAAAGAAGTATTAGACCTCCAGATAAACCCATTGAACTAACAAATAAAGAGTTTGGGTAACAGAAGGATCTAGTTAACAATTGAGCTTTATCCTCATTAATTTTAGTTTCAACCAGAAAGATAATATTAGGATTATGTTGTTTGATGATGTCAGCTAAATGGTATAGAATCTTTAGAAGCCAAACCTTGAACATTCCAACTTAGTATCTTTATTTTGTATAGAGCAGTAATTTAAAATTTCTGAAAATAAAGAAAGTAGCATTGCAAGAAAATTGATTGAAATGATAATTAGGATGAGATTTAGGAATGAAAATTACCTGATTATCATGCCTGAAGATTTTCCTTTGAAGCTTTGAGCGTAGTTTTGTTCAGAGACTGTCCCATGGTCAGAAGGAAAGGAATTAGGCCAATGAATCTGATCCTCCACAACAACCTAGGTATTTTCATAAGATTGAATATTGTGACTGGAAGAATTTTGGGCAGATTGAGATTGATCAAATTGACGAATTAGGGTAATGGATTGGTTCTTTAAAGCACCTTGTTGGATGTTTAAATTATGGATCTATGTTTTCAGAATTATAATTATGAAAAGTAACATCGAATTCTCCCATAGCCAGATAGTTCCTAAGTTGATCTGAAACAATACCCCCTTCCACATTCATAAAGTTCTTACCCAGAAAGTTATCAAGATTGAGAATTTGATTGGAAGTATAAGTCAAGATATTTGATGGATCTCTACTAGTTTCTGAAGAAGTTGTTGAATCAATAACTAGAGTATTACTTGGACCCCCTCTTCAATTCTAATCCTCTTTCCTTGTCTATGGCCGATGTCATCCTTATCCCTTCCTCTAGTAAAGTGAATATGAATCATACCTTGTTGATTGCAGCGGACTGTAATAGTTGGCTCAGTTCGAGTCGCTAAGTTAACTCCATGATTCACCAGCTGGATTTGTTTGAACAAGTATTAATGCGGATTGCTGCATTTTGCTGATGCACCCTTATTTCCTGAGTATCATTTATTACATGCGTTCGATCTAGTTGCATGTTCTTCTTCTTGCTCTTAGTTAGATTAGTTAGTTAGGTCCCCCTCTGTATGTCCCAGCTTTATAATAAAACGAAAAAAAAAAAAAAAAACCCCGGGGGTCTGACAGTTCGCATCGAGTATAACGTGGGATGAACATGAATATGATTTACCCAGAATCAGTTTATTGAATATTCAATGGTATCGTATCTTTATGGGATTAGGTGATGTAGGATGAGATCTGTCTTTTTTGTATCCACAAAAATAAATAAATAAAGGGATGAGATATGTACAAGCTGACAGTTAACTTATTTGCTCGCGGACTACGAGAATCGTGGCAAACTTATTTCACTATTTTTTTTTATTTTTTTTTCCACTATTCGCATCACCGATCATTCGATCATCATCATCATCATCATCTCTGCCTATTTCATCGTTCATCATTTGATAATTCGACATGACAACAGACAAGAATCAGAAGTCATCAACTGAGAGGAAATCTGCCAACTACTCTCCGAGTTGCTGGGATCATGATTTTGTGCAATCTCTAGAGTGTGATTTCACAGTTATATGATATACCCACGGCCCTGCATTTCTCAGTTATTATTACTAGGTAGTGTTTAGTTTAATTTATTGAACTTCTATATATATGTTTAGATGAAGTCCAAGTATGGTATCCGAGCTAGGAAACTCAAAGGAAGGATACGGTGCGTGCTTAATGTTCATCACAAAGCCAGCAGCGGGTCCTTGTTGTCCTCTTCGTCTAGTCTGTTGCAGCTGATCAACACCATTCAAAGGCTTGGTTTCAGTTACCATTTTGATGATGAGATTAGAGATGCATTAGAAGCCATCATCAAGGAAAATGATATTGTTTGGGAGGAAGCGGATCTGTTCACCCGAGCTTTGAGATTTAGGCTCCTTCGGCAACATGGCTATGGTGTTTCTCAAGGTAATTAAAGACAAGGCTAGAAGATTTTGTGAAATGTTCTACCCTTGATACGGTGGATTCTCCTTCATTATATAGTGTGATACATGACTTTAATTACATAAGATTTTACATATCTTGTATACCAAAAACAGATAATTGACAGAGATTACAATGACGACATGTTTTGGCAGCTGTAGCTTTGAAGGATCAGCTACAATTATGGTTTTGATTGAGTGATAATAGCTGTATCCTTAACATCCCCCCTCAAGTTGTACATGAGTTGTTGAATGTTCAACTTGTTCCTGAGATAATAAAACCTTGGTACTGACAGACCCTTAGTGAAAATGTCAGCTATTTGATCTTTAGTTGAGATGAACCGTACCTGAAGTTGTTTGTTTGCTACTCTTTCACGCACAAAGTGATAATCAATTTCTATGTGCTTCATACGAGCATAGAAGACTGGATTGGATGTGAGATATGTAGCTCCCAAGTTATCACACCATATCGATGGAGCTGTTACTTCAACTCTAAGTTCTTTTAACAATGATTTGAGCCATATTAGTTCAGAAGTTGCTATGTCTATACCTCTATATTCTGCTTCTGTGCTTGACTTGGAAACAGTTTTCTGTTTCCTTGCACTCCAAGAGACAAGATTATTGTCAAAGTAGATGCAGTATCCACTGGTGGATCTTCGATAATCCAGATTCCCATCCCAATCAGAATCAGAGTAGGCATGAAGGCTAATATCATGAGATTTTCGCAAAACTAGACCTGTTGAACTGTGTGCTTGAGATACCTGAGTATGCGTTTGATTAACTCCCAATGCTCTATGTAAGGATCTTGCATAAACTGGCTGACTTTGTTAGCTGCAACTGCAATATCAGGGCGAGTGAGATGTAGGTACTGCAATGCTCCACAGACACTGCGATAGAGAGTTGGATCCTCAAATTTTTGTGTACCTATTCTGCTGATTTTAGTGTTCACAACCAAGGGAGTAGCCACTGGTTTTGCAGCATCCATCTTTGTGTGTTTAAGCAGATCAGTAATGTATTTTTGTTAGCTCAATAGAACTGACTCTTTTTGCTTAATAACTTCTATGCCCAAAAAATAGCTGAGATCACCCAAATCTTTAATTGCAAAGACAGAATTTAGAGCAGCTATAAGATTTGTGATAAGGGAAGAATTGGATCCTGTGATTATAATGTCATCGACATAAATCAAGACATAAATCACTCCATCTGAATTCTTCTTAATAAAGAGTGAATTATCTGCAATAGATCCTTTAAACCCCAGTTCAACTAGATATGTGCTTATCCTTGAAAACCATGTGCGTGGAGCTTGCTTCAGGCCGTAAATTGACTTGTTCAACTTGCTGACATCAGTTGGATAGTCAGGATGAACATAGCCGACTGGCTGTTTCATATAAACATCTTCTGTCAGCACACCATGCAAGAAGGCATTCTGAACATCTAATTGCCGCAAAGACCAACTGTTTGCCACTACAAAATATAAGACTAGTCTGATAGTACTTGGTTTGATCACAGGACTGAAGGTTTCGTCATAATCAAAACCTTCTCTTTGATTATATCCTTTAGCCACCAATCGAGCTTTTGGTCTGTCAATTGTACCATCTGCTTTATGTTTAACCTTGAAAACCCACTTGGAACCAATTAAATTCATCTAGGGTTCATATGGTACATAGCTCCAAGTACCATTACGAATATGTGCATTAATCTCATCATCCATATGAGGTATCCATATTGGGTTTTTTGATGCTTCTGTATAAGAAAATGGGGCGGTGAGTGCTGTCTCTGCAAGTGGATATTTTGTCGCTGTAAGACAAAGCTTGTTGATCGGTTTTTTGATACCATCTCTCGCTCTAGTGACCATAGGATGCTGTTAAGGTGGTGGAGCTGGCTGTGATGTGGAGGGAAGTGTTGCTGCAGAAGTGGTTGCTGCTGCAGATTCTTGTTCTGCTGTGTTAACTGGTGACACATTATCAACATTGGGAGACATTGATGGTGACTGCACATTATCCATAATAGGTGACATTGGTGGAGTGATTGGCAGAGGAGAGGATGGTACAAAAACAATGTTATCAGATGATGGAGTAGAAAAAATGGATGATGCAAGTATTTTTGTGGATGGTGCTAACTTGGAAATGGGTTTAGTGGTACATACCTGTTGCCTGACAGCGAATGGGAAGCTTGTTTCTACGAACTTGACGTGCCGAGAGATATACAACCTTCCTGTAGGTACATGTAGGCATAGATAGCCTTTGTGAGCACCACTGTAACCAATAAATACACACGGCAGTGATCTTGGTTCAAGCTTATTAGAGACATATGGGCGAAGGCATGGATAGCATAGACAACCAAAAACTTTTAGAAAAGAGCAGTCAGGTATTTTGTTGTATAAGAGTTGGAGTGGAGATTTGGCCTCATGTTGGGATGCAGGAAGTCTATTAATTAGATAACATGCAGTTGAAAAAGCCTCTACCCAGTAGGATTTTGGCATGGAAGCATGAAACAAGAGAGCTAAACCTAACTCAGTGATATGTCTAATGCGTCTTTCAGCAATACCATTTTGTGCAGATGTGTGGGGGCATGAGAATCTATGTATGACACTAGATTTTATTAAGGAATGCAGTGAATTTTCTAAATTCTCCACCATTGTCTGATTGAAAGACTTTGATCTTATGATTTGTTTGATTTTCTATTAACTTTTTGAATTGAATAAAGATGGGAAAAGCATCTGATTTTATAACAAGTGGATAAATCCAAGTGTAGTGTGAATAGACATCTAGAAGAAGCAAATAATATCGAAAACCATATTTTGAAACATGCGGTGAAACCCATAAATCAGCAACAAGTAAACTCAATGGTTTATCAATAATTGTACTACTAGTAGGAAATGGAAGTTTATGACTCTTGCTCATATGACAAGAGTGATAATAATCAAACTTCTTATTTGAAACAGGAAGGGAAAGATTTTTAATCACTCTAAAGACAGTTCGAAGCATTGGGTGACCCAATCTTTGATGCCATAGAGGGACTGTATTTGATAGAAGAGCAGCTGGTGTTGTATGTTGAATCTCTCGGACAACATCAAAGACATAGAGCCCATTCTTAAGTCTTCCTTGCAACAGGGTTGTCCCCGACTGGATTTCCTTCACAACAAAAGAAGTTACATAAAATTTAAAAAAGACGTTATTATCTTTACAGAATTTAGAGACTGAAAGTAAATTGGTCTTTATTTGAGGAACATGAAGGATATTGTTTAGCTGAAAAGACCTATTATTATGAGTAAAAAAGGCATTACCAATATTTTCGATATGGAGAGCCTCACCATTTCCTACACGCACTTTTTCAGTGCCATCATACTCATGCCGAATATTGAGATTGTTGAGGTTTGAAGTTAGGTGATGAGTTGCACCTGTATCAGTCACCCAATTATTATCAGCAGGACCACCAGGTAGAGCCAAGTATGCAGCTGGTTGTTTGTTGTGAGTTGAGTTGTCCACTTTGTTACGAAACCAGCAGAATCGAGCATCATGATTCTTGCATTTTCAGATCTCACAAGGGCCTTCACCTTGATACATGTTTCTCGGCTGCCGGTTGGATTGATTTTGTGGACAATTGTATGAGTATCTCCTTTGATCTTGCCTTTGAAATGGCCTGGAGCTTGATGAAGCAGAAACATTGGCTAATGGTTGTTGCAATATAGCTAACTTTTGTTCAAGACGGAGATCATACGAAAGCAGATGAGCTTGAAAAGTATCCATGTCGATCTTGTCGACAGTACTCAAGGCTGTGACAATAGAGTCATAAGCCTGATCTAGTCCAGCTAGAATCGATTGCTGCATATCCTCTTCAGAGAGAGGCTTTCCTGATGCTGCAAGTGCATCAAATAGTTGCTTAGTTTTCGAGAAATAATATTGCATTGAACTGTTACCTTTGCGAAGACTGTGTAGTTGTCTTTTCAGATTCATTTGATGAGCTTTGGTTTTTGGTGCATATCTCTTTTGAAGAGCTTCCCATACTTCTTGTGATGTAGAAAGGCCTGACACACGACCTAATACACCTTCAGATAAGGAGGAAAGAATCCATCCTAAGAGTATTTGGTCTTGTTCCTCATATTTTGCATATGCAGGGTTAGGAGTTGGTTGCTCACCTTCTTGAGTACTGGGTATAGTTTTTGCTGGTTTTTCTAATGTACCATCAACAAAACCTTGTAGTTTGTATCCTTTGAGAAGGGGTTTAAACTGTGTTATCCACAAGAGATAGCTGTTGTCGTTAAGTTTGACACTGAGCAGATGGTTTATATGGATTTGGTGAAGGGTTGAAGTTTCAGCCATGGTGAAAAAGGTAAAAGAAATGAGAGAAGCGTGAATTGTGGATCTTATGCTCTGATACCAAGACAAGGCTAGAAGATTTGGTGAAATGTTCCACCCTTGATACGGTGGATTCTCCTTCATTATATAGTGTGATACATGACTTTAATTACATAAGATTTTACATATCTTGTATACCAAAAATAGATAATTGACAAATTACAATGACGACATGTTTTGGCAGCTGTAGCTTTGAAGGATCAGCTACAATTACGGCTTTGATTGAGATATAATAGCTGTATCCTTAACAATTAATTAATGTATGACATGTACATTAATATTATAATCCAGGAACATATGGGGTTCTCTTCAGATTCATTCGAAGAAAATCCGATGAAAAGTTCTGAGATGTTCTCGGAAGACGCTGTTGGTTTTTCAGAGTCTATGGTGGAAGATTCTCAATTGATTGGTGAGGAATTCAAATCTTTGGATGATATCAGTGAGTTCAATGAAGGCTCATTTCCGCCTACGAAAGAAAATGAAGACATTGCTGATTCAGAATCATCGAGAGCTCTTGGAACCGGTCAAATCCCTAGCCGTAATTCTACAGAACATGCTCCAATTTGCACTCCAATTTGTACACCGTCATCAGTTTTTTTTGCTGAAGCTTTGGTTGATAAAGAGAAGGAAGCTGTGGTTATCCGATTCATGAAGGATAAATATTTACCTGCAATTGAGATGTTCAAAGCTGTCAACGATGTGTCTGGTATGAGAGTTGAAGGGGTTATTGATTGTATCATTCGTTTATTGATCAAGTCTGCCATTAAAAAGCAAGAAGTGTTCAATTTCGAGTGCAGGGAGGCTATTTCTCTTGTTTAGGTACCGTCTGTTCTCTTTTGGGTCTTCTTTCCGCCTAGTTTGTTTTAATGTTGCAAATCATCATTTAGAATGTGAAAATCCTACGGGATGTTAAGAGAAGGGCAAGAGTTAAAAGGTGGTGTATGATACATAAACCTGATATTATTGTTTTTCAATAAACTCTTCTTAACAAGTGCAGTGACTCGATCGTTAGTCAAATTTTGGGGCCTGGTCTAATAAATTGGATTGCTCTTGATGCAATTGGTAGGTCTGGGGGAATCTATATCCTGTGGAATCCTAATAAAATTCAAATGATAGACTATATAGTGGGTACCTTCTCCGTGAACATTGAGTTTCAAAACTGTTTTGATAACTTTAAGTGGCTTTTTTCGGGTGTTTATGGTCCTTGTAATGTTACGGAGAGAAGGAGATTGTGGGAAGAGTTAAGCATTATGAATGACATTTGGTCTTTGCCTTGGTGTATTTGTGGTGACTTTAACGAAGTTAGGTACATGGTAGAAAGGAAAGGTTGCTCGAGGACCTCCAGAGGTATGCAAGATTTTGGAGGTTTCATCGACAATCATAATCTTATTGATTTGGCCATGCAAGGAGCTAAGTATACTTGGATCAGTAGCTCCTCCACACATGCTAGTAGTAAATTTGATCGTTTTATTGTTAATACAGATTGGGATGATCACTTTCCTTGCATCTCGGTTAATGAAATGGCCAGGCCTATGTCGGACCATAAACCAGTGAGTTTTAGTTGCATCATTGGAGACTGGGGTCCCCCTCCGTGGAGGTTCGAAGGAATGTGGTTGTTCGATAGTTCACTTCTTGATCTTATTCCTGTTTGGTGGGGCTCGTTTGAAGTGTCTGGTCAACTTGGGTTTCAGATGGCTAAAAAATTTCAGATGCTAAAGGAAAAACTGAGAATCTGGAATAGGGACGTTTTCGGCAACATCAATAGGAAATATGAATGGACCTTGGAGCAAATCAAGCTGCTGGATCAATTGATGAATGAGGGTTCTATTTCTGATGCGCAGGCTGCATCAAGAAATCAACTTAAGTTGGAATTTGAAGATATAACTAATATGCAAGAGATGCACTTCAAGGAGAAATCAAGGGTTCAGTGGCACTTAGAGGGCGATAGAAATACCAAGTATTATCATCGAATTGCTAAATCTAGAAGACGTAGGAACACATTTAATTGTTTGCTTATTGATGGCTCATGGGTTGAAGACAAAAATGTGATTAAGAATAGCATTGTTGAACATTTTTATTCTAGGTTCAAGCTCACTTATGACTCTAAATTTTCTCTTGACAGTTTGGGTCTTCACTCTAATTCTGTGGAAGAAAATCTTGAGATAGAAAGACATATTGATGAGAATGAAATGTTGTTAGCTCTTAAGGGGTTGGGGCAAGATAAGGCCCCTGGTCCAGATGGTCTCCATGTTAACGTCATTGTTAAATGCTGGGGTTTTCTGAAAAATGATATCATGAGGGTGGTGAAAAGATTTCAAGATTCAGGGTTTCTAGATTGGAGGCTCAAATCGACATTTATTTCCCTTCTTCCTAAGAAATCGGTGGTCGAAGAAATAAAAGACTTACAACCAATAAATCTATCCAATACTGTTTTCAAAGCTATATCGAAGGTTATAGCGGAGAGATTGAAGTTGTTGTTGCCAAAACTCATCTCCAACTCTCAAAGTTCCTTTGTAAAAGGTAGACAGATTTTGGATAGTATCTTAATTGCTAACGAGTGCCTGGATTCGAGGTTGAAGTCTAAAAACCCTGGTTTAATTTGTAAGATCGATCTTGAGAAGGCTTTTGACAACGTGAAGTGGTCTTTTGTCAATGAAATTCTCAAACAAATGGGGTTTGGTCCTACTTGGAGAATGTGGATCAAGGGGTGTATTCAAAAAATCCCTTTCTCTGTGCTAGTTAATGGGAGCTCTTGCGGCAAATTTACAAGTGAAAAGGGATTGCGTCAAGGAGATCCATTATCTCCTTTTCTTTTTTTGCTCGTTTCTGAAGTGCTCAATGTTATGATTTCCAAGGCTTTAATAGCTGGTAAATTGTGTGGGTTCAAGGTTAAAGAGGGAGGAACTACCATTAGTCATCTTCAATTCACGGACGACACTTTGGTTTTCCTGGACGCTTAGCTCGAGCAAGTTAGGTACCTCAAGTACATGTTATTAACTTTTGAATTTGCTTCAGGCCTGTGTACAAACTTCAGCAAGTGTAGTTTATTCGCCGTTGGGGAAGTTATTAATCTGGATTCTTTGGCAGCTGTGCTGGGTTGCTCCTGTGACGCTTTTCCATCTACTTATCTTGGTTTTCCTCTAGGTGATCAAATGCTCTCTAAGTCGAAATGGGATGAAGTCATTGAGAGATGCAAGTCTAGGCTAGCTACATGGAAACGTAGTTCCTTCTCCAAAGCTGATAAGCTCACCTTAATCAAAAATGTGTTGTTGAGTCTGCCTATTTATTACTTTTCTTTATTCATGGCTCCAACTTCTGTTATTCATAAAATCGAAAAAATTATTCGTGACTTTCTCTGGCACAATTCGGTTGAAAAGAAAAATATCCATTGGGTTAAATATTCCAATTGTTGTAAACCTCTTGATAGAGGTGGTCTGGGCATTCGAAATATTAGCACTTTTAATAGGTCTTTACTTAAGAAATGGTGGTGGAGGCTCGGGAAAGAAAGAAATTCCCTTTGGTCCAAGATTATTTATTAGAAATATGATTGTGTTGACTTAGGGTGGAGAACGAAAATCCCAACTTCTTCTCATGGGGTCAGTTTGTGGAGGAACATTTCAAAAGTTGTTGAAGAGTTCTTCAAGTATACTCAGTTCAAGATTGGTAAGGGGGATAGAATTCGTCTTTGGGAGGATAAATGGTGTACTCAAGGTCCCTTGCATACTGCTTTCCTTAGAGTTTATGAGCTTGCCAACAGTAAGAATTGTTCTTTAATATATTTGTTTGAGCCAGATGATTCAGGCTTCCATTGGAAGTTAGATATCTCTAGAAGACGCCTTTATGATGAAGAGATCTCAGAACTCACCTTGTTGCTATCTATTCTTAACAATGTAGTTTTTTTCCCTGATGAAGATGATGAATTATTGTGGGTGGGTGATAAGACAGGGCTGTTCTCAGTTAAATCCGCCTACCTTAACGACTCCAATCCTTCTCCTACGGTAGTGTTTCCTCGCAAGAAAATTTGGTCCAAGGCTTGGCCACATAAAGTTGGGTTCTATCTTTGGCAATTGGTGCTTAACAAGTTACCAACTATCGATAATTTGCTGAAGCGGAATTGTGCAGTTGCTGCTTATGGGGGTAATCCATC
Organism: Papaver atlanticum; assembly: GCA_023531105.1. Taxonomy (NCBI): domain Eukaryota; kingdom Viridiplantae; phylum Streptophyta; class Magnoliopsida; order Ranunculales; family Papaveraceae; genus Papaver; species Papaver atlanticum. Next base: position 275,720 of record JAJJMB010002176.1, on the reverse strand, counting down.
TACAACTCTTTGCTCCTTGTGTAATATCTTGCCTGAAACTTGTGCTCATCTATTCTGGGAGTGCACTTATACTAAGCAGATTTGGGATTTCTTCTGCGCTCAAGCTAATGTTCAGGTTCCTCTTTTCACCAACTTGCTTGATTTACTCAAGAGTTGGCCTTCCTATGACGGATCGACTTGTGGTAAAGCAGTTTGGAAATGTTTATCTACTAGCATTTGTTGGAATGTCTGGCTTGAAAGAAATGCTCACTGCTTTAACAGTAAGAAAAGGAGGGTGGAAGATGTGATTATTGATGCCAAAGTCATCTCTTTTCATTGGGCTTCTACCTATGGTAGTTTAAGGAGCTTCTACCTCCAGGACGTTATAGTTAATTGGAAAGTCTTGCTTTTTGACCCTCCTTAGTAGTCTTTAGGCTTTCAGGGTTTCTTTGTTTTCTGTTCTTGTTTTGTTCTTCTGTTTGGTGGCTTGCTTTATGCAATTTTTGTAAATTTCCTTCCTTCTTAATATATCTTTCTATTTACCGAGCAAAAAAAAAAAAAAGTATGACATGTACATTTTTAACTAAATACTTTAACTTCAGTATTTGATGGTCTATATCTGATAGATGTTTTTAAGAGCTTCATGGAGGAGACAAGATCATCAAGGGATCTGATGATGAAAGCATGCATGGAGAACAATTTATACGCTGAGGAGATTTTAAGTGTATATGAAGCTTCATTTTACGCTTTTGAAGGTGAGAGGGTCCTTGAAGAAGTCCAAGAGTTCACATCGGACTCCTCAAGGAGTACATATCAGTATCGAAAGAACAACAACAAGAGGAAGCAAATAGTAAGACGATGATCACGAAAAGATTGGTAACCCATGCCTTGGAGATTCCATTGCACTGGCAATGAAAAGACTAGAAGCTAGGTGGTATATAGATACGTATGAAATGATGGAAGATGGCATGGAACCGTTGCTACTTGAGTCTGCTAAATTAGATTTCAACATGGTTAAAGCAGATTTCCAAGAGGACCTAAATACATCTCAAGGTATCTAATTTTCTTTTCCATTTGTAATTAATTATGTGCAATATTCATGACATAAATCTGTGCTCGAAGTCGAATCACGACCATATTTAAAATAAAATTCTCGGGACGGAATATATCATATATCATCAACACTAGGTGGTGGCAGGAGTTGGATTACCTTGGAGTATTGAAGTTTTCAAGAGACAGATGGGTGGAGACTTTCTTTTGGGCTGTAGGGTGTACTTTCGAACCCAAGTTTGGAAACTACGGCAGACACTTGACAAAACTATGTTGTCATGATATGTATGACATTTATTCTTCTCCGGGGGAAGTCAAGATGTTCACCGAAGCAATTGAGAGGTTCGTACGGATTACCAAATAGATGAAACCATAACGTGGCAATTTTTGTTAAATTTTTTTTTTCATTTGTTATTATTTTTTAGAGTTAATTTGTGTTTGGGTCCTAGATTTTGGTACCTCTTAGTGTTTGGGTCCTAATTTTGTCCTTTATAGTGTTTGGGTCCTAGACCAGTTAGTCAAACTAGTCAAAGTATTAATGTCCGTTAGCTTCCGTTAGTAAAATAATTTAAACATTTGCCATTATATATTTCCGTTTAAAAATTTTGGTTACAGATCTCAATCACCGGGAACAGGCGAACAGCTTCAACTTTAGTCCTGTAATGCAAGGATCTTCTGTGTTTTCTCGTCAACAAACTAATTCAAATCCCACCAAACTCTTACCAAATTTACAGCGTCTCTCTTAACCTTTGTATTCTCTTCTAATCTGTTGAAAACACCCATTGAACAATGAGTCACCGTTACATAACTAAGGCAAACGTGTTGGGGACTTCTGTCGAACATTTGATGGGTAGGACCGGAATCATGTTTTGCAAACCACACATTTCTGATCATTCATAAACCTTATACCCAAGATCAGTGAGCTCCATTGTTAGGTCAGTTGCATATAAAATTTCCTTTCTTGCGCATCATCAAGGAGCTTCTCTATAACTCCCGTCATTATTCTCTGAATAGTTGATGGCTTGGTACCCAATTATTCTTGGTGAAATCCATCTTGCATTAGCCATAGGATTAACATAAATCAGTATATAACTTAGTTGGATCGATTCTTTATTGTCATATCACCGAATGTTGTACAATTAACAATAGAAGCAATAAGCTATTACGAAACACCCCTTTAATTATCTTAGAATCAATCGATTCTATGCTGCCGTGATTTCCCCCAATTCTATTTTGCCATAATCTTTTATAATATAAATTGAGTTAAAGGGAAGGTGATAGCTTATTTCTCATATAAGTAAGGAAAGAAATAGAATCAAAACTTACATGAAGGATCGAAGGATAGAATTGTTCTCTTTTCAATCCAAGGGAAGTGAAACTGTGTATAAATCTTAACGGCTGTTAGTTATGGTAACAGCTTGACCAGTATATAGAGTTGACTAACGGGTCAACGACCCAAACACTAAATGGACAAATTTAGGACCCAAATCCTCTACTATACCAAAATCTAGGCCCCAAATACTAATTAATTCTATTTTTTATTTTTATTTTGTAGATGGGACATTAACACTGTGGAAGATCTCCCGTACTACATGAAAGTATGTTTTATGGCAATGTTTAACACTCAAAATGAAATAGCTTACGACGTTTTAAAGAAGCATGGTTTTCATGCCATATCCTACTTGAAAACATCGGTATATCTTTCTTCATTTTCTACCATCCTCTTCTTAGCTTCAATCAGAGATGTATGTCAGCTGGCTCTTTTCATATATATGTAAATATAAAAATTTACAAAGCATGACATACTAATATAAAGTCATCGAAAATTTTAGATGGCTGACTATTGCAAATCCGTTATGGAGGAGGCAAAGTGGTACAAGTACAAGACAACACTTGAAGAATATATAAGCAATGCATGGATGTCCGTATCAGGGTGTATAATATCTAGTGTTGCTTTTTTTGTACTGACCAAGGAACCCACTAAGGAAGCCTTTGAATGCATAATGGACTACAACTCCTCGGAAATCCGCCGGAGTGCATTCACGGTCATGCGGCTTGCTAATGATTTAGCGACTTCTTCGGTACGTATGATATAGTGTCTAATTTTTAATATTTCATTACTGTTATTTGTAGCAGTTGATATTGATATATGAAATGCAATGTTATGTACCTATTACCTATAGGATGAGCTTAAGAGAGGTGACATACCAACAGCAATCCAGTGTTACATGCATGAATCTGGTGTTTCTGAATCTGATGCTCGTGAACATATAAAACATCTTATAAGTGAGACATGGATGAACAATGATAAGTTTTCTCGTTCCCTTTTCCCAGAGTCGTTTATCGATTCGATGCAAAGTATCGCTCGTGCATCTCAATGTATTTACCAATTTGGAGATGGGTATGGTGTTGCTGCAGAGTCTCTGACAAAGGGTAACGCAATGCTAATGTTCTTTCAACCTATTCCGGTTGCTTGTGACGAAGATATATAGTACCTATATTTAGCTCTCTGTCTGTCTCCGGCTTTCTTTTGCAATTTTAGGGACTAGATGTGCGCCCGTTCAGGTTGGTTGCCTAAGCCTAAACTGAAAAAAAAATTACCCGTGTAATTTTTTATTTTACTTAAAGTATTATTGTTGTAGGGCTTTAACCCACGGATGCGCGGCCCAATATAGTAACTAGGGTTCTATTGCTATTGTATATAAAGGGCTATATATCTATGTAACAACGACTAACTCTAATGAGTGGAATATCCTTCTCTCTTTGTCTTTTAATCTTTCCCATCCACTGCAAAACGTTATCATGCACGAACTCTTTATCGTGGAATTTTTCATATTTTTTTTCTCGTAATCATCTTTCAAGTCCGATATCAAGAAATGGATCCGTGTTTCAATTTTCTTTTAATTTAATCGGACACTAACAGGTATATCTGAACCAACTCTTTTTCCCTTTGTAACATGTGTCCTGCCATCCCACGTTTTTTAATACATCTCTCTGTCCTTGTATGATTGATTAATTGCGTATCATGCTTCCCATATCATGATTGATTTTTTTTTCTGTTTGTTTCTGAATCTAAATTGCCAAGTATTTTATAATATTATAATGTTTAATAATCACTAATTATCTAATACATGATGCATAAATCAGTAATGTGGTTATAGCTAGATCTGATGGCATATCCGTAGGTTTGATTAATTTTGGATTTAATAAAAAAAAAATTGGTTTTTTGCTCGATTCGTCCCTTGCATTCATGTTTTCCTTTACGTTTATTTCAATTTATTATATTGTATTGATGCGGTATACATTTGCAAGAGATTAGATCTAATATGCACAATATTCTTTTGTTTTGTTTTAAAGAGTTTTCATTATGCATCGTAAGTTCGTAACCAGTGACTGAGCGATGTCTGTCTCATGTACCCATATTTTGTTTTGGTGTTTGTCCGTTTTATCCGTGTGTACTCTGCAACTACTGTTTTGTCATGTAATGCTTGATTATGTTTTAGGATTGCTGCTTGAAATTGTTTTTTTGTTGTTTTTCTATTTTTTTCTTCAGTGCTCCATGTTTATGAAATTGCATGCACTTGTCTGTAATTGTTAAAATTTCATAGATTATAACGCATGTTTTATTACAATATATATATGCACTGTGTTTCAGCATAAAATGTCAGTTTCGATTTTTGGATAAATTTCATTTATGATTCGATTACTTTATATGTGCTCTTCATATCATATATGCGTTTTTTTGTTTGTTTGTTTGTATGTCATATTTTGATATGCTTATGAATCTATGACCATATTTTATGGATTTATGATGGATTTGATGGTTGATATGCTCTTTTATTAAATTTATGATGATGATTGATGGATTTTATTGAATCGTGTGTGGACAAATCTGTCCGCGTTAATGCGCGAGAGAAAACCTGCTGAAAAAGAATACTGTCCATTTATCCGTGTGAATTTGTGAAGATGAAAGTTTCATGTTCCGGTCCGGTCCGCTCCAACCCTGTTTCGATCCGGTCCAACACAGTCCGGTCTCACCAAACCCGACCCGGTCCGTAACCCAATCCGGTTCGGTCCACCCAGCCTGGTCCGATCCACTTTCTAGTTCTTCCAATTCTGTTTTGTTCTTGGGCTGTGTGCGACCAAGGCGGCTCCGGTTTCGTGTATATAGAGCGGGAACTAATATGAGGTATGTAACTGATGTAATGTGTTTTGTTTACACTACATACCTGCTGGACTTATTTATTTATTTATTTATTTTAGAACATGCCTAGTTCTGTTCTTTTTCTTCTTAATATAAGTCCATAAACGATCAATTTAAATTATGATTGTTGATCTCGATCATTAAGAATTTTGGTCTTAATGTTATATCGTTCTCTTGAATATGATATTGGCTATAGTTGAATTGTGTTCTTTTTTGTTTTGTTCAATTGGTTGTACCAATTTGATTCAAATGTATTTATTTGGGTTTAGAAGTACTTGAACACCAATTTTGCGTAGTTGATATTTTCTTCCCAAAATTTGAATGTTCCGTGGAATGTAATCCACTTGTTGGACTATTAATCTGTCAGTAGTTTCAAAAGATACGTTCAAATAAAATCTCATGTATTCTAATTTTTGTGAAAGAACTCACAAAAGAAGATATGAGTCAGAAAATTTCCATTTCTCTATTTCATGCACGATACTATTTAACTAGTATATGTTGAAGTATGACAACAAGAGAACTATCTTTAATAATCTATTCAACCTAAAGTAATTGGTTAACATGTACAGAGAGATTCTCTTGGTCATTTGAGATTAAAAAAAAATCTCAAATTAAGCTAAATGTAGTAAAATTGAAAATGGAAAGAACCCCGAAGTAATGAGGGTTAGACGTACCGACTCATATAAAGCATGTGTAAAGGGACATATATATCAACTGAATATGGGATGAAGTTAAGATGTAATTCTAGCTATCACCAAAGAGTTGGAAATGAATCTTCCGGTTTTGGTACAAGCAATGCAATGCGTGTATCATAGTAGAACCCAATTTCTAGAAGAGATCATGCTTTAGACATCAACTTTAATGACAAAAAGAACTTTGTCCGTCCAATTGATTATTTAATTGAACTAAAATGAAAAATATATCATGCCCCCTGAAACGTAACATATATTCACTCTAAAGTACTTGAGTTGAATTTCACTTTTGTTACACAATAAGGAATATACACAAGTTGTTGAACTAATTCCTCATAATGTGACTATGATGATTGGATCATCGAGCGAAGCAATGCTCAAATTTTGTTTCCAAGATGGAACAAAGATTAAAAGTCACAAAAGCTCTATATGTACCGAGAGCAAATCACCTTGTTAAATTCCAAAGAGACCCATGCAAGTGGATATCATATGGAAACTCACAATGATTAGAATGTAATTGATTGCATCTTTTATAGCCTCTAATATATTTGGAAGGAAATATATCGTAGAGAAACTAATGAGTCAATCTAGTGAAATGTAAATCACTATAGTATTTGGATTACTGAATCCATATTGACTCCGACGATGAAATGTTAGGAATTGACTCATACGGGCTTTGACATAACCGTAAAGGCACCTTGGTTGTGACATGATGTTTCGTTTTGAAAGAAATCATACATACATCACTGTGTTTGAGTGGACGAGACAATGGAAAAAAGATTGACAGAATGTGAAATGACGACATATCTCTCAATAAGTGTTTTCTAAAGTACTAGATGCACAACCCCCCTTCCCATTATGCTTTTAGGTGAGAAAGCATATCACTCATCTTTACAAAGTCTTCAGTAAAACAGGATCGAGACCATCCTAAGATGCATATGGTAAAAATTACATATTAGAAAGAAAACGAGGAGAAATTTAGAAAAATATTCATGCAGAATGCGGACCATTAAAGTTACTTATGGCTCTGGTGAATGTTTTGACATTTTGAACTAGTTATAGTTCCCAAGAAGTTTTTCGTACAAACCTACCTTTAACTGCTTGGGGAATATGCAATATTGACGCATCTTTACTTAATTCGTTTTAGAACCCAATATTAGTCAACCTTTTATGCGTACTAGTTGGTAACTGGATTTAATCCTGACATTTGTGTTCTTGCGCATTCTTGGTTGCACTATATATGTGCCATTACGAGTCCACATCGTACTATGATGGGTCACGAAAATGATTAAGTAATTTTGTAGGATATTTACTCTCAACAATTATCCGCATTTTAAAACCTTTGGCAGGAGACCTCTTACCGCTAGATTTGCGGGTTATCACTTTAATGAGACAGTCTTCCCGTCGTTAGGGGGAGATAAGAAAAAGTATTTCTAAGAAAATGACAGGAATAGTCGTGGTGTGTTCCCACTGTGTCTCATATTGATTCTTGTACTCCAAAAATGTAAATGTGAAGTGACAAAGAATAATCGATTTTCAGAATTTACACTGATGTCGCTAAAGTGATGAGATCACACATACCAGCTGCAAACCTACCTGCAAGGTTACAAATCCTTAATAAGGGATATACACCATAGCCTAAGGTGTTGCAACTACACTCAGTGGAAGTGTGGTTGAGGTCGTGGTTCCATAAAGGAAGTTGGAGAAACCACTTGGTTCGATCAATCCTCACCTAGAAAGGAAGTAGGTGAGTAAGGCACAACTTATTTATATCATTAGAAATCATCTCATAAGATTGTCTCTGAATATGTCCATGAATCAAACTGGAGGACGCTCCGAAGTTTTAAATGATTCTAGAGAACAATGAAATCCTGACGGACTATGAGAATGCATATGAGTCAATGGAAGGATCATGCGTGCACAATGATGATATAATCCATAAATAGTTTCTCCAGAAGTAGAGCACAATGAGATCGAACCATGCTTTATTTTGATTAATTTCAAATAAATAGCATATTTGGCATACGCAACCCAGGTAGAACTTAGTTCTTTGACAAATATACAGGTATTTGGTGTGGTAGTGCTAACCAACCAAGTGTAAATCCTATTGGACATACATGATTAATTTGTCACAGAGCATAATGAGAAGAAAGCAATCTTAAAGGATAAAGACTCGCCTTGTGGCGCGAGGTTTCTCACAAAGCCCTGGAATTGTTCTCTTGTAATGAACGTTATAGCGTTCCGCTACTTAGTTATCTTGGTAATTTCAAAAGGACTTGAAATGCAGCATATGTATGTGGTTTTTACGTATCTCTGAAAGAATCGAGAGATAGCAGATATTTACAAAAGTACTTGATAGCCTTTTGTTTCCCAAATCAAGTGACTCTAAACCAAAGAGTGTGTTTACAGTTAGATATGATGCTCACTTATAGATTGAAGCAATCAGGCGGATGTGGTATACCCGTCCAAGTGATTATTTGATTTGGAGGGGATAGACAAGTAAGTTATTTTTATTGCATATTCACAAAAAAAGTTCCTGATTTGGATTGTAGCTATCTATGTCGATGGTACAGACATGATGGGTACTCTTGATGTAATAAGAGACCTTCAAAGCTATTTGAAATCCGAATTTGAGATGAAAAATCTGGGAAAAGCTCGACCGAATACTGAGCTTGTGGTATATTATCCCACCAGTTTTCATTTGTCTAAAGTTGTCAGGCAATTTAACAAACACATGCATCCTGATAGCACTCCCATGATTATTCGAGGTTCAAATGTAAGTAAGTGGCCATTTCGTCTAAATGAAGATGACAAAGATGTGTTGGGAGATGAAATTCCCATATCTAAGTACAATAGACGCATTGTTGTACTTAGTATAATAATGTACTCGATAAAATGATGCATCCTTAGGGAACTTATTAGCTAGATATAGCTCAGCGCCAACGCAACGTCATTGGAATGGTACAATGAATATAATCATGTACTTAAAAGTAACAATTGACATGAGTTTGTTTTATCCTTGCAAAGACGTAAAAAGAAATGCTAAAGGAACTGCAATCCAAAGGTTGTTGATTATGAAGGAACAATAATATCTTCTCCAACCAAAGTGATCAGGGGGGAGATATGGTAGACTATTTTCTAAGTCATTACCGATATTCAGTTTCGAAAAGTACATACCTAAAAGAACTGTCTGGAACAACTCTGAAAGTAATCAGGGGGAGATGCCGACATCATGGGGAGGATCTAAGGATATGATGTCGACATATTTTACTTCGAAATTGAAAATGTGTTGTACTCTTTTTCCCTTCGATCGAGAATAGTTTTTCCCAAAGGGTTTTGTTAGTCGACAAGGTTTTTAGCGAGACAACACTAAAAACATCAAGTATGTTGAACATTGAAGACATAAAGATCGCGTTGATATTACTGAAAATATCTAAATCAAAGAAATGAAACGTGATAGTATGTTAAGCAACGTAACTTCCATAATCAACAACAGGGTCTTATAAACATTCAAGTCACTAAAGTAAAGTGTGATAAACTCCTTTTGACTGCATTAGACTAATGAAAATTGTCTGACATCAGGGGGAGCATTCAATGGTATGTTGCACTATTTTCCTTTACCGAGGTTGCTTTTTCCCATAGGGTTTTGTTACTCGGCAAGGTTTTTAATGAGACAATAACAAACACCGGGAAGTAATTTCCCAACTAAGGTTATTGTCTTTCCTACAAGAATTTTCTACCTTAGGAGTTGTGAAGCAACTAATCAACTTCAACGGAGCAAAGTGATAATCTGCAACGGATCACCTTTACTTGCATCTGTCACGTTGTACTCTTTTCCCCTTGTCAAGGATTTAATGAGGCAACATATTCGAGTCCAACTATATTCTAGGTTTGGTAAATATTGTACTCTTTTCTTTAGTTCAGGTTTTGTCCCTCTGGGTTTTCTTGCCGAATTTTTAACGAGGCAATTAACTTAGACTAGTCGGTCCTTGAAGATTGTATAACATGTAAAATACAAGACAACATGTGAAGTACTACATGTGAAGAAATGTACCAAGGTTTTGTCCCACGGGGTTTTTCCTTGTCAAAGTTTTAATGAAGGATTGCTTAGCCACAATAGTCATCAAGGAGAGAATGACATTGGAAGACCTGCATCCGAAGCATTGTTTGAGAAGTACTGCATATGGAGTTTATTGGACCCAACAAGGGGGGGTGTTGTAGGGCTTTAGCCCACGGATGCGCATCCCAATATAGTAACTAGGGTTTTATTCCTATTGTATATAAAGGGCTATATCTATGTAACAGCGACTAACTCTAATGAATGGAATATCCTTCTCCCTTTGTCATTTAATCTTTCCCATCCATTGCAAAAATTATTTATTTTACTTTGGAATTATTTTTTCGTGGGGACGTGTAAGATTTTTTTTACTTAAGGTATTATTTCTTTATTATTTAAGATTTTTTGGTGGAGCCAGAAGCTCTTATTTACTATTGGTCTAAATTTTCTCAAGAGATTTTATTGGCCGAAATATTTTCCGGTGGGGCCAGAAACTCTAGGAAGAGAGCTTGATTCAGCTTTTAACCACAACAGAGGAAATTCACCTGAAATCATATAATTAATACCATTCATATGTTGTTCTGCTTTTCTTTGTTTGTTTGACCTTTGTGTGAGTGATTTTATGCTTTTGTGTGGTTTTTCTTGCCTGTACTATTTCGTAACAAAGGGCGCAGCCATTTCGTCCTTTGGTTAAAAAGTAGCCACTCCTAATGGTAACCAGGTAGAACAAGAGCACCTTGTATATATTCAACCCGGCCGCAACTTCTTTTTATTTTTTTGTTATCTGGTCGGTATAATGTGTTGCTCGAATTTCCAAATCAGAAAACTGGTTTGAGTTTGTGATCGGTATAGGTATATGTGTCGTTTCAAATTGCCAAACCGTAAATACAACCTGTTGTTGGTGAAGCATTTTTTTTTATGTTTAAAAGCATAATCTTCTTAGCTACTTCTTAATTTTTTCTAGCTTTCTACGGCTGTAAATCATGAGAAACTGAATAATCACCACACTACAAGAAAATCTACCTATTACCACACTATATATTGTCACATCTTCAATATATATGTTGAAAAAGAAAAAAATTAGTCACAATAGTTCTCAAGTGCAGCTAAAACCTATAATTTACTGCTGTAAAATGAAGTTGTTGCCATAAAAAAGTAGCAACAATATGAAAAGAGTGTGACAAAAAGTATTTCGCTGCAGTAACAAAGAGTGGGTGCAGTAATAGACTTCTTGCAACATAGGTTATCGCGGCACAAGTAGTGGTTTATGCCATAATTATTGGGTGCTACAATAGGTTAAGTTTCTTGTAGTGTAACTGTACAAAATAATCCTCTAGTTGATAAGCAAGAATCAAATGATATTGGATCATAGGTTTAATACTCTATGCATGGAAGGTCGTTGATTGTATAAGCAAGAATTGTTTGTTAACTGGTATCCAGTCTTTGATCACCTCCTCGCACACGATACCAACTTCTGAAACTTCTGAAAAGAAAAAAAGAAATGGGAATATAGATCATAGAATACGATCAATGTTATTAACCAATTTGGCCAGGTCTCGTAAAGTTGTTCCTTGCCTTGGACATTATTATCTACATAAAATTGGTCAATCAACCCAATAACGACAATTTCTGGGTGAAAAAAATATGTAAAATTTGATACTGTTTAAATGGACGAGAATGTAAAAATAGCCAGGATGTAAACAGTTTCATCCTACCCATTTTCAAATACTTTTTCTTATTTTTAATTGATGCATCCAATTTCACCCTCGCTATTTTTTTAAGTTTAAGCCAGGATGAATCCAGATTCATTCTTACTATTTTTTGTCCATTTCACCCATACTAATTTTTACTCGTCTATTAGAACCATGTTTAAAAATAATTGGGCAATTGACCCAATTTCTCCATTATCTAGCCTTAGTGCATGATTAATTCTCTATATAATAACAGAGTTTTTTAAAGCGTTCTCATTCACCGGAGATCCACGTTAATTTTCGCTTATGGTTGATTTTGGACCTACCAATTATTTTATTTTATGGAAAACTTATTAAATTAAAACAACAAAAATCAGGATTTTTTTGTTGTTGCCAATAATTAGGAGAATCTTTTGGGCCCACGAAATATTATTTGGCCAATCACATTTCAGAAAATAATTACCTAAATTTACTAAATTTTATTTAATCTTGGAAATATAACAAAACAAATATAAACAACTTCAACATTACCAAAAAAAAGAAACGATTTCATCATGATAAAATTAAATATGCAATGTTCATCGTGATATCATCATAAAATTAGATCAATCATATGAATTAAAAAAAAATATCCAATGTGTCCAATGTCCATTTACAGTTTTTGTAATAAAATATGCCTAATTACAACTCCAAACTATGGTAAAAGAAAATACTTGCGATTAATATTTTTGGAAGCTCACGATTAAGTTATTCACGGTAATTACACTTCAAATGATGAAAAACTTTTAAAAAAAGATTAAATTAATCGTGGGTACTAACCTTTCGATCGTACAATATGTCTCTCTTGCGAACAACTTTATTGTTGATCCTGTTTGCATACAAAAAAAATTCAAATCATTAAACTTTGAAACAGAAAAAATTGGAGCAAATATTGATTATAAAATAAAAAATCGAGCAAACAAATAACGATTAGTAAACATCATTTCCACGTTACTTTTCTTAATTTTATTAGTACCATAATTAAAACAAAACAGATATAAAATAAAAAAATAATTAAATAAAGTGGATTTTTAATTTTGTTATATTTTGATGTGCCCCAGATTTTGTATACTAAAATTATTGAAAACAAATGCATTCCATAACAAACAAAAAATGACGATAATCTAAAATATTTTCCTAAATTTGCTCAATAATGAAAAGATTTCCTAAATGGATCCGCAGAAAGGAAAAAAAAAGAACCCAAATATAAAACAATGTGCCAAAAAATCAAACAAAATTGTCTTTTTTAGAAAGGATTAATCTTTACACATTTTTAGAAAGGAAAAAAAACGGTAGTGGAAATGTGCAATTTTTAGAAAGGAAAAAAAAACGGTAGCGGAAAAGTGCAATAGAAAACAATGAATCAGTTGAATAGTTTTTTTTTATTTTTCATTTCACAAAAATGTAAAATATTTTGGAAGGATATGCTCAGTATTTTGTGGACAAAAATATTGCAATGAGCATAAGTGACTTTCCCAAAATACCGTGGCTATCCAAAGTACAAAGATCTTTCGATTTTTCCGCTGATAAATACAACAAGTGTATTTTTTTTTCCTCCAAATATTGTTATTTTTCTTAATATTGTTTATTAAAGATATCTAAAGTGCACACGTTCGTTTAGGCAAATACAATTGGTACAAAAGTAATGCAATGCAATATATATAAAAAACAGCTAGCCAATCTTTTTATAGAAATTATAGTTATTTTTAGATATTAATTAATATTGTACCTAATAAAATCGTTTTAATTATGGGTTTGGTTTCTCTATAATAAATCATTCGAACGAAAGCCAAACCCAGTTTTTCGACGCCGTTCTCTTCAGCTTTGAATGTGGTTTTGTTGTCTGATCTGCTTGCATCTATTATTGTTTGTTTGCAGTTTGTTTGCAGGTATCTGCTTGCGTCTATTATTTGTTTGCGTCTATAATTTTTTTCCACGTTGCTTCTCTCCTGTAGGATTTTGTTGGTTGTTTTTCTTTTTCTTACGATTTAGGTATTTTTTTGGCCTGATCTACTTTCGTTGTTTGTTTTGAAGGTCTCTTCAATCATGCACCTGCTGTAGCTGGGCATACGTCAAGAAATATCTAGGTATACACCCAATTCCTGCAGCTGTTGTTGCCATATAAAATACCATATTTATTTTTGCTTTATGAATCTTATTATTGTATGCTAAGCAGAATAATATCTCCTTTGCTGAGTTTGCTTTCGTTACTACCATTAATCATTATTGCAATCGATTTTGTTTCGTTAGTTTTCCGTTTATCTCATGCCGCAGTTGCTTCTCTGGAATCTACTGCAAATCAGAGCAGCAAGGATGTGAAGTTGATGGTAATTTGAATTTTGTATTGGCAGTCAACTGGTGCATCCATTGCCGCTTACAGACTACCAAGATTCAAGGTATAGGTCAAATTTAATTCTTTAACTGTTACTACAAAAAAACTGCTACAAACAATCTCTTGGATGGTAAAAAGCTTGGGTGAGGCAGATTTGGTACTCTATACATTACATTGCAATGGCATCATATTTTGGTGGCTCTATAATTTGAATATTCATGTCGTGTAAAAAAATTCTAAGAATGAAGTATTATGACTGACTAAACTACAACACAAAATCTTAAGTACTGCAACCAAACAACAAAGGTTTGCCCTCTTTTTTCTAGACGGATGGCACGATGCCTGGCTACTGGACAGGGTCTGCTGACTCTGCTTCTCAGTCCTCAGCTAAGATGTCGTGCAGGAGTCAAGTCTCTCCTTGCAGCTGCTCAGGCCACTCCTGGCGTTAAACTTCTTGCAATTACCTGAAGAGCGCCTCAACCATTATCCCTCAGAATTACTATATTTGGCGAAATCCATATTTCGAGTTCATTAACTCCAAACTTTGAACAACTTTATCATCTCTATTAAAAAATTATTTTGTTAATTAGTTGGTTGTCGACCATCTCTATTTGGAATATGCTAATTAGTTGGTGAGTCACTAAAAACAAATAACTAATGATATGTATTTGGTGCAGTCAGTAGAAGGGTTGATCGTGCTATTTTGGATATGCTCTCTCTAACCAATGTTGGAGAAACATAAGAACTCGAGTAGGAAGAGCTAACTCTTCATTGCAAAAATTTATGACGTACCCTAAAATATTTTATAAGGTAAAAATGGGACTTGCGAAATATGAGGTGAAAAGTGCCTCTGCATTTGCTACTACCTGGCTTTGTAAAATCGGAGGGGAAAGTAACCTTGCGAAACACTGTCTCGCTTCGCTAAGGAGAAGTTAACCCACCATGGTTCTTAAATGAAGCTACCTTTGTCGTGGATTATCTCGCTATAGCAGCCATCTCCCGCGTCACTGTTTGCAGCTAATCCTTCCATATGAATAAGAGGATGTTTTTGTGTGTAATCCTGCTATTTCTCCATTCAAGTAAGGGCAGACTAAACTAATTAAATTTAACGGTGAATTTTCAACGAAAGCTAGCTGTGAATATAAACTTTTTGGTAATATTTCAGGAATTTTGCATTTTTTGTCATCCACTGGGGTTGATTCTCTACAAGCGTACCCAACACTTTTCCATACACTGCAGATTTATCTCTTAATAAATCCCGACAGAAAGAAGCACATTTAAGCTCTCGATCTTCACCTGCATGATTACGTGAAGTTAGTTTCTGCATTTTGGTGTAACTAGTATTTTAGTGTTAGTTTCTGATAATAAAAAACCGGAAGAAGAAAAAAAACCCAACGGGCTGGCTCTTGATGGAAAATTCAGTTGGATGAATCAAGCCAATTGAACACCGAGCGAGAAGGCAGATCAAGTTCATGCAGTCATCGATGATACTGCGAACAAATTTTGTAAAAATTATCGATTTTGAAGTCCTATGACAAAATACATATTGGCATTGGGAAACTTTAGCGCTCGGTGACAATATTAAATCTACTTGATTTGATTTCATATTTGGATTTGTAAGGCATGCTAAGAAAAAGAAAACGTAGCACATGAAATCTGATAACGGATGAGCATACGGGTACAAAATAGCGGGTACATTATAGCTTCGTGCAAATAGCACTAACTCCATTTCACATATGCAACAACCCTAAGCTATAATATTGATGTATGACGAAAGCACAAGAGCGAAAATTGAGTAGTTCTTTAGTGGGAAAAAGATGTGGGGATTTCTCAGGAGACAGGAGCAATGTGAGGCCAGGCGAAATGCATAAATACGGTTCGATGCAATTGTATGCTAGATTGCATATTCAGTAAAAAAATGTCTTATTTATATTGCTAATCCGTTCCCTACAAAATGTCTTATCCAACAATATCTAAATTAATTGCTCAAAACCATAATAAAAATTAAATTTCTTAATTACAATATTTAGAAAACCATACCTAATCCCACTAGAAAATCGATGAGCAGTGATAACATGGCAAGTGAGCAGTCATGTCTTCTACAATCCCAGAATACTCAAGACGTGAGAAACAAGACCATTGAACAAAGAAGGGTATTTCCAGTTCAATATGATTTCGCTCCACAAAAATGCAATATGCTACTCTTTACAAAAAAAAGACACCTATAGCTCTTTTGAAAATAACTAACCAACAAATAGAACAAAAAGAAGATACAGAAAGTCATTATTCAAATCACAAGAAAACGCTTGAGCAGCAAAACATAATAGTGACGACAGATTTTATGATTTTAATTTTCAATAGGCGGTAAATATAGGTCTGTCCCTAGAAATGTAAGATTGCACTTTTATATGGATACCTAAGATAGTTAAAATATTCCATTGCACAAATTTAATTTTATAGAAGAAGAAGATATCGCAATGCATTGTGCAGGTAATTAACTTCTAATAATTTTCTTTATATTTACCCACATTTTATATCTATTTCAATTCTCTTCATGTTATTTACATTCTAATTTATTTTAAGTTTGGTTTCATGTGAAATTTTTTTAAAGAAGAACATCAAGCCATAGAAAATCTATTCATTTTACCTCAATAAGATATTAATAAAATCAGTGCTAGAATTTTTGGGAAATATGATGTATGTGCTCTTCCGAAGTCACTTCTAAGGATCAAGTGATTGATATATAATGCTTTAGTGGACCGAAGAGATAAGAAAAAAGAAAAAGATTTAGGAATCTAAAATATATCGAAATTCAGATAAAGATTAGAGCAAATAAATAACTTTTAAGCAATTTATAAAACCCGAAAAGATATTATATGTTTTAAACTATTGCATTACAAGCCTAACCTTTTAGTTATTTGTTTATTATATATTTTTTAATTAGTTTAATAAATGTTATCTCAGGTTTTTTTTAGGTTCATGAACTTATTGAATTTTTGTTTTTAATGATATTAGTTTGTTCTTGACGAAATTAAATTTATATGATCGATCCAAAAATTCTCCAGTGAGTCGCTAACCCGTGCATAGCACGGGTGACCAACTAGTTTGATCAAAAACAATCAATCGAATACCTTTATTTATTTTTAGAGAGAGTTAGAGAATATACAATGTAATTCTCTAAAAGTTTTTAGGGATTCCATCCAACCTTTTGGGTGGAGTTTAGAGAGGCCATTTTTTTGGCATTAAAAGATATACCATTGGTATTGAGGGAGAATAGTTCTTGAGAAGTTATTCGTTATGAAGATGTGGAAAACATCGTTTATTAAAGAGAAGATCCTTCATTGATGGTGGAAGATACATCGTTGGTGTTGGAGGAGACATCATTTAGGCTGTGTTTGATAGGATTTAGTTCCATGGAATTAACCATCTTTCCATGAAAATAGCGTATTTTCCGTTGTTTGATCGAATATTTATTTCCATGGAATTATAAAAATGGTGAAACCCAAAATGGAGTAAGGAAGGATGAGATAAAGACAGGAAGACAGACATAAAATTAGGTACCCTAGGAGAGAGGATAGAGTACCGAGCAACTGCATTATCAGTTCAACAAGCAGGGGAACAACTCTTCTTATTTGGCTCCAAATGGGAATCTGTCAACTGATACATATCATCAAGGATAATCTAACATCAGAAAACTTGAAAGGGTTAAACCACAACTCAGTTATGACATCAGAGGATACTGTTATGACATCACAACTCAATTATATTTGCTTTTCAGTCAAGAAAAAAACATTGAGTTTGATTATGCGTACCTCAACAATTTCCAAGTGTTTTACAAACAAATCCAAAGTAGTAACGTCTCCACTATTTTACACCCAATTGTGACCATGGCCATGTTTAGCCAAACCGTCCTTCTTTACCGATTAAAGTAATGGCAACCGTGAAAAAAAAGGGGGCAATGATTACTGCAAGGAATCTTGATACAGTTTCTGCCTCTCGTTACCATTTTGCTTTACAGATTGATTGTCTTGTGAGTTTCATGAAAGCTATAATAACTTTTAGCTGAAAGCTCCAAGAGAAGCTTGATTGCTAGTGACTAGCATGCAGCAACCGGCAAGGCATGCAGCAGAATGAGCTTGAAAGTTTGTCCCATGACTAAGATCTATCACGTAGAATATCTAAGGTTTTAAGCGACCCTCATGCGAACAACTTTGACTCATTTGCAGGCTAATGCCCAACCAGAGAAGGGTAACTAACGGGCAGTTAGTCAAATAAGATTTCAAATGACTTTCAGAGAATTCTCAAATCTACCGCTAGTCCATAGAAATTTTTAGGGAGTCTCCTAATGTAATGTCTATTGTTATTGGTTCGAGGCTATTTTTAAGTCATTTAACTTCTCTGAAACTCTATGTTATTGGATTACGATTTCATAAGAGTCACTCCAACACCCCTGTTATTCGAATGAGAATTGAAAGTCATTGATTTGTTATTTTCAGAGATTTGGAGAGACTTTTTAAGGAAAATAGGCATGGTAGAAATCTCTTCCGAAGAGGTGATATTTTGGGAGACTTGGAAATTTGGGGAATATTTGTTTTTGAGAGTTGAACCTGTGTTTTTCCCTATCCGAGATGATGACCCGGAAACCTGCCATTAGCGCCGTAATCCAACCGACCTCATCTGAATATATTGGACATCTCCTCTCTCTTGTCGAGCTTTGTCCTTGCCACTTCAAAGCACAACAATAAGGTTTATTTTGATAATGAACACATATTTTACTAGGTATTTATGGTGCTTTTATTAACATTATTGTGTGCATAATAAAAAAATTGTAGATGTTTTGAATTTTTTATTAGATATTATACATTTTTTTTGTCTCTACAAATCACAAACACTCTTTACAAATCTCATTTTCTTGGACCTACAAGTCATAAAGACTCTCTAAAATACTCCCAGAGAATCATTTGAAATCTCTAAATTTTTGGAGAATCTCCAGGAGTCACTCAAATAAAAAATCTATAAAAGTCTATAAAAATCTCATTTGACTACCTCCATGTAATTAACAGTCAATCACATATTCGATTACTTAGTTCTATGGTTAATGAACCAACTTTTTCATAGTTCTCATTATATAAAACCAGATTTCCACCGTTTAGTATGTCATCATGATGTTAAATTGAAATAGGAATTTGTGAAACCGTGTTTATGTAATCAAATTCACTCCAGTCAATAAATTGGAATTCAACCAAAATAAACAAGTATTAACAGAGTTCTTATGTGATGACTAGTCTACTTTTTAATATGTTTAACTACTTAATGATGTTGTAACCTTGGACATTTTGTAATCACTCGACTTATTTTTTTCAACTGTCATTAGCTGTCACAGTCCACCCTTAGCTTACATATAATGTAAGCTTGTCAACACGCCAACTAATAACAACAGATTAACCGAAAACACTCTAGTTAGACAGGCATGAAATTCATCACCATTTTTCTTCTTTTGATCTTTGCTCGATTGCATGTCTTAGTTCAATGCTGCCATGAAAATGAGAGAAAATCACTTCTGATCTTCAAAACGTTTCTCTCTGATCCTTCAGGCCGTTTATCGTCTTGGAAAGGGAATAATTGCTGCAGCTGGAAGGGAATTCATTGCTCTAATGACACTTTTCATGTAATAAAGGTAGACCTGCGGAATCGGAAACCGAACATGTTTATGCGTAATCTTTATTTGGATGTCATTTCAACATCTTCTGAGCCATCTGCTGCACTTAATGGTACAATTTCTCCGGCCCTCTTTAATCTTTTTCATCTCAAATATCTTGACTTAAGCTACAACAATTTGGACTACTCCAAAATCCACAACCACTTTTCTGAACTCAAAGGTCTTGTTTACCTTAATCTGTCAAATTCGATGTTTTCAAGTCCTATTAAGGATCAGTTTGCCAATTTATCTACTTTGCAGTACCTCGATGTCTCATGCTCATCTATGATTTTGGATTTCTCATCATTCTCTTATAGCATCTCAACATTAAAAGAATCATATAATTACATTTCTTCGTATTTGCATACTAGTTATGTTTCTTCAACTGATATAAGTTGGTTGAGAGGGTTAACCAATCTCAAGGTTCTAAGCTTAACCGGAGTTGATTTATCGGTGGCTTCTTCTTCAGTGCACAGCACAGACTGGGCTGAGCCTATATCGCTGCTTGCCAACCTTCAGAAGCTGTCACTTTCTAACTGTAGCATTTCTGGTCCATTTCCACTTAATGAATTTCACAATCTCTCACGTCTATCCCATCTCCTAATGGATTCTAATCCTTTGAGCTCACCAATTCCAGTTCAACTTGCTAATTTCACCTCTCTTTCATTGCTTGACTTGAACAATTGTCAGTTGCAAGGTTCAATGCCTTATCTTCCACAACTTCAATACTTGGATGTGAGTGTCAACAAAGATCTCATGGTTGATCTCGTTCACATGTTCGATTATCCGTGGCCTAAACTTCAGGTGCTCTCAATTACTTTGACTAATGTTGTTGGCCCGATCCCAAGTTCTATTTCAAATGCATCATCACTGGTCTATCTTTTTGCATCACATTGTTCAATTCGAGGATCCTTACCGGATCCAATTTCAAACCTTTCCAACTTAAAATATCTAGACCTCAGTTTCAACTACTTAAAAGGTTACATTCCCTATTCAATCTCTAATCAAAGAAATCTCGAAGTGCTAAATTTGATCCAAAATAGTTTACATGGTCCCATCCCAAAATCAATATGTGAGATTTCCCATCTTGCTATTCTTCTGTTAAGAGGCAACAATTTGAGCGGATCAATACCAAGTTGTATTGTGAAGCTTCGAAAACTGCAGATGCTTGATGTCACAGGCAACAATTTGAATGGAACTATCTCATTCATATCAATGTTCCTAGAGTTGAATCCAATATGGATATCTTTTAACTACAACCTTCTTGACGTAAAGATAGACGTCAATTACTCGCTTACATCTGAGTTTGAACAACTGCAAACCTTAGGCCTGCAAGGTTGCAAATTGAAAGGATATATCCCCACTTTCATTTGTAACATGACTCAACTTGTTCTGTTGGATTTGTCATATAACAACCTCAGAGGCTCCATCCCTTCTTGTATCTTCAAACTCCCACATCTGTCTTACTTAGATCTCTCAAAAAACAGACTAGAAGGAACGCTACCGCATTCGATATATCTTACTCAAGAATACGCCTTTTCAGCACTACTATTATGGGGCAACAAACTACGCGGATCTCTCCCTCTTCCACCGAAAAATGTCGGGGTCTTTGATTTGTCGGATAATGAATTCACTGGTGAAATCTTGGATGACATAAGTGAAAGACTGTCGAGTGCTGCGTATGTATCACTTTCTGGTAACAATCTTAGTGGTTCGATTCCTTCCTCTATTTGTTCACAAGGAAGTGGACCAAGTGTTCTTGATATGTCTAAGAACAAACTATCTGGAACGATGCCTCCTACTCTTAAGTATTGTAGTTCTCTTCTTTCTCTAAACCTTGGTGCTAACAATCTCACAGGAAATATTCCAAATGACCTTGAAAGAGCGACAAATCTGAAGTTTCTTCAACTTTACGAGAACCGTCTAAATGGTACATTTCCTACCTTTATCCAACAATTTCGGTATTTGGAAGTTCTCAACTTGTGGAGTAACAATCTCGAAGGTGGTATACCCCATTTCCTTGGTTCATTAAGTAATCTCAGGATTATTTCTTTAAGCTCAAATATGTTTAATGGATCGATCCCGAAAGAAATTACAGATTTGCATAAACTGCAATTTTTAGACTTGTCAAATAATAATCTGTCTGGTTCAGTTCCGGAGAAGATAGGAAACTTGGAGATGCTAAAAACTTTGTCAAATACCACTCGCCTGGTTGGTGACATAATCTCACTGGTATACTCCGGTGTGGAACTACAATTTCAGTGGAAAAAGTCGACGGAACAACTAGAGATTGTACACACTTATAATACTGGAATTGATCTGTCAAGAAACTTCCTTGAGGGAAACATTCCCAGTGATATCTGTTTCCTTAAAGGTCTTACGATGCTTAATCTGTCACATAACCACCTTCATGGCCAGATCCCAGTTAATATCGGGAACATGACAGGCTTAGAGTCATTGGATTTGAGTTTTAACAGATTGTCCGGACATATTCCATCGTCTCTTACCTCGATCGACCCTCTTGGCATTCTGGACCTATCTTACAATAACTTGAGC
Organism: Papaver atlanticum; assembly: GCA_023531105.1. NCBI lineage: Eukaryota > Viridiplantae > Streptophyta > Magnoliopsida > Ranunculales > Papaveraceae > Papaver > Papaver atlanticum. The sequence goes on along the minus strand of JAJJMB010002176.1, from coordinate 253,422 downwards.
GGAATGATTCCAAGAGGAGGACACTTTGATACATTGATTACATATGGTTCACCTTACATTGGCAATGCTTTGTTATGCGGCTACCCAACAAACAAGACTTGTGAACAGGTTAATCCTAGTATTAGCTTGTCAAACAGTGAAGGGAATGCAAATGACATGCCAGTGTTTTATGCTGCTTTTGTTGTGGGCATTGGAACTGGAATTTGGGGTTTTGTTTTGGTTTTACTTTTCGTTTTGCTCCTAAACAAAAAAAATTGGTGGTTGTGGTATTGGAGATTCATTGATACTGTTGCATTGAGAATAGCCGAATACATTTTGAAGAACTCATAAGGGATGTGGGTGTTGGATGTTGAGTTTGTTAGAGATTGAGTTTGTTATTTTTTAAGAATTGATGAGGGATATTGTAGCTTACAGGGGGTATATGGAGGTTGAATTCTACCATGCATAAACAGGAGTGATACTTCGTTATTGTAAGAGTTATAATAATAATGTAATTTTGCTGTTGGGGAACAGTATATACATGCTAATACTGAAACGACTTTAGCTATTGAAATAACTTGAGTTAATATTTCATTAATTTAATTAGATCTTGACTTGTAATAAAGCTCCCACGTTGAACGGTGAGGAAACTCTCGCTTCCTATCGATCAAAATAGTCTTTTTTGATTTTTGTGAAACGAGCGTTTTGGTGAGGACACTTGGCAACGTACGATTGGTTTAAATTTAAAAAAATAATAGGAAAAGGATTAAAAAAAAAGAAACCAAATTCAATTTGAAATTCATGACATGACAATATTTAGGTGATGACACTTGACAACGTTTGATTGGTTTAAAAATTACAAACTTAAAGGAAAACCTAACTTACCGTGTTTAGAATTTTATGAAAATATCCAAATTCAATTTAGAAATCGAGTAACTACTATATTATGACTCTTTTTTCCAAATTAATATATAGGGGGGTGAATCCACATATTTTCTGCGAAAATAAAATGAAAAATAAAATAAAATATGCACATATTCTCCACCTATTCAATTTATTTTCCCCACCACACCAAATAAAAAATACATCGCCACAGGTGGGGCGAAGCCCCGCGCACACAAAATAAAAAATGCATCGCCACGGGTGAGGTGAACACATCAAATAAAAAATGCATTGCCACGGGGCAAGACGAAGCCCTGCGCACTCCAAGTTAAAAGGAAAAAATAAATAAAATCTGCACATATTCTCCACCTATTTAATGTATTTGCCCCGCCACACCAAATCAAAAATACATCGCCATGGGGCGGAATGAAGCCCCGTGCTCACCAAATCTAAAATGCATCGCCATTCACCGCACACCAAATAAAAAATGCATTGCCACGGGGCGGGGCGATGCCCCGCGCACACCAATTTAAAAGGAAAAAATAAATATAATATGCACATATTCTCCACCTATTTAATGTATTTGCCCCATTACACCAAATCAAAAATACATCGCCACAGGGAGGGGCTGGGCGAAGCCCAGCGCACATCAAATCAAAAATGCATCGTCACGGAGAGAGGCGAAGCCCCGCACACACCAAATCAAAAATCCAATGGCACGGGGGCCCCGGGTACACCAAGTTAAAAGAAAAAATATGCCCGGTGCGTAGCACGGAGCAATTAATATTCTGCGAAAATAAGGTTCAATTCAAGAAAGATGACAATGCAACGAAGAGACATGACGAGAAAAGACGAATACTCAACGAAGATAAATTATTGTGCAAGAAAATGAGACAACCATCCTGATGTATCGCCGGGGGTTATCACCGATGAAGATAACTTTATTAGTTGTCATCCACTAAAGCAGCGAAGTAAAACAAAGTCACATGAAAAGTGTGAGTACATGCGAAGTAAATAATGAGCTCTAATCCACTACCTTAGTACCTATATAAAGAACAACGGGGCAATGTAAAGAGGATTGAGTAATTTTGTATTATGAGAGATATAATTTGAGAGGAAGTCCTGTGAATTCTAAATTAAGGTTTGGCTGTAAACTTAATCTTATGTATTATCATTTCAATAGAATCATAATTTAACTTTATTATATCTTTATTATATTAGTGTCCTGGTCAATTAGGTGTACCGTAGGTTTTCCTGCAGTTATATGGCCAGGTTTCCAAAGTGAGATAACATGTCTATCTGTCATAGTCAGAACCAATTGAGACACAAAATGAATTATATTTTTCTCTTAAGTTTTCTTGACCCAGCTAAGATCATATCTATCATATACAAAAAATTTAAAATGAGAGACAGAATGGCAACACATCTATCTCTGTCATAGTCAGAATTGTGTTGAGAGACTTATGTGAATTACACTGTTCTTTTAAGTTTTCTTGATTTTTGATGGAATTTTTTTTCACTTCATACACTCTTTTAGACTGTGATTAGTTAGAAATGCGTATATTTTTGGTATATGCTTTATAATGAGCTAGTGTTTTCCATTTGGAAGGCAAATGTACATGTGGGGAAAAATTAAGAGTACAGGGATGATTGGATGTATCCGAAGCCTCTTATTCAAACCTGATGAAGATAGATAAGGATCTTCCAAGATAGACTTAAATCATGTGAAGATATATATAAGGATATTTCGAGATAAACATAAATATGGGGAAGGTGGAAATGTATATTCAAGGATAGATACAAATATTAAAAGATAAGTACAAATTCAAGTGGTTCTTTTGGGTAACCACAAATATGGTTGTTTAGTTTAGATAACTACAACAAAATTTGGTTTTTTCCTATAAATAGAGGCATAAATCCAACTCAAATAGAATGTGATTTCTAGGTTAGCTAACAAGAAGAGAAATCATTGTAGTATCATGATCAATAAAATATCTCTCCTTAAGGGGATTCGTCCGTGGATGTAGGCATCACTTGTCGAACCACGTTAAATTCTTGTCTCCTCTATTTGTCTTCAAATTTTTTTTCTGACCCAAATTTTACATCATCATCATCAATCAATCGTGTTTTTTTCCTAAAATTAATTTTTGGGTACAAACAGTTGATAAACTAAAATTTTGTTAACGATTGAAAGATGCATGTGATGCTATTGATATATCCTACTCCTTCTATCTTTTCTATTAGTCTTCTATTCTATTTTGACCCATCATCATGAAAATAATTGTTAGTTTTGTTTATGGTCGTTGTTTCTCATTAAACTATCAAATATATCATTAAGTTTTTTTTATGATTATAAAATCATTTTAATATAATTACCCAATCCAAAATCTTAAAAAATATCTATATATATATATAAAAACACAAGTATATTAATCTTCAATACTTTTTAACCAGTATTTTCCATATGTTTTACATGTTTATTTTAATTTTAGTAATTATCTAGCATTTAATAGGGGTAGATTTGAATATTACTCCAGTCTCCTTGATATTTTGACTTTTTTTAAAGAGAACTAATAAAAAAAGATGGTGGGAGTATAATATATGATCCTCCGGCAGACACGCCCTACTGAGTGAGGCCAACATTTAATGCAAGGTCCACGAACATAAACACAAAAACCAGAGAGAGAAGAAACCAAGTATAATGGTACTACTGAAAGAATTCACATTGAAGATTGATAGTATCAGTGTGCAATGTGATAAATAATTTTGGGGTTCTCCGGAACCCCTTTTTCCGTTAAAAAAAAATCAATAGAGGAAGGAAAAGCCAAGATGTTTTTTTTTCTAGCTAGGTCAAAACATCATTTAAAACCTTAAATAATTACATGAATTTGCAAAACTAGCTAAGACGAAAATGACCTCAATTTACAAAAGGAAAACCCCCCAGGGCCAACCTAGGACTAACTAAAGCAGTAATAACCAATGTTGGAGCTTTCCAACCTGAGGATAAAGCCTGACTTGCCATGAAACAAAATTGAGGTACCCCGAGCTAATTGAGTTGCATACTTCGATATAGTGTCTGATGCCATATTTATTTCATGAAAGACATGTTTGAAGGTAATCTGAGAATAAAGTTTCTCAACTCTTTTCCATCTGCCTAAAACCCTCCATGAGTTGTTATCACTTTGAAAGGCCGCCACTGCACTAGCTGAATCCGAAGCCATAATGATGTTGTCAAACATCATCCTCATGTCCCAAGCTAACGTCCATTCCAATGGCTTCAAACGCACCTATGAAGTTTGTCTCTCTTCCAACCAACGCAATCACTTGAATGATCCCTGAGCACAAAACCATCCCCTACATTACCCGGATTTTGAAATGAAGCCCCATTGCAACACAACATCAACTTATTCTCATATAGGGGCACCTACATGCATTCAATTGTTATCCTGTATCTTTTATTTTTTCTAAACCTAACAATTGAAAATATTCAGGAGAAGGAGATCGTCGCAAATTTTATGCATATGGCTCTTTAATCTTTAAGAATACGAAGAAATTAGGAGATGAATTTTTTTTTCAGAGTGTAGACATCCAACCTCACCCCTTCAAAATATGTTGCATTTCTCGCATTCCATAGCTCCGCCCTAGTAACCAGAATTGTTAAAGGCCGCAAGTTTTTTACCATTTTACTTCTGCCACTGATTTTCTTATAGCAGGCCTTAAGATCCCTCTCAGCAAAGATCTTGAACACTTCTTTCAGCCAAATCCAGCATTGTTCTGCTATATCACAATCCCACGAAATATGAGACAAGAATTCTTCATAGTTTGTTGCATAGATAACAATGGGAAGCTATCTCAAAACCAATCTCAAAAAGCCTAGCTTGAGTGACACAACATTGGGAATTTAGTAACTTCCAGTTTTGGGCTGCCAAAGTAGGATGCACATACTTTCTCCATAACAAATTTGCACCTATAAATGCAGTAACATGTTTGTTTCGAATCACTTCCATAGTTGATCTAACTGTAAACCTACCAAAGCGTCCAGGCATCCAGATCCTCATATCATTCCCACCTACAGGAGAAATAACTGATGTTGGATCAACCCCACATCTGTCTAATATTCTCACCATTCTGTCTGAAAACTCCAATTTCCTTCAATGATAATACTACTTAATTTTGCAGAAAAATTTAACCTTTCAGAATCCATAATGCCAAGAATGGAAAGAATTTTGGCAATGTTCCCTTCCCCAAACCAGTTATCAGACAAAGAAATAAATTCCCCATTACCCACAATCCAACATGTATTATTTACTACATCATTATTGACTCATCTGTTTCCGCCAATATGGGAGAATTACATTTTACCAAAGCACCATTGAATTTCAGAAATTTTACTCGTATATACCTTGCCCATGCCTTGTTGGAAACTAAGAGCTTCACATGGAATGAATTTGTTCATTTTTCTAATTTTGCTCCCACTATGGACTCAACAAACTTGAAAAGAGGATGTGAAAACCAATAAATTTGAGGGTTCGTTGAGTGCGTCCGTAGATAACATGCATGCTTGATCAACAACCGCGCTGCGGCACCAAACACGCTGGCGTGTGATCCAAAATCGCCAGTTTTTCCTACAAATGCCAGCGTCTGAAGTGAATCCTTCAGCGGGTGATCCAAAACCGCCAAGGCTAAATCCAGACTGCTGAAAAATCTTGTCATCCAACGGCTAGAATTTTGAGTTCTATAAATACTACTTATTTCAACTCCAAATTCACACATACTACATTTATGGTCTCTTTACTCTTTTTCTCTGAGCTTCAAAATATTCTTCAATTCAATAAATTTGTCGAAAGATGTCTCGGCCCTTGTTAGTTCGGCGAGCTCCGTATACTGCAAAAGAAGATGATGAATCTATTTGCAGAAACTATGTTTTTTTATTTACTCAGCTTGCTTCAACAAACTATCCGTGGGTGAATTTATGGACGGTTATTCACGACGAGTTCTGCAGTGACATCCGTAATCCGAGTTGTCATGTTATATGCGACATAGAAAATCTTTTTAGTACAATTAAGAAAGAAGTAAGCGAGTTTGTAGCTTTAACTATGCAAGGAAATCGATATAGACTGAGTGGTGAAACTGATGCTGAGATGGTAAGAAGATCTTTAGCTGAATGGCGAAGATGGAAAAATATGGCTTTTTGTTTCGAAATCCTTAAGGCGATGAACCATTTCAACCCCTTCCTTGTAGTTGTTGTTCCACCTAGTACTTCTCATCAGTGAAGCTAATGTACATAAAACATTTAATTTGAAACATATGTAATTTCATTTTAACAAACCGTCGTAATTTTAATTGATTAAAACTAGAATTACAAATGTAGAAGAATTAAAGATTACAAGCTCTCTAACGCTTCTCATTGTTAACTCGCTCATCGTTATCTTCGGGTCCTGGAGTCGACCATTCTCCAAAACCTGGGATATACCCACTTGCCAACATATTTGATGAATTTGCAAGGGGAAAAAACTGTTTGAAGAACATTAGGCGATTAGAAAGCACTCGGTCCTCCAAACATATAAGATGTTTGTTGTGGTGGTGGTGGTGTAGCAGTGTAGCAAGCATCATTTTGGTTGAAGGGCGAGAATGATGATGAAATGCGCCCAAGATCTAGGTGAATTACTTGAGGTTGAGACATAGGAACAGTTTGTGGTGAAGTACTGTATCGTACTTGTGTTTCACCCACTTTTTTATCACTCTTATGCCATGATCTGTTGCTCCTGGTAGAATCGGAAGACTGTGAATGCCGATCATCATTTACAGTTGGACTCAATCCAAACATTGTGTCTGTCTTCCATTTGCGACACACATTCAATTGTATAGCCCCAGTTGCCGATTCAGCCAATACATATATCATTAAGTTATCTCTTCAACTCTTCATTACTGGAATCCACATTGTAGTAAGGATAATCACGTTCCATAGCTTGAGAAACAATGGGGATCGTGGTTTGCTCACTTTGTGAAGTAATACTTGGCATCTCCCAACGAATTTCGGGAAAATTTGACGAAAATGATGAAGAACTTGCACCTGTGGCGGGGTAAGTCAGAAAGCATGGATCTTCCAGAGGCAGCTGGATAGGAACGATATTTGCATCATGAGCCAGGCGTGATAACCCTGGGAAATCAAACCCATAGATGTGCATGTTTTTTATACCAATTACAGGCTTTGCAATCGACTTGTACCAGTTGACATACTGCGCTTCATCAATATCACTCTGTGTTTAGTTCACACCTCTCCCATAACACTACTCTCATCCGATAAAAATATGATGCAGAGGTTTGCATCGGTGGTGGCGGGTTAGTTGCAATTGCATAAATCCTACGTAACTGGTACATCAGTCTTTCTCCCAGGCACCAAACCCCTCTATCCATTTATGGAGTGTAAAAAACAACTCTGCAGAGAGAATAATCAAGAATACGTCCTACATCATTACGATGATACTCATGAAAATTAATATAAGGGTGAACCACAACATTCATGTGATTCCGATTCATCTGTTGAAACCTCCGAACAAACTGGAAACTGAGCTGTAACTGCCAGTGTCCTTCGCCCAGTTGGTCGTGAGGTACATGTCCATGGTTGAAATACTATGGGTATTGTCTTTAAGAATTGGTTTACCAACACGAAAGTAGGTATACCACCAATACTGCAAATTACTCCATAATTTAGTATTTTGACTTAATCTACATTTGTTCATAAAAATTCTTTAAATTTAAAAATAACAATTTGGATATTTACCTCTATGATGCCCCATAAACCAGTGAAGTTAAGTATACCTATGGACTCTTGATCCATCCCATAATACGTTTCTGCTAAAATTACAGAACCCCAATCATAATCTGGTTCTTTGTCAAGATCTTCTAACGCTTCAAGCCAACCAATATGAGAAACAATAGTTGAGTTTGGAAAGAACGTCTAACCCAGTAACCATAAGATAAACACCCTTTCGAGTTCAGGATAGTCATCTACATTTGTTTAGTTTCTTAAGGAAACGCTTCAACGCTGAACATAATAGTCCACCTCCTTTCAAATCTTTATGATCTTCACGTACACGTGCTTCTATAAACGAGGGAAGAAGCGTCTGCCATCTATTATTTGACATTCATTCGTTTTGGTTGAATGGTACAGGATCTCCCACTCCACTTGGGATCCCACAAATGAAATACAAATCAAGGTGCGTAATTCCTATTACAAGAATAATATCAACTATAATTATTTTTTTTGGTTATTTAATAATTATTTAAAAATTTAAAATTTAAGTTAAGTTAAACAAACTTACCAATTTCAAAATCCATAAAATGGAACATGTGCATCGTCGGCCACCACTTTTCCACAAATACCGTCGTAATTTTGTTGTTGTATTTTTTAGGCTTCACAATACAAAGCGCACGCCAGGGGTATCTGTCAACCCTTTCTCAGACTGCAGGGTAGACCTTCATAAACAGCCTTTAAGTCTGAAAATCCACCTCTCATTCTAAAATAACCCTCAGACCGCTCTTGATGCCCCGACACATGACCTTGGACTAATGATGGAGCAGCAATGACACTCGGCGAAGCAAACTTTGCTTCCCGATTTTGAGTATAATCTACATTTGTGGCAGGTCGCGGTACCGGTTCATGTCTTTGATCTCTTTTATTCCTTAAAGTATTGACCACTTTTCTTATCAACTCGCTCATTTTGTATCAAGACTTCGTTTAGGAAGAAGAAAATTTTGTTTAGAAGAATTTTAGAAGAAGAAATAGTAATGGTATGAGTGAAAATGAATTCAGATGGAGGAATTTATATGTTTAAAAAGTATAGCCGTTGGGAAAAGAGACATTCGGTATTTGACCGTTGGCGTTTTTGCTTCTCACTCCCGCGGTTGATGATTGAACGCTGCGTTTAGTCTTCACACATGGGCGGGTGTGCTTAAACAATGTGTTTGGCCATCCACGTGGTTAAACAAAAAAAATTATTTTCATTGCTATAGGAATTGCCCTAGATGTTCCGCGAAAGTTTCATGCATTGCAGAGAATCTATAACTTCCCGAGTGGGATGTACGGGGTTCGAACGCTCACCCTCCGGAAAGCAGCAAGATGTTTTCTTCAGCAACAAAACTTCTCGCTAACTTCGACAGAGATGAACACACATTACTCAAATCCAATCTCTGTTCATCAAGTCTACTCAATTAATCACAATCCATCATTTCCTCTTTTCAAAGTAAGGGTTGATCAATTGAGTTGCTTTGACCAACAGATATTAATTAGATTTCACGACTCTGCAGAAGTTGATGGAAACAAAGAAGATGTTGAATTAACAATGTGAAGATTGGGGGTTTTCGTTTCTTTTTTCAGGTTAGTAATTTCATCGGGCATACATAGTATAGCATGTTTACATGATTGCTTGTTTTCGATTTGAGCTTTGTTAGTCGTAATGTTTGTGGATGCAAATGGGATTCGATCTGATATGGAGCAATGTTTAGTGCATTGCAATTAGGATTATTGCCTATTGCAATTAGGTATTTGTAGGAATGAAGCCATATATACACCTAGTTTTCAAGCTTCAGGTTCTAGAACCCTAAGTATAAGATTAGGGTTTCTGATTTCTAATGCTGGTGAATTTTAGAGTTCTTATCCATGGGTTTATGTCAATTTATCCCAATTTCCCCTAATTTGGTTAGATTAAAGTTTTGGGTCAGAAGTCCTTTGTTGAGACACATTGCCTTTGGCAAATTTTGGGGTAGTGACAAATTAGGCGGAGGCATCTTTGGATTATAAGATAGACTTTGAGTCACACCATGGTAGGTGTAGGCAAATTTTGGATCACATTAATAAATTTGGCACAAATAGCAGATTTTGAATCATGTGACATCTTTTCTGCAAACTAGGTAGGCATTGGAGCAGTAAAAGATGCGAGTCATGAGGCACATTTTGAATCATGTAAGTAGATTTAGGGTCACCTGCAGAACATAAGTCACGAGTTCATAGAGTAGACACCGTTTTTGTAATAATATACATAAAAGGTCATGAATTTCTTTGGGTCAAGGAACATTTTTTTTATCACATGACAATTATCTAATGATTAATGATTTGGTATATATAGAAGAATTTTTGGTTGCTAGGCAATTACAGCATCAATTTATCTATTTCCCAAGAGCAAAGTTATAGAATTATTTTAACTCTTACAATAACAAAGTGTCCCTGTTTATGGTAGAACTCAACTTGCATATACCTATAGCTACATTGTTCAATTCCTAGGCAAACAGCTCAAATTCTAACAAGCTTAACGCTCAACACGCCCTTATTAGTTCTTCAAAATGAATCCGGTTATTCTCAATGCAACAGTATCAACAAATCTCCAATACCCCAGCCACCACTTTTTTCTGCTTAGAAGGAAAACCAAAACCAAAACCAAAAGGAAGCTCCAAATTCCAGTTCCAACACCTACAACAAAAGCTGCATAAAATACCAGTTTGCCATTCTTTTTTCCTTCACTGTTTGACAGGCTATTCCTAGGATTAAACTGTTCACAAATCTTGTTTGTTGGGTGACCACATAACAAATAGTTGCCAACATAAGCTGAACCGTCTAAACTCACTAGATCGAAGTGCGCACCTCTTGGAATCATTCCACTCAAGTTATTGTAAGACAGGTCCAGAGAGCTGAGAGGGTCGATCGAGGTAAGAGATAATGGAATGTGTCCAGCCAATTTGTTAAAACTCAAATCCAATGACTCTAAACCTGTCATATTCCCGATATTCGTTGGGATCACACCATGAAGGTAGTTATGTGATAGATTAAGCATCTTAAGTCCTTTCAGTAGACAAATATCTTTGGGAATGGTTCCCTCGAGGAAGTTTCTTGAAAGATCAATTCCAGTATTGTAAGTGTGTACATCCCCAAGTTGTTCTGTCACCTTTTTCCACTGTAATTGTAGTTCCACACCTGAATATACCAGTGAGATTACATCACCAATCACGAGTCTGGTATTTGACATACTTTTTAGTACCTCCAAGTTTCCTATCTTCTCAGGAACTGAACCAGACAGTTTATTATTTGACAGGTCTAAAAATTGAAGCTTATGCAAATCTGTAATTTCTTTTGGGATCGGTCCACTAAACATGTTTGAGCTTAAGGAAATAATCCTTAGATTACTTAATGAACCAAGGAAATGAGGTATACCACCTTCAAGATTGTTACTCCACATGTTAAGAACTTCCAAATACTGAAATTGTTGAATAAACGTAGGGAATGTACCATTTAAATTGTTCTCGTAAAGTTGAAGAAACTTTAGATTTTTTGCATTTCCAAGCTCATTTTGAATGTTTCCAGTGAGATTGTTAGCACCAAGATTTAGAGAAATAAGAGAACTACAATACTTCAGAGTAGAAGGTATTCTTCCAGATAATTTGTTCTTAGAGATATCTAGAACACTTAGACTACTTCCTCGTGAACAAATAGCAGAAGAAATTGAACCACTAAGATTGTTACCGGATAGTGATACATGATCAGAATTTGCTAGTCTTGCACTTACTTCATCCGAGATTTCACCAGTGAATTCATTATCCGACAAATCAAAAACCCCGACATTTTTAGGCGGAAGAGGAAGTGATCCCCGGAGTTTGTTCCTCCATAATAGTAGTGCTGAAAATGGGTATTCTTGAGTAAGATATATCTTATGCGGTAGTGTTCCTTCTAGGCTGTTGTTTGAGAGATCTAAGTAAGACAGATGCGGGAGTTTGAAGATACAGGAAGGGATTGAGCCTCTTAGGTTGTTACGTGACAAATCCAACCGATAAAGTTCAGTCATATTGCAAATGAAAGTTGGGATAGACCCTTTCAAATTGCAACGCTGCAGGCCCAAGGATTGCATCTGTTCAAATTTAGATGTCAACGAGTAATTGACGTCTATCTTTACGTCTAGAAAGTTACTGTCAAAAGATATCCATACAGGGTTCAACTCTTGGAGCACAGATCTAAATGAGATAGTTCCTTCTAAATTGTTGCCTGTGACATCAAACACCTGCAATTTCTTAAGCTTGAAAATGCAACTTGGCACTGATCCATTCAAGTTATTGCTTGTTACAAGAAGATATGCAAGAGAAGAAACCTCACATATTGACTTTGGGATGGGACCATGTAAACCATTTTGATTCAAATTTAACTTTTTCAAATTTCTTAGATAGGAGATTGAATTAGGAAAGGAACCGTTCAAGTAGTTGTGACTGAGGTCTAGATATTGTAAGTGCGAAAGCTTTGAAATAGAATCCGGGAAGGATCCTCGAATTGAACAATGTGATGCAAGAAAATGAACCAGTGATGATGCATTTGAAACAGAACTTGGAATTGTCCCAACAACATTAGTCAAAGTAATTGAAAGGAATTGAAGTTTAGACCATGGTTGATCGAATATGTGAACGAGATTAACAATGAGATCTTTGTTAACACTCACATCCAAGTATTGGAGTTGTGGAAGATAAGGCATTGAACCTTGCAACTGACAATTGTTCAAGTCAAGGACTGACAGAGATGTGAAATTAGCAAGTTGAATTGGCATTGGCGAGCTCAAAGGATTAGAATCCATTCGGAGATGCGATAGACATGAGAGATTGTGAAATTCATTAAATGGAAATGGACCAGAAATGCTACAATCAGAAAGTGATAGCTCCCTAAGGTTAGCGAGCACTGATATAGGCTCCGCCCATTTCGTGCCTAGCTCTGAAGAAGCCTCCGATAAATCAACACCCGTAAAGTTTAGAACCTTGAGATTGGTTAACCCTCTTAACCAACTCATATCAGCTGAAGAAACATAACTAGTCGGCAAATAAGAACTAAAGTACTTATATGATAGTTTTAACGTTGAGATGCTAAAAGAGAGTGATGAGAAATCATCTATCATAGACGCGCACGAGATATCGAGGTACTGCAAAGTAGATAGATTCGCAAACTGATTCTTAATGGGACTTGAAAACATTGAATTCGACAGATTAAGGTAAACAAGACTTTTGAATTTAGAAAAGTGATTGTGGATTTTGGAGTAGTCGAAATTGTTGTAGCTTAAATCAAGATGGTTGAGATGAATAAGATTAAATAGTGCAGGAGAAATTGTACCATTAAGTGCAGCAGATGACTCAGACGAAGTTGAAATCACATCTGAATAGAGATTACGCATAAACTCGCCCGGTTTTAGGTTTCGCAGGTCAACCTTAATGACATGAAAAGTGTCATTAGAGCAATAAATTCCTTCCCAATCGCAGCAATTACTTCCTCTCCAAGACGATAAACGGCCGGAAGGGTCGGAGAGAAGCGTTTTAAATCTCCGAAGCGATGTCCTCTCATTGTCATGGCAGCATTGAATTAAGACATGCAATCGAGCAAAGAGCAACAGAAGAAAAATGGTGATGGATTTCATATTTTGGCTAGCTAGAATGTTATTGATAATCTGTTGTTATTAGCTGGGGTTTTGATAAACTTGAATTATATGTGATAAACTAATTAAGTGTTGTGGTAATTGATGAAAGCTGAAAATAGAAGTCTTAGCAGAGATAAGAAAATGTCCAAGATTATAATATCATTAAGTAGTTAAACACATATTGAAATCAATGAAATGTGGACTAATCATCACATAAGAACTCTGTTAATACTTGTTTATTTTGGTTGAATTTGATTTTATTGACTGAAATGACTTTGATTGCATTAACACGGTTTCTTGATTAGTACTTTATTTTAAACATTGAAATCTCAGGCGTAAGCAGTAAAAATATGTTTTAATGTAATGAGCATTAAGAGAATCTGCTTTGTTTAACCTGAGAATTACTAACAAGTTGAGATAAAGTCATGTTCCTTCGAGGTTAAGTGTTGTGGTTTCTAGGAATTTTAAAGGTCTTTGACATAGTGGTATTAGATCTACCATATAGGTCCGAAAACTCATTTATTAAAGAGTTGGTCGCCGCCGCGCGGATGCGCCTATGCGGTAATCCATGAGGCTAACGCACCTTACACAACATAGGTGTGAGGAATTGCTTCTTATGCTCAGGCATGTTCAAGACTGATGGAGAACTCTCAATCTCATTCTGTTGCTTGCCTTCCCCCTTGCCGCATGCTAGTCAATAGCAATAAAGCTCATCTTACTAGAACTTTCAGTCAAGTTTCATGCATGAGTTGCTTGCTGCCATCTTTGTCTTATCGATGTACTTTGATCTGTCAAGACGTTTTACCTATTCAAAAGGACACAAAAAATTGACATACCACATACCATAGATTTTTGTATGAGCTTATTGTAGTGTTTTTTCTTTCAAACAACAGAGGAATTGTAAGTGCAGCATATAGGACCTGTGGATCAGCATATGCTCCTGCATTCCTGAATGGGCGCCCCATCTCTGAAGTTCACACCTTTCATAAAGTTGATAAGATTTATGCATCTGTTAGCAAGGGAGCAAAACTCGAGCGGTTAAGTAATAAAATAATCACTATCTTCCAAATGCTATCATTAATTAGTTAAACAAATGTGGAACAATCAGCATATAGGAACTCTGTTAATACTTGTTTATTTTGGTTGAATTTGGTTTTGTTGATTGAAATGACTTTGATTACATTCGCATCGTTTCTTGATTAGTATTTAATTTTAAGTGGGAATTAAGTGTTCAGACCCTCTCCTCACTCTCTTTCGGCCTTGGGCTTGAAACGACTTTAAATTTTTTGAACGCACTCTCTTTTGGCCTTCGAAAAGGTGAACTGAAGAATACAAATGCCTTGAAAGAAAGTCGCCGTTACATTAATACAGTGACCTGGAGAATACAGATAAAGATTCGAGATGTGTATTTTATAGCGCGCTCTCTTTTCGCCTTGCAAGTGTATTGACTAGTATTGTTGGATTATATTGACGTTTCTAATGGTAATTTGATGTTGTATTTGTAATTCATTATTGAGTCAATGATTTGTAGATGGTACAGTTTTCATAGTAACTTCATCTCGATCATGTAAGACGTTGCAATAGATAATCAGGTATTTTTAAATACTTTTTTTAGTTAGCATTAATTGTTGATTTATTTTATACAATATAAGGGAATAAGTATTTGAGCATTTTATTTCTTATAGAGTTGATCCCTTTTATACACATTAGTGTACGGGAGGAAGAGCACAAGATGCGCAAATACCAAGAGATGAAACGTGATTTTTTGTGTGACTTCTGGCTAGTGTCGTTGCAGTTTCATTTGGTCTTTCAAGCTTCATTGCTCTATGTTTTTTTTCCCATTATTATGATCCGTAATCAAGATCGGACGCATTTGATTTAGATCTTTGATGTGATGTTTCTGGTGTATATCCTTGAAGACGATTGGAAGCGTGAATTTCCATTCCTTGAAGGCATTATGAATTAGTTACACAAATCTAATGATTTATCTGTGCAGCCATCATGCACTTATCATTTATTTTTTTATTTTTTTGCTATTATGCACGACGGTTTTCTGGTTTTCTTTTTAGTTCGTTTATTCATTTTTTATTTTGGAAGTTATTTCTAAGTGAAGGCATTATGCAAGTTTTTACTTGTCTTTCTTTTTCAGAATGTATTTTTGTAAGTTTTTTTAGTGCAGCTCGATGATTTCTCTTATGTGCACATAGTATCCATTGTTTATCCACATTTTTTTGGGTACAATTTTTTACATTGGCCGAGGGGGAGCACCTCCTCATGATCAATGCGAAATGAAATCCATTGATAGACAGGCTAAAAGCTGAAAGATGCACATATTTACTAGAGAATAACTTTTGTCTTCTTATTGTAAATTTTAATGCGTTAAAAAAATATGCACGTAGAAAAATATGCACATTGTTTGTATCATGAGTAAAAATGCTACATATTGGGCCTGATTGCTACTTGAACTTCCATTTGGGTCTTGTTCAAGTCTTTCGTTCAGCCAACCAACTCAGTATACGGGATAACCGAATTTGACAGCCGGTTAGTGGTCAAAGTCAATGACCGGTCAATGGTCAACATTAACGACGAATCAATAGTCAAAGTCAACGGTTGGTCAGCCGTCAAGGTCAACGTCAACATCAAGAGCTCAAGGCTCAAATCATCGTCCATGTCCCCCGACCATGCTCCCCGGGCATGTCCCTTGGCCATGTCTCCCAGCCAAGTCCACCGGTCATGTTCCCCGTCCTTGTCCCAGGCGAAGTCTCCAGCAAGTCCTGCCACTCAAAGATCGACAGTCGTAGTCAACATCAAAATGTCAACCCTGTCAGTCAAGGTCGTTGGTCAAACCCGCTGATCCATGACAGTTTGACCCGTATCCACTGATCGAGTGCCAGAATCCGCAAGGAGGGTTTTAGATGTTTATGGATTGATTGTTGACCAAGTCGCTGCAGATAAAGTTATGGAACATTCTAGATGTCTTCCTGGCCAAGTTACTTGCAGGGGAAGTTTATCTCGAAATTAGGGTCTAACCCATGTATTCAACTATATAAATAGAGGGGAATCTCAACCCTAAGGGGACACGCCCTAATAGAGGAAAATACACCCGCAAACCCTAAAAGGGATTCGAAAACTATTGTAATCAAAACATCGATAAAATAACTCTTCTTACGGGGATTTTCCCGTGGATGTAGGCAAAACTTGCCGAACCACATAAAATTCGTTTCTCTCATCTTTATACTCGTTTTCTGTAAAACCCTAGTTTTCATCATCACCACCAAATCGATTGTGTTCTGTCCCTGAAATATTTCTGGGTACAAACATTGGCACCGACTAAGGGGAAAACGAGAAAAATAATCGTGTTTTCCCGTTGAGAAAAGTAGTACAAAAAACTTCAAAATCTTGGTCGAGAGAAAGCAGTTTGAAGACTTTCAACAATTAATGTTGCAGTCCAGTTGATGGAAACTGCTATAGTCCAATTTTGATCGCAATCGCTGCAGTCCAGCTGATCGCAACTGTTGCAGTCCAGTTAATCACAGTTACTGCAGTCCAGCTTCGCAGTTCGAGGTTTGCTGAAACTATAACCTTCGGAAGCCACTGAAACTACATCACTACAAAGTTCGATGATATTGTTTCAAGACGTTCAGTTCGTAACAAAAGATGAAGTGAAAACATTATCAAAACTGTTGTAGGATGTTCGATCTGCAACATGATAGGGTCCAAAGTTCGTTGCAACTTCCCCCAAGGATCGTCATGATTAATGTTAAAATGTTTGTTACAGTCAACTAGCTTCCTACGTCTCTAACCTATTCCACCAACTACCTTCACTAATCGCACATACGACAAAGACGAGAGGAGAAAACCCTAGGAAAAACCTCCAGAAGAAGTCACAAAGGTGTAGCAGAAAAGTCAATAGAAAGTTCGTGAGAAATGACAACAATTCACAAAAAACTGTTACAAAAGGTTTCAAGAAAAAGATAAAACCCAGAAAACAGTTACAATTACAAAAGGTATAAAGGAAAAGACAACAGTGCAGGAAAGGCCTTGCAAAAAGTCTTCAAAAAAAAAAAAAGTTTGGCGGCATGGTCCGACAACCATGTCGGATGATCAAGTCCGGCGACCACGTCCAGCAGCATGGTCCGACAATCAAGTCCGGCGGCATGGTCCGGCAACCATGTATGGCGGCCAAGTCACGCGACAGTGGTGCCGTTCACCCACTTTATGTTGTTGCTCACCCACTTCTGGGGTGCTGTTCACCTCCATCATGTTCCTGTCACCCACGTCATGTTTCTTTTACCCAAGTTATAGGTTCCACTCACCCTCGTTATGTTGTTGTCACCCACATCAGGGCTTGTTCACCCACTTCAGGAGAACCCAACATGGTGCCATATCATCCACCACGTTAGCCGAAGTTCTACTGCATCAGCATTAATGGCTCCAACATTATCGCCACGTTAGCAATGCTTTACAGTTAGTATTCAACACATCACCCTTCCATGATGACACGTCATCACGGTGGTCCACTCAGCAGTGCCACGTCAGCTACAGTGCGTGCTAAGTGAAAATCTTGTTTCGTCATTAACTTCTTCGTTTTAAGTCCGCATCGAGTGATTTTTGGCTCGCTGGTATAGTCTTTCAATTCCATACGACATGGAGGTGAAAAATCATGATTTTGATAAAAAATATTTTTGAGGTTCTGAGCGGCGATATCAAACACGGTCATCGAATACTATCAAGTGAAAACTTCATATCATTGTCAAAGTTCGCAAACGATGTTGTGTCGATTTTCTATCACAACATGCTCGTTTTCAACATTCGTAATATTGTTGTGTCCATTTACTACCTACAACTGCACAAGTTCAATGTTTATCAAGGTTGTTTTGTTGATTTGTATCCACAACGCATTCAAGTTCAAATATTCACGAATCATGTAGATCGTGCCAGCAACATCGACAAGTTTGATGTTCGTTAAACTGGTTGTGTTATTCATAGTTCGTTTAAGCTTTTATAGCTTTGTTCGAGAAATTGTTGTGGTTACTTCTCAACAACTATTGCATCCAAGTTGATCGTAACTGTTGCATTCCAATTTTCCTCACAACTGCTACAGTGCAGATGATTGAACTGCTGGAGTCCAAATTCTAAGCAACTGCTGCAGTCCAGTTGATCAATACTGTTGTAGTCCTGCTTTCCTCACAACTGCTACATTCCAGTTGATTGAACTACTGTAGTACATTTTCTCAATAACTGCTACACCCTAGTTGATCAAAACTGATGTAGCGCAGTTTTCCTCACAACTGCAACGATACAGTTGATTGAACTGCTGCTGTCCAGTTTTCCTCACAACTGCTACAGTTTGATTCAACTACTGGAGTCCAGTTTCTCAACAACTGCTGCATCCCAGTTGATCGAAACTGCTGCAGTCCATTTTTCCTTACAGCTGCTACAGTCCAGTTGATCAAACTGCTGCAGTCCAGTTTTCCTCACAGCTGTTACAGTCCAGATGATCGAACTGTTGCAGTTCAGTTTTCTTCACAGCTGCTATAGTCCAGTTGATCGAACTGTTGTAGTCCAGTTTCTCAGCAACTGCTCCAGTCCAATTAATCGAAACTGGTGCAGTCCAATTGTCCTTACAACTGCTGCAGGTCAGTTGATCGAACTGCTATAGTCCAGTTTCTCAGCAATTGTTGCATCCCAGTTGATCAAAACTGCTATAATCCAATTTTCCTCATATCTGCTACAGTTCAGTTGATCGAACTGCTGCAGTCCAGTTTTTCTCATAGCGGCTACAGTCCAGTTGATCAAACTGCTGCAGTCCAGTTTTCCTCGCAGTTGTTATAGTCCAGTTGATCGAACTGCTATAGTCCAGTTTCACAGCAACTGCTCCAGTCCAGTTAATCGAAACTGGTGCAGTCCAATTTTCCTTACAACTGCTGCAGTTCAGTTGATCGAACTGCTATAGTCCAGTTTCTCAGTAATTGTTGCATCCCAGTTGATCAAAACTCCTACACCAGTTTTCCTCACAACAACCACAATACAGTTGATCGAACTGTTGTAATCCATTTTCTCGGCAAATGATGCTGCCTAGTTAATCGAACTTGCCGGAGTCATGTTTTACTCACAACTGCTATAGTCCAGTTGATCGAACTGTTGTAGTCCAGTTTCTCAGTAACTGATGAAGTCCAGTTGATCGAAACTGTTGCAGTCCAGCTTTCCTCACAACTGCTACAGTCCAGTTATTCGAACTACTTTAGTCCATTTTCTAAAGAACTGATGTAGTCTAGTTCATCGAAACTGTTGCGATCCAGTTTTCCTCACAAATGGTACAGTCCAGTTGATCGAACTATTGTAGTCCAGTTGATGGAAACTGCTGCAGCCCAGTTGATCGAAACTGCTGCAGTCCAGTTTTCCTCACAACTGCTACAGTCTAGTTGATCGAACTGCTGTAGTCCAGTTTCTCAGCAATTGTTGCATCCCATTTGATCAAAACTGCTTCAGTCCAGTTTTCCTCACAACTGCTACAGTCCAGTTTCTCAGCAACTGATGCAGCCCAGTTGATCGAAACTATTGTAGTCTAGTTTTCCTCACAATTGCTACAGTCCAGTTGATCGAACTGTTGTAGTCCAGTTTCTCAGTAACTGATGCTGTCCAGTTGATTGAAACTGTTGTTTAGTTGATTGTAACAGATTGGATTTAACAGTTATTGTAACACTTAGTTACCGTGACAGCTCAGTGTAACGGCAGCCATACGACACATGTTAATCGGTTGTAACGTGTAATATAACGGCTCCAAATGTTGATGATTTATTGTAACATTTTGGATATAATAGCTTGCTCTAACGATTCGATTCGTAACAGCTTCCTGTAACGTTTTATCGTTTGCCACGTGTCTGTCGTTTGTAACATTTATACTAACGGCTGCAGACGTTGACGATTGATTGTAACAGTAATGAATTTGCCGGGTGTGCTAATTACTAACATATTTTATAAAGTTGATTCGACGTTGGTAAAAAAAAAAAGTTAAAAAAAAAAAAAAAAGGTTTTTTGCTGCTATAAATAAGCTCCCATAATTGGACCATGCAATGCAATGCAATCCATTTTTGAAGCTGCAATACAGTTGCTTTCTGAAGATGCATTGCAATTCATTTCTCATTCCACAATACATACATTATCATTATAGCAGCACAAGGAATTCATTCATTCACAAATCCATACAACAACCAATTGAACTAAGGTTTGTCTCTTCATTCATTCACATACGCAAGTATATACAATTATCATTCTTACATTGAAAGAACTTCTTAAGCCTAAAAAAATACATGGTTCCCTATATGGTTATAATCAAATGACAAGGGTTGTGTTTTTTAGCAGTTTCTAAATATAAAAGTGTTGTTCTGCATTATACCTTGGCTGAAAAAAAGTTGTTCATGATCAGCCAAAAGAAGTCGTCTTTTGACATCAGAGTATCCTTAACCAGCTCATGGCATTATCTATTACCATCGATTCCAGTATCCTGACAAAACAACAAAAATGAAACAGAAACTCAAATTAGAAACAGCTCTCATGGGAGACAATGATTCATTCAGTAATTTCGGAAATTCATTTACATGTTCATTGTCATTCTGCAATACATACATTCTCATTATAGACCAACCAATTGAACCAAGATTTGTCTCATCATTCATTCAGATACCTAAGTATATGTGAGTGAAACAACTGCTTGAGGCAAAAAAAACATACATGGTTCCATATGTTATAAGAAAATGACAAGGTTGTGTGTTTCAGCAGTTTCTAATATAAGTAAGTTTCCAATGCATACATTCTCACTTTTTTTATATGAACATGGTGATGCAATTTTAAATAGTGGTAAGAATGGGTTCGTTCAGATTTGTGAAGATTCGAGTTTTTTAAAATTAATAAATAAATATATACAAAGACTATTAACAATGGGCGAGAGGTACTGGGACTAAGGATTTAGCCAATCTTTATAACATAAGGTTCACTTATTTATTCTCAACAATTTTAGCTCAAGAAATATAAACATGGACTCTATTTTTTCCAAGGTAGATTCTCAAAACATTGATTGTAAATGTTAAGCATGGGACATCAAATCACCTAAGCTAAGCATGACCCATCTAATCAAATGACAACCAATTTAATCAAATCATATTTCAATTAATTTTAATGCAAAAGTCATAAAAAGAATAAAAATAAATTTACCCATGTATGAAGTTCGGCCTCCTCCGTCGTCCCAGTGTTGGGGTCTAACTCATCATGTCGAAAACACACTCAAAATATGTATTCATGGCTCAAAAAGTGTTTACAAGAAGAGAAAATAATGAAACATGAAATCTGCAACAGCACAGGTGCGTTACAGACCAACTGTTTCAACTCTCAACTGTTATGATGAAGATAATCGTTACAAATATGAAAATAAATGTTGCAGATGAGGATGAAGAAACTGTTACAATGAAGATAAATGTTGCAAACCAGTTGAAGAAACTGTTACAACGAAGATAAATGTTGCAAACCAGTTGAAGAAACTGTTACAACCAGTTGAAGAAACCGTCGCTGTTTCCCTGTTCTTCACGAGCAGCAGCAGCAGCAACAACAGAGTTCTGAAAACTCTTGATTCACGCCTCCTGAGCTCTCCTCTCGACCCCAAACTCTCTACCCCCCTTCTATGTGATCCTATGAACCTATTTATACATAATTTCGACATTGAATCTCCTCCATTAACTACAAATAATCTTCTTTTACTCGGGTATATTTTTTTCCATTTTTTTCATTGATTTTGATTTTCACGCATCTGCAGCTGTATTTATTTCCTTCTATACATTATTCACGCTCTATAATATCGATTAAATCTTCCAAGCACGTGCAGTACACGTTTAAATTTCTCACAACTCATGCAAGCTCATGTTTTTCCTCCAACTCCCTGTTTGGATTAAAACAAGTTATCCAGCCAAATTTGATCGATAAAATCACCCATACTAGATTTCTATAGTCATATCACGTCTACCCACTAAGTTTCAGGGATTGAATCTCACTAAATCACGTCCAAATATCCGATTGAAATTCTGCTGTTAATGAAAATATTTTCCCGCCAAAATTCATTTTTTGAATTTGAGAAGAACATGTCCTCCCCCTAATCCTGCACGGGTGTCCCTTTAGCACTTGTCTTATGGGGTGCAAATAGTAATTTTTGGGCGTAGATAGTAATTTTTCCGGGGTTCCTCCGACACATTTCTGGGGTGCTTCCGGTGCATTTCTGGGGTGCCTTTAGTACTCTATCCTGGGGTGTAAAACACCACTTTTCGAGTCAATTTTGCCGCAAGAGCTTATTTCTCTAAAAATACCTACAAAGACATAAAATAACAAAATAAATACAAAATCGAACACTAACAATATATACAATTGAGACATATTAGACACAATAATGCGTCTATCACATGGCAACCTAAGCATCAAAAGTTTATATTTGACAGACTTGTCACTGGGAATTTATATACATGGTTTCATATGTTAAATTAAGATGACAACAAACAATGCACTGATATAGCAAGACTTTACTCACCAATTAATAGAAGTAGAGAAAAGAATATCTCGCTTGGTACAAGTTCTTTCCCTCGCTTGGTACAACTTTGCAAGGCCAACACTGTCTCGCTTGTTTAACCAGCTTCATGATTGACCCCCACACAGTAGGACTGATCCGCTTCAGGTGTTCGTATCAATGAATTCTCGAAAAACAAAGATAATGGTACCATCAGTCAACCAAATTTTCAGTAAGTAATGCAAGAAACTCTAATGTGTCAAGAGTTTACCCACCAACTAGAATTACGGTGGTAAGTTGTACCTTTTGGAAGGAATCATGTGAAACACAATTGAATGGATCACAATAGGTAACACAAACAAACCTGATATTACAATTACTTGTCAACTCTCTGCATTAGGTATTCTCTAGCTTCAGGTGTTAGCATCAATGAAACCTCACAAAACAAAAAGAGAATTGTAGCATGTAAGTGTATTAGCCGGAGGTAACGAATGATAACAAGGAAGCTAATAATTATAATAGTTCAGTCACCAGTAAAATTAGAGAGGAGATTATTTTGCTCGTCAGGTTCGCTGCATTTATCTCCTTCAATTACAGCAAACCTAACGACCATAACATCTCCACTCCGAAAACTCGATGGTAGTAAGTTGTACCTTTTGGAAGAAATCATGTAAAACACATACTTGAAAAGAATGAATAGATGTGGTACGAGCTTACTCAGCAACAGAATTAGATACGAGAATATGATACTTCTAGCTTGTGCTACTTCTGCGGCTTTGCAGGACAAACAATGTCAAGTTATTTAACCACAGCTCTGGCATTTCTCTATCAAGGTCCTGTAACGCTATACAAGAAAAGGGATAAACTTATTTCAATAAGCTGATCTTGGTTACAAGTTCTTTCCAACTCTGTACAGCTTTGCAAGGCCAACACTGCCTCCTGTCATATACCAGCAAACGCATATCGATGAACCAAATATTGTCAATTGAATAAGTACACGAAACAATTTGAAGAGATCATAATAGGTAATGAAACAAACCTGAGATTAAAATAACTTGCCAACTCTCTCCATAGTAGGTAATCTCCAGCTTCGGGTGTTAGAATCCATGAAACCTTGCAAAACAAATAATTATCGGTCAGATGCATGGCAGCTGAATAAGCAAATAACATATTTGAAGAGATCATAATAGGTATGGGTAACAAACCCGAGATTAAAAAGGCGACCTGCGGTATCCCATGCTTGTGAGATTTGCATATATGAAAGAAACACAACTGATAAACTTATGTATCAATAATCTTTTCCACCAGTTCCTGAAAACAGACAAAAAACAATATGAAATACCAGAAGAGGATACAAGGCTGCCCCTCTTCCCTCCTCCTTTACCCGGGCAAGGGACCGGCATTTAAAATGGCGGAGTTAAAAAGGGGGGAGGGGACAAATAAAATAAAGTAAATAAAAGACATCCATATATATATACACAAAGGAGTACAACCCGATACACTCGGAGAAGTGTATTTTTAAGAAATGTTTAAAGTGACAGAAAACTGAAAGAAACTTTTCTGGGGTACACTCTAGCTAGAGAGTGAAAAAAGACTCCACAAAATATAAGCAGCAGTATGTATAAATTAGTGTAAGGAAAGGTGCACAAAAAACTATGTTTCAAACTGCTTAGTCTAGATCTTGTAGGACAAACCAGTTTGCAGGCAAGACTAAGAAGCTTTAAGAGTTACACTCTAACTACGAACTCTAACTAAAGAGTGACTAAATCAAAAGAACATAAAAAAATATAAGAAGCAACATATGTATAAAAAGTAAGGAAACAACCAGTTTGCAGGCCAGATTAAAAATCCACCTAAAACATAATCAGCCAATGTGAAGCATTTGTCCGGGCCTTGAGGAGCATCGGGTACAGGATAGTGCACATCAAGAACACCCTCAATGCATACCTTCCTCTCGTCATGATTAACACTCACCCCGTGACAGATTTCTCCATGCAAGCCGGTAACAACATAACCTATTGCGACTGTCTCCCTTTTTCTGTTAACAAGACGAACTTGAGGCTCTCCTTCAGCAGGTATAGTATTAGCAGCAGCAAAAGGTTGAATGACCGTAGAATGGATATCAGGGACTTGTTCTCTGCTTTGACAATTGGCATTGTTCTGTTGGCTTGCCATTAAACTGAAAAACAGTCTATAACAAAAACCAACCCATTCAATAGTTGATTAAAAAAATTAGAATCTCTAACTATAAAAATTAAGGACGTAAATTAATTACAGATTGAATCTCACCTTTGAGAGAACACTTAACTCCTCTTGGATCCTGTCCATCCTTCCTTCATTACCAGCTGTAGTAAATGAATTGGCTTTTGGACTCGCGGGTATTGAAGAACCAAATTAGCCTTGTATTGCTTGCCTCTTGGTAACAGTGGATGAAAAGCTTCGGCAATAACTTCGATTAGATTCATCACCAAAAACTTCAGTAACTGGATCATTGGTAATATCTACAACAGCCTCAATACCAGCTTCGGATTGAGCCTTTCTCTTTTCTACGGCAGTCTTCACTTTTTCCTGAAATCCAAAAGAACCAAACTGTAAACAATTAAATTTATTTGAACTCTGAACAACATATGATGGCCCAATACTCACATATGTTTCAACTGCACTTGGATGTACAGCTCCATTTTTCCCTACATGAGCCAGCATCCATCTCTCACCACGACACTCGATAACCCTACCTTCTTTTTTGGCCATGTACAATCAATATGGCAAGTAAGGGTTGTCCAAATAAAATAGTTTGAGAATTTAATGTTAAGACCACTAGGTTAGAAAGTACTTACAACTCTGTAGGATTTGTTGGTATGAGAGAGTCTAGTTAAACAATGTTGAATCCTTCTCTTCTGCTGGTTCTCAGCATATCTAGCATACTTTTCCTGCATGCCAGGCTAGTACTCATTATGCACAAATTGTTTCCAAACGTCATCATTAACACCATAAGGGCATGTTGCATCCATCTCTTCTCGAGTCTGAAGCTTTTTCAGAATGTTAAGGCGTAACTCCCATTTGAATGAACGAAACTTCTGGGGAAATATTTTTTGGACAAATGGCCTGACAAGAGACTCAACATATGCGAAACAAAATTTGTCCTGAAACGATGAAGTATTTTTGTCATCCATAAACAAAAACTAGGTAGTTAGTCTATAAACACTGATATGTATAAGTGGAGCAAACCATAGAATGAAATGCATAGGAGATAATAAGTTACCATGAGCAGGTTCCAGACTTGGTCCTTGAAGGCTGCATGAATGAGCCTCCAGTCTTTGTAGTCAATTGCACAGTGAACTCGAATGAGTTCCTCTGAACAAGTTGCAAACTTTGATGCATGTTCGCCAAACGGTCTTCCACATTCATCTATTTCCACCAAGAGTCTGGGTGGAAGTTGTGTCTCCTCCATGTCAGAATCAGATGGAGTTTCATCATGAGATAGAGAAGCTTCATGAGATAGCGAACCGTTTTCATAACCACCATGAGATGGAGTACTACGAACATCAGATGTAGAATCAGTTTCATTGGTAGACACAACATGATCTGAAGAGTGAGAATCCTGACTTGACAACATCTTCATACCAAACAAACCAAACAACAAACAACATATTAGGCATTTGAACTAAAATGAGAGCAAACCTAGCAGTGAACTAAAATACAAAACCCCAAATTCTGATTGAAATCTATGGAAGGAGATTACAACCAACAAAGGTATAATTTTAAAGTAATAAGAACAACCTATGAAGAAAAACTTCATAACCATGTAGAAACCCTGAGTTTGGTTGTAATCTATGGTAAGAGATAACAACAAAAAACCAAGAATTGCAAAGCAGTAAATAACAACATACAAGTAAATCTATGAAGGAGATACCAACCAACAAAAAAGAAACCCTAATTTGAAATAAATATTCGAAAGTAAAAGCTACATAGATTACCTATGGAGAATGATTGAGGTACAAAGATGTATGCGAGGTAAGAGGTACGGAAGAAGAAAGGGGTATAAGTGAGAATCGCGAAGGAGGATGGTGAGAATGAAGGGAAAGAAATTAAGATCTTCATCTCCCTCTGTTTATAGAGAAGGATTAGATTTGAAATCATTTTGAAAATTTGAGAAGGGGTGAAATGAAATTTGAGAGGGAATAAGAAAAGGTTTCTCAAATTTGAGAGGGAATTGAAATCTAAAAGATGTATCAGATTGGGGATTTGAGAGGGAACGAAATTTGATACCCAAAATTGAAACCTTAGTTTTTCGGACAAGAGAGAATAGTACAATAATAGAGGAGAGATTTGCTTTTCTCTCAAAATATCTAGGTCAAAGGCGTCCGGATCGAGGAAAAATTGTTCAAAATTGTGGTCAAGTTGATCAAATTTGTGGTCAAGTTGGTCAAAATTGTGGTCAAACACATAATCGGAAACAAAACAAGGCATACTCAGTTTGCAAGATTACCATATACATACCCAATGTTCTCTTCCAGGTGAAGTTGAGATTTCAAATATCAGATCGGATAGTTCCTCAGTGTATTCTGCAAACTATTATGGAACTATGCTTACATGATTACCATATACAGACCCAATGTTCTAATCCAGGTGAGGTTTGAGATGTCAAACATCAGATTGGATGAAACTGCAACCTATTATTGAACGCATGTTGCAAGATTACCATATACAGACCCGATGTTCTCGTCCCGGTGAGGTTTGAGATGTCAAATATCAGATTGGATGAAACTGCAACCTATTATTGAACTCAGGTTATAGGATTACCATATACAGACCCGATGTTCTCGTCCAGTTGAGGTTTGAGATGTCAAATATATCAGATTGGATGAAACTCCAACCTATTATTGAACTCAGGTTACAGGATTACCATATACAGACCCGATGTTCTCGTCCAGTTGAGGTTTGAGATGTCAAATATCAGATTGGATGAAACTGCAACCTATTATTAAACTTAGGTTACATGATTACCATATACAGACCCGATGTTCACGTCCAGGTGAGGTTTGAGATGTCAAATATCAGATTGGATGAAACTGCAACCTATTATTGAACTCAGGTTATAGGATTACCATATACAGACCCGATGTTCTCATCCAGGTGAGATTTGAGATGTCAAATATCAGATTGGATGAAAAGGCAACCTATTACTGAACTCAGGTTACAGGATTACCATATACATACCCGATGTTCTCTTCCAGGTGAGGTTTGAGATGTCAAATATCAGATTGGATTAAACTGCAACCTATTATTGAACTCAGGTTACATGATTACCATATACAGACCCGATGTTCTCGTCCAGGTGAGGTTTGAGATGTCAAATATTAATATCAGATTGGATGAAACTACAACCTATTATTGAACTCAGGTTATAGGATTACCATATACAGACCCGATGTTCTCGTCCAGGTGAGGTTTGAGATGTCAAATATCAGATTGGATGAAACTGCAACCTATTATTGAACTCAGGTTACATGATTACCATAAACAGACCTGATGTTTTCGTTCAGGTGAGGTTTGAGATGTCAAATATATCAGATTGGATGAAACTGCAACCTATTATTGAACTCAAGTTACAGGATTACCATATACAGACCCAAAAGAGGCGCATAAAATTTTCCTTGATTTCATAATTACGAAAATACCCCTTCCAAAACAGGTCCATCAAATTTTTTGGTGATTTCAAAAATACCCCTGCCGGAACAGGCGCATAAAATTTTCTTTAATTTCAAAAAATCCAAAAATTTCCCTTCCAAAACAAGTCCATCAAATTTTTCGGTAAGTTAAAAAATTACGAAAATACCCCTACCGGAACAGGCGCATAAAATTTTCCTCGATTTCATAATTACGAAAATACCCCTTCCAAAACAGGTCCATCAATTTTTTCGGTAATTTCAAAATTTACGAAAATACCCCTGCCAGAATAGGCGCAATTTTTTTTCCTTGATTTCATAATTACGAAAATACCCCTTCCAAAACAAGTCCATCAAATTTTTCGGTGATTTCAAAAGTTACGAAAATACCCATGCCAAAACAGCTCCTTAAATTTTTTCGGTGATTTCTGAAATTACGAAAATACCCCTGTCGGAACAGGCGCATAAAATTTTTCTTGATTTCAAAAAATCCGAAAATACCCTTGCCGGAACAGGTCCATTCCATTTTTAACAATTACAATCACACATACACACACATGTATATAATATATATATATATATATATATACCTGTTTTACACAGCACACACAAAATGTCTTCAAAGGGTGTGCTACAGAAAAACAGAGATCACATCCACATAGCGATCTCTGAACAAAAATTATACCGTCGTCATATCATCCACATAGCAATTGTTCTGTTTTGTTAACCATATACCAAAAAGTAAACCAAAAAATATACCCCTAGGTATCACCACTAAGTATATATATACCAAAAAATACCCGCAAAAAGTTAGTTCATCCATCAGCAGCTAGAACAATCTTATAATCCATCATCCTCAGTCATCATCATCTGTAGAATCTTCCTCATACAAGTCATATCCATCATATTCCTCAGATTCATCTTCTTCATTTCATCTTCATCTTCTTCCTCATCTTCATCCTCTTCATCTCCATCGATAACTTCATTTGTCTCATCTTCCTCATAGTCTTCATCATCGTCGTCGTTATCTTAAGCATCCACTAGTGCTTGAGCATCACCTACCTGATCTGACTCAAACTGTTTGATGTTAGTAGTAGTGATGTTGTTTGCATTTGTAATTGTAATTGAGATTTGAAGTTTATTTTAATGATTGAATTAATGCATTATTAGATTGAAGTTGAACTTGAGTTAGCTCGTAGAGTTAAAGTGCAGTTGTGTGAGAAGAACCCTTGACCTGTCTGACTGAGCTTATTCAGTCTGATTCAGTTTTGTTTAGCTGACTCAGTTAATCTGACTGAGTCGAGTTGACCCTGTTAACCTGAGTTGAATCAGTTTGACTCAGTGACCAGGCCAGTAGACTGTCGACTTTGACCATTTGACAAGAATCTTGACTTGTCTATTGACTGTTAGTTGACCTTGTTAGACCAAATGTTGACCTTTAGTTACCGTTAGTTGACTCAGATGGACTGACCTTAGTTATGGGCTTGTTAGTGGACTTGGGCTTAGAGTTAATTTTCTTAATGAACATGAATTAGACCCTTATGGTCTGAATTTACCTTTGGTTTCTTCTCATATCCCCTGTAGCTTCAACAACACCACAACTTGTAACTCAGTACAATCACCTACCTGATCTGACTCAAACTTGGTTCCATGGCTAACTCCAAACCAGGCATGAACAACTTCAACTGTAACATCTAGCCTTCGCCTGAACACCCATTCATTCTACCACCAGTACATAAATTACAAGACCTCTACCATTTCAGTTCATGCATAACCTAATTCATTCACCTAAATCTCAACTTCATAAAACCCACCTCCTGTAACTCTCAATTCCTAAATCACCCACATAAGATAATTCCCAGTAACTTAAAATAACAACCAACTCATTCCCCATTCCCAACTCAGACCTTAATTCAATCATCATCTACATGTATTCAATCAATAAGACTAAATAACCTCACCAAATAATTCAGAAGAACAATTACCTTCAAATGATTTTACTCGCGCAATCCATCACAACCTTCAGCAGAGACCATACTCGGTCATGATAACTCCAACTCCATCTTTTTATTATCTTCAACTCTCTGAATCTGCATCAACTCTTAAATCGGCACAACCACCATCAACCCTCAGATGAACCCTAGAATAATTCTTAACTCCCAATTCAAGTTCATAATATCCATTTAACTCTTCAATTCAATCAAACCCATCTTCTAATTTATCAGTTTCATCATCTATAACTTCCCTGAGTTGTTCTTATGAAACCCTAATTCTACAATTCTTCTTGAACAATTCCATAACCTCTAATTAACTTCAACCCTTTCCTCAGTCATCTAAACCCAGTCTTTAAATCTTCTTATACATCACTAATTCGAACTTTAATTCAACATGCAAAAACCCTAATTATCAATTTAATCTTCTTCTCCGAAACATAATCTTCAAATTGACACAACAATCTTCTTCTTCTTCTACTCAAGCTCTCGAAACCCATCTTCAATTGTTAACTCAAATCAAACTTAAACCAATCAACAGAAACACTAACTCACTGATCTACTTCCTTATTCGATTTTAAATCAGTAACAGAGACCATCACCATCACCACCAACTACTGGATAATCTTACCCACCTTCTGCCGATCACAAAACCTCCACTTGATCTCTTACTCACTCGCAGAAGAGAAAGAACAGGGGAAGAGAGGAAGCAGAAGAAAGAAAGAATGAAGAAGAAGAATGAAGAAGAAAAAGAAAAAGAAAAAGAAAGGAAATCAAGTTTATCTTCTCGATCTGGAGATAAGGCTGACCAAAATGTTAAAGGAACCCGACCAAAAGATAAGGGCAGCCAGTCGGTTGTCTATAAAAAGATTATTTTACCCTCCGTAAACAAATTGATAAATCTTCTTCACCCAGTGTCCGAATGACGCGTGCGAGTAGTCTATGCCGCGTAACTTTTCGAGACCTATTCAACGGTACTAGTTTCGTATCTAGATAGTTGTTAGATTATTTTCTATTAATTAACGTTCGTGTTAAACTAATCGAATTATTATCGGCTAAAACTTCTCTTGACTATCGCTAGACCAGTCAAATAGCGTTGACGTGCTTGAGGGTCCGTACAGAAACTTTTCGTCTCTGAACTTGTCATACTCTTGCAAAGCAGCTTCTTCAGCAGCCTTCCTCCGGCATGTCGCTTCATCCTATTTAACTTTGAGCCCTATTTCATGACATGCGACGAAGTCGTTCACACGCTTCTGGAGCCGTTTCAACTGTTCAGGGGTCATGATCTCAATCAGTTTATAAGACTCAGCAAGAGGATCCTTGGAGCTACCTGCCTCTGGTTCATCATCCGAACAACAGACCTTAGGCTTTTTTCCTTTCCTGTCTCTCTCCCTCTCATGTGATGAATCAGGACTGCGGCTCCTCCTTGACGCCATACAGAAGTGTATAAAAAGTATGGCTGCAAAACAATTACTTTGGTGTTAAACATAACCAAATACATTGCAAGAGAGACAACAGTTTGCATTTTCATTCAAAAACAGAGCGAATCCTAGAAACAACAACAGAAACAATCTGCATTTTCACTCAAAAAACAGATCAAACCCTAGAAAAAAAAAAGTTAACAACCACCACAAAACTTAAATCAAACACATCTTCATAGTAGGAAAATGTAATTCAAACAAAACCCATATCATGATTACACATAATTCTAAAATCAACCACACACCACCAACACAAACAAAGTGTTCCCACTAGATAGTGTATACCACAAAACAGAGTAACAAAAATAATTAAAATAATACATTAAGTGCTATTACACTTCTCTGCATTCTCTTTGCAACAAAGAAAAAAGGATCATTAAAAAAAGAATCCATTTTTATGCAATCATGCAGAGGAAGATGAAGAAAAACAACACTTAAAAGAATACAAACCCATACCTGTGTAGATGAAGATTGAAGAGTATGGTTTATTCAAATATTCAGAAGCAACTAAAATTGAAGATGATTTTGCTGTTGTTTTCCCACTTACTTCAACTTCTGAACTATTGAAGAGCAACTAATAACTACTGGCCTTTTGTCTCTGAGTAGAAAATTAACATAAACTATTTTCCCAAAGAAGATGATTTTTTTGGGAAAGGGAGTGTTTGTTTGGAAGTGATAAAAGGAGATGTTGAGTGGAAACAACATCTTCTAACTTAAGGGCGGCCAAAAAGTGGGCCGGAAACAATAAAGTAACTTACACAGGGATCTACAAGCAAATATGTGTAAAAATGGGGTGTGTGTGTGTGTGTGAAAAAAACAACAAATTGTTATTCAAGACCAGCATTAATCTGATCAAATGCAAAGTATCTTGCAATTGGAATATGCATATATTCAAGACCATCATTATAAAGGAAACTTACTTATCACACATATATTGGAGATTATTTATTTCTTTGTTTTAGGGAGACGCTTTTGCTCCAGCAATTTACGTAGATGTGGTTCCTCTGCTAAAATATCTTGAAAACTGTCGCGACCTGGTATCTCTGCTTTGTCCACATCTGCAGTCATTCCTCTCGGCGTATGAATAATAACCCACCAATCTGGATGTTTCACTTCTCTGGAGTAGAAAACTTGGGCAGCCTCTTCAGCGAGAATCACGGGCTCGTCTGAAATATTGGTATGGATTTTCAATCTTGAAAGATTTACCAAAAGAAAATCTGAATCCTGATAGATCTTTATTCCATTCTCTACCTTCACTCAATCACTGTAGAAGACAATTTTTTTAAATGTACCATAGTTTAACTCTAGGATTTGTATGATCACCCCATACCACCGGGTTAGGTTAGTAATAGGTCTTTTGTCCCTTTTCGAGCCCCTAAAAGTGGTTGATGCAACCACGGTGACACCACTGTCCTGGGTCTTAGCATTTTCCTGGTTTGCTTGGGAATAAAAACTGAATGCATTCACACGGTATCTTTTGTACTCTTTCTGAGACATTAGACCTCTAACGTAACGCCACAAATCTGTATTCATTTTGTCTTCTGATCTAAGCTATGAAAGAGAAAATAAAATCAACACATCAGCATACTGCATCATTATTACGCTAACAAACAGGAGCGCCAATGCAAACCTTTTCATACAGCCAACTAAGGAACTTGATTTGCATCTAGACTTCCTCCATTGCAACCCCATCAGCTTCACATTTCTCGAAATAATCCCTAAATTTAGCATGCATAGTAAATCTAAATAGAATAACCCATTATCCACAAACAAACAAAACACGGCCAACCAATACCTGTAACAAACATCGAGACCTTCTGGATTATTCCGAAAAATTACCTACCGACGTATCTGCATCAACTGAATAGGGCTCACCTGAACCGGATTTTCATCAAGCACAGAACCCACATCGCTGAATTCATGTTCATCCTTTAAGAAGGTCTCTAAATTTTCTTTATGACCTCCTTGATCAGCATTTTTCATGTTTACATGGAAAATCTAACACAACCATCAATTTCAGTCAACTTCGTAATTGACCCTTCAATGTATCTGTTGTTATTTGGGATATTTATGCACTCCTTCATTGCCCTGATTCAGTATGTACGTGTAAATTTCACTACAAAAACAAAATAAACAAAATAAAAATAAAGGACAAATGGTAATATAGCAATTCACCTTTTGAATGGGTACATCCATCGATACCTAACATGTCCACAAACTAAGGCCTCATCAGCCAGATGAACCATGTTGTGCACACTTATATCAAAAAATCCAGCCGGGAAATACTTTTCGAGCACACACATGGCCTCTGCAATCATCCACTTATCCTGGTTCAGATACTCTCTGCTAACCACCTTTGAGCACAAAATTCTAAAATACAAACTGACTTGTTGAAGCACAGTATGCAAATCTTTCTCTTCTGGAAAGGCATGTTGAAGCAGAACAGGTAATAAGTACCCCATAATCACATGGTAGTCATGTAACTTCAAGCTGCTCAAGTTCAATTGCTACATATTTACATTGTTACTTATATTCGACGAAAAGCCTGTGGGAACTTTCAGATCTTTATGAATCTGACAAAAATCGGTTTTATTTTTTTTGCTCAAAACAAACAGCGGAACCATATCTACTCCTTTCTTTGTTTTCTTCTATTTCCACTCTCCACACTTTAGTTTATTCTCCTTCAATTTTTCACGATTATTCCATGCAACAATAGCCTTATTATCTTTATCAAAGATAGTGTAGATAATGTGTTCAATGACGTTCTTTTCCGTGTGCATTACGTCGACACAATGCCATATAGTCAAGGCACAATACGACTCAAGTTCCCAAAGAATACACTTCTTGAAAAAAGCACTTGTGACAAGCTCAGAATCACCTTCCTGTTCATCAGACTGATATCTCTTTCGTTTACCTGTCTTGCGGACCACTAACTTACCAGGTTCATAATGAACATCCGTTAACTTCTCAAGCGACTGCGCTCCTGTTAGTCTCAGAGGTGCACTTTTATGCTCCTGTTTCTTTAATCCCAAAAGAATCCCATACCTAAATGGTTGCCTTGACTTCAGGAATATACGATAGTTAGTGTACACAATCTTGCTGCCGTAACCTAGATGAGTACTTCGAGTTTCGTCTGCGCAGCAAACACACGCACAGTAGCCATGAGTGGTACATCTACTTAAAACACCTTGAGCAGGAAAGTCATGAATGCTAAACATCAGAGCTGCTTTCAGAGTAAAATACTCCCTTTTTAAAGAATCAAAACCTTGTACACCTTGATGCCAAAGTTTTTTTAGCGTGTTGACCAGCGGCCGCAAAAAAACATCAATGTCTTAACCCGGTGACTTATGCCCAGGTATCAACAGAGTCATCATATGGAATCCAGACTTCATACACATAGTAGGCGGAAGATTATAAACCACAAGGATCACAGACCAACAACTCCAACTCAAAGTATGTACACCATGAGGATTAAACCCATCTGTTGATATTCCAAGCCAAACATTTTCTCCTTCCGCGGAAAACAACGGAAACTTCATTTTCATTTGTGTCAACTGAGATGAATCGATTGGATGACGCATTTTCAGATGAAACTTGCGCTCGATCGTGCCACAGCATTGCATCTGATATCCAAGGTAGAGAATACATTTTCTTTAGTTTTTCGTCTATAGGAAAGTATCTCAGCACTTTATTGCAAGGTTCATTTGTCACCATGGGACCATCTTTGGTAGCTTTCAACTTAAACCTCGGAGTTTTGCAAACCGGACAATCTATTAAATCCTCATTCTACTCGTAATACAGAATACAATGATTCTCACAAGCATGAATAACCTTCGCTTTCATCCCCAGATCCTTAAGCATTGACTTCATAGCATCATAGTTTTTGGGCAACTTGTTAGGTTTTAGAAGCCACTCTCTTAACAAATCCAACAAACTGTTGACACAGTTACCCGAAATTTTATAAGTTTTCTTCACATTATGCAGTTCTACCATAGCAGATAGGATTGTGAGATTTTCTTTACATGAAGGGTACAACTTCTCTACTGCTAACGATTTGTACCTATTATAACGCTTCTCGACATCTGGATCTTCTAAGGATTGTTTTCCAATTTGTGTTCCATCATGGTCAAGATGAATTGATAGACGCATTTATGTGTCTATTTTCTTCTCTTTTATGTAAAGTGTTAGTACCCATTTCTGTACTAATTTTGGTATTTTACCCCCTTGTAGGTGTTTTTGGAAAAATGGGCTCTTGCGGGAAAATTGGCTCGAAAAGTTGTTAAAGGCTCCTGGGAGGACATTTGCTATTCGGACTCTCATTTTGGATAAGGGGTAACCCATTTTCAGGCAGCTGCTAAGTACAGACCGAGACTGGATAGGGGGAGGTCACATTTCTTCACGTTTTCAAAAACAGAAAAATGGCGGGAAAATTTTCAGAAAACAGACGATTTTTTGGATGGATTTTTGATCGATTTTTAGGGAGATTAAAGGGCTGAATTTGATTGGGTTTGTTCCTATGGACCTAACAGGCAAGGTAAGGGTGTTGGAATGGATCCAAAGTGGCTAGAACTCGAATTGGAATCGAAAACTGGTTAAAATATCACGTTCTATTTTTGGGAAGTTTCTTGGTTTATTTTTTAGAAATTTACGTGAAGAAGAGGAAGGAAACTCTTATTAAAGATTTGTTTCTATCAAGGGAGGAGTTTGGACAATCGAATGCACGTGAAACAGAAGAAAAAATAGAAATAACTTAACGTGCTGTGGAGGAAAAAAACCAAGTTTATTCTCGAATTTTCTTTGCTCTACTATGTATAAAAGGGTTGGTTAGGGTCCTAGGAAGGAGAGGAAGAAGTTAGGGGAAGTTTAGAGCCTTAGAGAAGCTAGAAAAACCATTGGAAGAAATCACGTTCTGCTGGTGCAAAACTGAACCGGAGAAGACGAAGAACACAGAACAGCGGAAAAAGAAAGTTGCAGAGGCAGACTTATTTTCAGTGACAACGAATTACGGTCGCATCATCCAGCAGTCACCAAAGCTCTTCAGCAACGATTCCGTCCGCTGTATTAGACTTTCAGCGACTACAGTATTCCCTTTTCTCCCTTGTAATCAGTTTTTGAGCCATAAACATGTATTTTGAGAACACGATTAATATGAGGAGCTAAACCCCTTAGCCGAGGCGACGGAGGAAGCCATTGTTCCATGAAAAGTGGTATAATTCTATTTTTATTATTTATTGCAATTATTTTACATGATTTTTTTTTGCATAGAACTTAAAAGAAAAATTGATTTTTATTGAGTGGTTGTGAATTGTTTTGATGGAACATGCTAGGTTTTGACACTTTTGATGTTTCATGCTTTGTGATTACAACTACTACTTCAAAAATCTATCAGAGGCAAATATTAGAATCACTTAAACGAAGAATATTGCATGAATATTGATTAGAGTTTATCGATTAATTGGTCAATGGTGGAATCCAGAGTCTTGGTACTTTCTTATTATTATTGAAACAATTTTATTTAATTCTAAAAAATCCTTCACAAGCCCGAGTTGAACGAACTTTACTCACCACTTTCACTACACTTTAAAACCACATCATGAATACCAAAGGAAAAGTAAATAAAATCATTCAAATTCAAACAATATGATTGCTTATCAGGTGTTTCTTCGAATACGGCCTTTCCCTTAGAACGACTTATTGAAGCCATCCGCTCTCTCACCATGTAACCTCCAGGTGGTGTATGTCTTGTCGACACCATGCTCATACAGATAGGTCCTAACCAGCGAGAATCCATGTCGATGTATATTTTCACACTTCCTACACGGGAAAGAGCACGTTTTTGCACAAGTACTATTTGCCATTGCAAATTCAATGAATTTTCTAACCCCTTGTCTGTATTCTGGGCTATAATTGTTTGTTATAAGCATACAAGATTTATCCACAAAATTTGACATCCTACAAACAAGTAAAAGACTATGTCTTGGTAACCTAAGTTTATCAACTAAATCTAAAAATGTAACAGATGTATCAACATATTACAGTAGAATACAATTCACAACAACATCTACAATCCTCAATTTCTAAAACTAATAACCCCAGATGTTGAAAAACTGTCAATTAAGAAAACAATAAAAGAAATACCTTAATTAGCTGAAGATAACCCAGGAGAATCGATAGATTCAGAAATCTTAATCAAACTCAATCCTTCGGTGGTAACTCGGTTAAGCTTAAATCTTTAATGAAATCGATGAGTCACAGAAGAATCGGTTGAATCAATTTTGTTGATGAAATTTTCTGCAACTGAATCTCAAATTGAATCTGATGAATTTTCTGGTGAAATCGATGGCGGCTGCGGGGATATACAAAGAAGTCGGTGAGATGTGAAATAAATGGAGGTGAAAGATAAGATGTAGTAATGTCTCAACCGTTTTGCTATCAACGCATTAAGTTGTTTATCTACCTCATTTTCAGACATATTAAATGAAAAATTAATTTCAAATGATTTTAATTTTGTTTTCGGATTTTAATTTTGTTTTCTAATTTTCGGTAATTAAAATGAAGAGTTATAATGGGGGAAAAATGCTGGAGAAAAAAACCAGAATCGTTGTGAGGCTGGGTAGCCCTTGAGTGTGAGATGAAATTGGGAGATGATAGTAGTAATAGAGGCGCTAATAGTAGTAATGGAGGGTAACAATGTAACTTGGCAATTTAAGTTGAGGATAGGATGGTAATTACGCACAACCCTCCCGAAACTCTGTAACAGATACCAATTATTGCAACGATTATTCAACGTTACAAAGTTACCAACGTCGATACGACGTTACTTAATAAAAATCCGTTACAAAATCGGGCGTTACAAAATCCTTGATTTCATGTAGTGCTTCTTGGGTTTTTTTTTTAATAGTGTCCTATTTAGGTTACAGTTCCCCTAGGTTTAGTGATCAGATGTTTGAGTCACTCGTTGGTAACAATTGTTTCTCGGTCGAGTGATTCATCCCCTAGCCAAAGGCAAGTACCTCAATTCTGGATATCTCCTGTTATGGCAGGACATCATCCGATTTCATGACCTTTTACAAGTAGGGATTCAAACCCTTTTTTCATAATTTTAACCTTCCATGTGATAGGGTTTTCTAAGCATTGTATTTCTTTAAGTACTTAATATTCCAGGGGCGTTTTAATTCTTCCCCATTAGGCTTAAGAAACCTGTATGCTCCATCGCCTGCCTTGGCTATGACTATGAGTGGTCCCTCCCATATGGGTGCAAATTTTCCTGACTCGTGCTGGTATGGAGGGATCTCTTGTCAGGCTTTATCACCTGGGCGAAATTGTCTCGGATGTACACGCTTGTTGTATTCCCGAGACAACCTCCGATGGTAATTTTCTATCCTTTGAAGAGCTACCTCCCGGTTTTCTTCGAGATCGTCAAGCTTAACGAGTATCATGTCCTAGGTCAGGTTCTTTTCCCAAGCTTCGGTTTTAGTTGTCGGGATCATCGCTTCAGTCGGTATGATCGCTTCTGTACCATATGTCAGAGCAAATGGGAACATCCTTATTGCCTCTCTTCGGGTGGTCCTGTAGGCCCATAGAACATTGTGCAGTTTTTCATACCAGCTATCCCCATGTCCATCTAGCTTATTCTTAAGCATGTCAGCGATGGTTTTGTTAGTGGATTCTTCCTGGCCATTGCTTTCATGGTAAATGGGTGTAAACTTGTTCTTTCTAATCTTGAAATAATTAAAGAGGAGATCAATGCTTTTCCCTTGGAGTTGGGCCCCATTGTCTGATACGATTGCAGCTGGGATACCGAAGCGACATATAATGTGCTCCAATAGGAATTTAAAGACATCGTGGTCTCTAATGTGCCTGAGGGCTGAGGCCTTTACCCACTTTGTGAAGTAGTCCATGGCTACGATCAGGTATTTTATTTGTCCTGTACCAGCTCGTAGAGGTACTACGATGTCGACCCCCCATTTGGCGATGGCCAAGGGCTTAGTACAGATTTTAAATCCATGGAAGGAGCATGCCTTCGTTTTCCAAATTTTTGGTACTCTAAGCACCGACTTGCCATTTGTTTTGAGTCCTCATTCATGCAAGGCCAAAAGTATCCTTGGAGCTTGGTTTTGTGAGCTAAGGTTCTGCCTCCACTATGATTTCAGGCATACCCTCGATGTATCACCTTTAGTATTTCCTGTCCATCATCAAAGGAGAGGCATCTAAGTAATGGACCCAGATATGACTGTCGATACAGCACACCCTCCCTTAGTTGATAATTTCCTGAACGAGATATCACCTTGTGTGCAAGTTTTTGGTCACTTGGGAGATCACTGTTAGCTAGGTATTTCATTATTGGGTTTCTCCAATAGTTATCGGGCAAAGCTTCTTGGCTTGTACCGACATTAAGAATTTCCGTATCTCCTTCCAGGGGTATGGAAGGGATTAATACTCTTTCAATCTTCATGGCTGTGGCCTCGAGATCTGTTTTCATAGAGGCAATAAAGGCTAGAGCGTTTGCATTCCTGTTGTTATTCCTGCATAGGTACCGGAAAGTGACGTTAGGTATGTGCCCGATAGAGTGTTTGGAAAGTTGTAGGTATCGCTGCAAACATGCATCGGTAGCTTGATATATCCCATCGATTTGTCGTATGACAAGTTGTGAGTCACTTGTGAGTCTCACTTTCTATCCCTAGCTCAATTATTACTCGGAGGGCATGTATAACTGCCTCGTACTCAGTTATGTTATTCGTGGTGGGGAATTCTAACCTTAGGCTGTAAACGATCCTACGGTCTGTTGGAGTCGTGAAGACCATTCCGATTCCAGATCCCTCCGAGTTACACGACCTATCCACAAAGATTTCCCATCGTCTTGGATTTTCTGAAGAGCAATTCGGGTGGATCGTCCAATTCATCTTACATCCCTGGGATTTCCTCAATCTCATTCGTCTTAAATCCCGTGGGTCTTAATTACAGTTTGAGGCTGATATCTAACCCTGGATTGTTTAATTTGAGATCCCCACTTGGAGATTCTGCATGCTCTGTCGGCATGGTCTAGTACAGACCCTATTGGAGCTTTTGTAATAACGGTAATAGTGTGTGCATGAAAATATGTTCGTAATTTTTGAGTAGTTTTTCTCCGCAGAGGTCAGAGTTTTGCTTATAAAGTAAATTGGTTTTTCTGTGCCTTCGTCTATGCGAGTTAGTACCGCACTGATCGAAGTGTTAGTCGTCGATAGGTAAATGTAAAGGTCTTCGC
Organism: Papaver atlanticum; assembly: GCA_023531105.1. Lineage (NCBI taxonomy): Eukaryota > Viridiplantae > Streptophyta > Magnoliopsida > Ranunculales > Papaveraceae > Papaver > Papaver atlanticum. Next base: position 212,189 of record JAJJMB010002176.1, on the reverse strand, counting down.
ATGGATCGGGCTTTTGTAAGATTGGCAAAGTGGCCAGGTGTTCCTTGATTTTTTGGAAAGTCTCCTCGCACTCAGCGCTCCATGAGATTTTTTCACCCTTTTTTAGAGTGTTGAAGAAATCCTTACATTTATCGGACGATCTTGCTATAAACCTTCCAAGGGCTGCCAATCAGCCAGTTAATCTCTGCACGTCTTTAACTGTTGCATGCGAGGGAATTTCTAGGATGGATTTCATCTTAGCCGGGTCGACTTCGATGCCTCGTTTTGTGACCAGATACCCCAAGAATTTTCCTGATGTTACCCCGAAGGCACATTTTGCCAGGTTAATTTCCATATTGTACTTTCTCATTTGCTCAAAAATATTTTTGAGGTCATTTGCATGGTCTTGCGGAAGTTTACTCTTGACGAGCATGTCATCCACGTACACTTCTAGAGTTTTATGTATCCAACTATCAAACATTTTTTCCACCATCCTCTGATAGGTTGCACCGACTTTTTTAGCCCGAATGGCATCTTAGTGTAACAGTATAGACCTCGTGGAGTGAAAAAGGAAGTGTGCTCTTGATCCTCCTCTGATAGCGGGATTTGATTATAGCTTGAGTACCCATCCATTAGTAATGGAAAACCGTATCCTGATGTTGCCTCTACAAGATGATTAATGTTGGGGAGTGGGAAGCTGTCTTTTGGACATGCTTTATTAAGATCACTAAAATCAATGCAAATTCGCACTCCTCCATTTTTCTTCGGCACGATCACCATGTTTGATATCCATATCGGATATTGTACCTCTCAGATGACACTTGACACCTCCATCTTTCTTAGTTCATTTTGGATAGCCACATGATATTCTGGTGCCACCTTTCGCATCTTTTGCCTCGTAGGTTTTTGCTTTGGGTTAATTTTCAAGTGATGGAAACAAACTTCTGGGTTTATCCCTGGCATATCTTCCATACGCCATGCAAAAACATTAGCTTAATACTTGTACTAACTTTTCTTCTTCCTCTTTGTCGATGAGAGTTCTGATATCGACCATACCCGGATTTTCTGGTGTTCTTATATTCACCTCTTTTGTAGGTTCCGAGGCTGAGAAATTTTACCTAAGATCTCCAATATCAGAGAGATTATGTAATTGATATAAGGGCTCCATTGGTGCATCCGAGGTGGGGATTAGCACATCGCCTGAGAGTCTTGCTTCATTCGTCTCTACTATCTAAGCATCAATTTATGCTTGGTCTTTAGCATTCTTTACCCTCTTCCTCTTCGCTTTGGGAGAGTTGACTTTATTTTCACCGTTCTGTACGTCCATATTGTAATAGTACTTCGCCTCGCCTGAATCTTCGATGATCTCTGCGATCCCATCGGGTGTTGGAAACCTTAGTCTCTGGTAATAAGTTTACACGACCCATTTAATCCCATTGACCCAAGATCGCCCAACAATAGAAGTGTAGGGTGAGAGTACGTCCACTACACATAATGTAGTCAAGGTTAGGATTTTTCCTATACGAATTTACAAGATTATCTCACCTCTTGGGCGAGTAGATTAGCCATTGAAGGAAAATATGTTGTATGTAGACGGTATCAGATACTCGTCTCTTAGACCCATTTGCTTGAATGTTTCATAAAATAAAATTTTGACGGAACTTCCTCCGTCAATTAGTATCTTAGGCATTGCCCATGGCAGCGCCTTTGGCTTTTCCTCCCCGTCTTCGTGTTCTGGGAACGGGATGGCCATCGTGACCACTAAAGGATCGTTGTGATTCTTTCCACCGTATGGTGCTTCAGAAGCTGAAAAGCTAATAGGCAGTTTCATCCATTCCTCAATAGGAGGTTCTTTTGCCACACTAAAAACTTCGTTGCCTTCAATGTTTCATTTATGAATTCGTCCTGTAATACTCCCTTCAAGTAAGGGAGCAGTAATAGCTGAATGGGATATCGTGTTGCATCCCAAGTATTGCGCCTCGCGTGAGATTTCCACCCGATGTACGGGTGGTCCTGTCACCTGTTGGGTCTTCGGTTGTGCGATGTACTCCTGGAGTTTACCATCATCAATCATATCTTGCACCATCTTCTTCAGATCTCTACATGAATCTGTTGGATGGCTATAGAACTGGTGAAACTCGCAGAAATCTGTTCTATTCTTAACGTGCTTAGGCTGTTTCCCTCTATTCCATGGAAAGTTAATTTTGTATTTACCGTCGACCTTCTTGAAGATATCAGAGATGGGGGTGTTTAGTTTTGTGTAAACTGGGTCTACAAACTGTCCCTTATTTTACTGGGCCTGGTCTCGCCCTTTCCATCCTCCACTCTGGTGTTTATCAAATCTTGTGGATCTATTGTTAGATCGCTCTGCACCCCGAGCTTGTGTCTGGGGATTTTGTGGTTCAACCACGTTTGCTCCTCTACTATTTCCCCTGACCAAATTATCGTACGTCCCATCTTGGAGTTCTTCGAGGGCTATGTAGTCCTCATGGATTTCTCTTAGTTTTCCTAAGCACGGTGGCATCGTTTCATACATTCGGACAAATATGGGGTCTTTCTTTCGCAGCCTATTTTTGAAGCCTAAGATCACATAGGCCTCTGGGACCCTCCTGATCTCTACGCATAACTTTTTCCATCGAGTCACAAGAGATCGGAGTGACTCATTCGGCCCCCTGGATAATTGGAACAACATGTATGTCAATTCCTGGTTTGACTCGGCTATTATGCATATATGCCTCTAAGAATAGCTCGGACATGTGGGCGAATGACTTGATCGATTCTATTGGTAAGTTATTAAACCACATTAGGGCTTCGTCTTTTAGACTAGCTGGAAAGAATTTACACATTACGACATCGTACTGGCTCCATTGTGTTAATGTCATTCGATAAGATCGGAGATGTTCAATTGCATCGCCGGTCCCATTGAAGGGAATTGTGAAAGTTGGAAGGGAGCATTTCCTTAGAAACGGTTGTGCCAGCAAACCCTTTGCTAGGGGAGATTGTCCTGCCTCCTTCATTACTTCTGCAAATTTTTGGCCTCCTTGTCTTCCTGTGGCTTCTTTGTACATCGCTTTGAGTTGGCAGAGTCGGGCCTGCAATTGATCATCAATATGCCTCGTTTTTTCCTTCTTCTTTCGTCCTTGTTCCCTTTCGGGCAAGAAAGAAACTTATGGGTGACGATACCTTGATCGCCTTGAGTCCTCATCGGACTGCTCATTATATGACACTTGTTTATAGCGAGTTGACTTTTCTTTCATAGTTTCCCCTCGCTTGTGATTTCCACATGCTGGATTCTCGGTCATGCCATTGGTTTTGGTTTCTTCCTCCGCTTATGCCTAGGATCGGCATCGGATGACCCTTCTGATGGGTTGTCCTCTTCGTTTATAACTTCTTTGCTTCCCCTTGGGAATCAGTCCTCCATTTCCTCGTTCGAGGTATCAGGGATATGGAAACGTTCGTCGTCTTGAAAGTTTTCAAAAGGATTTTCCTCCTCGGGGATCTCCTCTATAACAGTGAGTGGCACCTTTTTCTTCGTTCTTCTTTTAACTTACGATTCTTCCTTTCTAACCTCATGTTTCTTCGTTCAAATTTTTGCATTCGTTCCTCCTGCGCCTTTTGCGCTTTCATGATGGCTGCGAGGGCAGCGATATTGTTATCGAGGCTAGAGGAATGATCCTTCTTGGCCCCATTGTTTGCCATTTGTTTTGGCAGATGGTTCAACCCTCCTGGTTGAGTCAAGTTAATATCACCTTGTCCTTCGAAGGGATTTCCCTCTTCGTCAGAGCTAAAGTTGTCTGTCAACCCTTCTCTATATTGGTTATCGGGCTGACCCTCTCCTTGGAGTACACCGTTGTGTATAGCCTCGCCTGGCTCCATCTCGTCAAGTCCTTCGGGTTGGGCTCCACCAGTTTCTTCTTGGCTCGTGCGAGTGTATCGTCTCGTCACCATCGCCTTACCTGCGATATATGAAATAATGCTCAATTTGTCTTTTCTTTCAGAAAAGTGGGGTCCTAAGTTTGCAGGTCATGTGCATTTGCTAGGTTATAGTTCAGACTGTGTAGTTTCGGTACAATAAGACTTTTCAGTAAAATTTGGAGACATGTGATGATGTTAAAACATTCCCCACTTGGATAAAGTTTTGGTGATGGAAAAAGGTGTTTTTCTTTTCTCATTTTTCGAGTAAACTTCCTCCTTATACACGTCATACCTTTAATGGGAAAAAACCAAGTTATGACTATTGAGCACGCTTTCCCATTTTAGGAAATATTTCTCAATGCCTTAATCTTTTGATTTGAACAAACTTTGAGTTTGATGAATGATTATGTACTTATTAACCTTTCCCCTTTGCTTAGATTTGGGTTTCTAAGAAGAAGATTTTAGGTCACTTTGAGCCCCTTAGGAGATGAAGAATATCATGAATAGTTCTTCTTTTGACGCCTTTTCAACTCTCGTAGCATGTCTTTCTCTCTATTAAGTTTACTTGCTTAGATTTCTTCCCAACTCGTTCACGGAGGAGGTTGCTTGAATGTTGATTTGAAGTGGTTTAGACTCCATTTTCATTCCAACCCTCTACTCTCCTAAGTCTCTTTAGGAAGATGTTAAGAATCTTAAAAAAGCAAAAATCTTAAACAAAACTGGTGAAAAGGTGTAGATCTAATGTATCTGAGGATCTTCAGGACTTCACTGATCGCATAGATCGTGTTGAGTCCGAGATCTACTGATGAGTTTTATAGAAATCTACAAAGTGGCATGGAAAACCACTTCTCTTTAAGAGATTATGAAAAAACTCTAAGATTTTACAAGGGAGGTAGACTAAATCTTCATACCTCCCTGTTTCTAGCGCCAAAATGTAGTAGCATCTTTTCTGATGACTACACCCAAGTAGATCTAACGATTATAAAACTACTAACATTCAAGATTCAAAGATAAACAAGATATAAAGAACATGAAAGTAAAGATGAACACAAGCATATAACGTGGTTCGGCCATTGAGACCTACATCCACGGGAAAGAAACTATATTCTTTATTGATTAAGGAATTACCCTTGGAAGAGTTACAAATATAACTTAGACTTCTTACTCTCTCTTTCTCTAAATGTCTTTCTAGAATTCTCTGTAGAAAGATCATCTAAAATTACATGTCCATTTCCTTCTACATGGAATGATATTTATAGGCAGACTGGACTCGTGAAGGTGTGACCCAATCTCACGCGAGCTGGTAGATCTATCGTACATCTCATCATTACTTCGGACGAACTCTTTACTTTCCCTCGTGGTGTCCGTCTCGGTTCTCCTTCCGAGTTGTCTCGCCTTGTGCACTATCGTACTGCCCCTCCTTGATGGGCATCGTATTGTACCATCTTTGGGTCGTATTATGGATCGTCTGAGCCTTCTGATGCGATGTACCTTAGCCCACGCCTCTTCTGATCCTTCATTAAACACATTCCTTCTTTCTAGACTTGACCGTCTGAGTTGATTAGACCACTCCTTACACGCGTCATACATGTAGTCTTGTAGCAGGCATCTCGATTCAGACGAAATCACCTTTTAAAATATGATTTGATATTTTTATCTTATCATCTTATTATGAGATCACCTCTTGAGATGTTGACATGTGGCGATCGGGTATTTTACCCTCACATCATCATAACAAGTTTTTTGGAACTAGCTGCATAACACTCAACACACTTGGGGGCGAGTTAAGTAGAACCTAATTGCAGTTCATCTGTTAGAAATTACGACAAAGGAAACCCGAAGTTCTTAATCCCACGACAAATAACAGCTGGGCAATAACAGTTGCGAAAATTTAGCAACAACAATTAATAACTGAAAAATTCGCAACAACTACATTTCTGTTGCGAATCTGAGTTACTAAAACCTGAATTTTGTGTAGTGATGTTTTACATGTAATTTCATTACTACACACCATAGTTCCTCTACGAATGTCATTTGTTTCTGCATATGATAATCATTTTTGTTCATATTAGCTGAGGCAATGAAAGCACGAGATATATATTGATGGCATATGTATTATTCTCCCTTGACTATCATTCTTACTCTCCCATAGACCAAAATGATTCAGTTTCAACAACAATGACGACTTATGGGAACCATGATGGGTTTCTATAGATCATGAGAAACATAAGTGATACTAATACCGGAATCGATTCCGTCTGGATATTTTCTCAGATGAGTTTTGTTGGAAAAGAATTGAGATTGAGATACCAATGTTAGCGAAATAGATATGAATAACAATACATATTTATTTTTTGAAGAGAAATGGAGAACAAGAATAACAGCTACTCCACAACGAAGATAGAGAGGATGAGAGTATAAGATGGAGCAATCAAAGTATACAACCGCCTTCACTATTTAGTATAGACCATATTATTTTAATAATATAATCAGTAGCTAGGAGGTGAAAAGGAAACTCCATGGACACAAAATATATGAAATTTACATTAAACTTGGAACTTGCATAAGATCCCGTCCATCAGATCAGATCACTCCATGTACAATTTATGTATTTAGCTTAGATAAATCAATTTTTATTCCGCTGATGATATTCACTTCCCTATTCTCCACCTCTCTTCTTTGCTCCCTCCAATCTAAACCCCATATCTGGGAAATTGTGAATCCCACCTGAACCTAAATGTGGATCAAATCTTAGATGTGTGATTTAGATTGGAGGGAGCAGAGTAGGGAGGTGGAAAATAGGGAGGTGAATAACATTTCTGCTTTTAGTGTCGATTAAATTGAATGTTTTTATTGTTTAGAATCCAAAAGTCAAACAATGTTAATAAATCATAGATGATATGAAATGGAAACTTAAGATTCTGATCATTGAGTACACGGCTTTATATACATAGTTACATATATGAGAAGATGAGAAATAAAAATCATGTGGTTGGCATAGTCAGTTAATTCTCGAGCGTGCCGGTACTGCTAACGACATAGTATGTTGCTTAAATTTCTTTGCCAGCACATGATGTAAAGTATCCAGAAAATTGATTCTTTTTTTCACTTGACTATCGGCATTGATAGATTTCTATCGAGCATGCCGGCATTTAGTTACGGCATCGAAAGTTAGTTACCAAGCATGCCGGCACCATTTTTCGGCATGGTCTTCATCAATTCCGGCATGATCTTCATCACTTCCGGCGATGTAAAAAAAATTCATTTCCGCCATGGTCTTCATCGCTACCTGCATGGTCTTCATCACTTCCGGCATGGTCTACATCACTATCGGCATGGTTTTCATCACTTTCGGCATGGTCTTCATCACTACCGGCATGGTCTTCATCACTTCCGAATATTAAAAAAAAAATCGTTTTCAAAGTGAGGAGCCGGCAGAGAAGGAGAAGAGAATTTGAAAGGGAGTGGGGAAAATTTAGGTTTCAAAGGAGCTTTCAAAGCCCTAACCCTAACGATTTTGTTTTTTGATTTGTTTTTAGATTTTAAGTTTTTAGAATTGGAAATGGAGATATGATTTTTTTTATTTTTTTATTTTAAGTTTTTTGATTTTTATTTTGAGGGAAGGGTATTTTAGTATTTTCGCACCCAAAAAACACCCCTTAGCAGACACTATTGATTGGGGGAAGTAATTTATAACCCCCAATTAATTTGAGTATCTCCCAATCGCGCGTTCATTGTTCAGCAATTTAATTATTATTATTTTTATTATTTTTTTGATCGACAACCAATGATGCATTACGAGTTATATGGACCTGGAAGTTTAACAGAGAGAAGCATATTAATCCTAATCCAACAGATATTGGAAATACTAAAGACGTTGGTGAAGGACACAATAAAAACCCCACAACAACTTGACAAGTGACATAAAAAGTGGTTCATCAGTTCGGTTTTTATGGACCAGATGACGCTATTCGGCGTTATGAGACTGGTCGTGCTCGATAAAGCGCAAAGCTTGATCCTTGGAGATCACATTTACAAAACTGACTCTATTTTTATGCGTCACCCCGTATATCTTGTCCGCAACTGTCACAAGCTCTGTTCTGAAAGTAGTGGTTATAAACTGGGTATTTGCCATGTCTGCCAGGCGGCGAATCATATTCCCGACCGCAGTTCTGTATTGAGGATCTAGTGCGGCATCAATCTCGTCAAAAAGATAGAATGGAGCAGGATCACATCTCTGTATGGCAAAGATCAGAGCCAAGGCCACAACAGTTTTCTGACCACCAGAGAGCTGCTTCATGGACTGTCTCTCCCCTTTACCAGTGAAAGAAACCTCGACTCTGACGCCAATATATTTCTCAATTCTCCCTTCAGCATCTGCCTCACGAGGCTCGACATCATCTCCATGATCAGCATCCTTTTTCTTCATCATAACCAAATATCCATGGCCACCAGGCACGAGCTCAAAGAATGCTTCCCGGAAATGCCGAGCTACACCTTTAAATGTGCGCTCAATTGATTCGTCCTTCCGGTGATCCAAAACTTCGATTAGCTCCTTGATTTTATCATCACCTGCATCCAGTTCAGCTTGCCTCTGTTGGAGCTCTTCTCTTTGTTCCGTGAAGTTTACACACTGGTCCAGTGCCTTTTTATTGACATGGCTAAACTGCTGTAATTCCTCATTGCACTTCTGAAGCATGTTGTGCAACTCTTTGATGTTCTTGCGCGTTTCGAAGGCATCTGCGGGCAAAGAACCCAAATCTCTAATTTTCTTAATGCAATCTTCTTGTTTTGCTAGAAAAGTCTTCCTTTTACTTAGTAGTTGCTGATCCCGATCTTTCGACTCCTGAAGCGTAGACTCATACTTGTCCTCTAGAGCTTTTAATTTATTTTTCTCCTCCTTGATATCTTTCATCAGCTTTGTCTGTTCATCAATTTTCTTCGAAACTCTGTTCAGCCTTTGTGTTGCATCATCAAAAGATTCTTTGGCCCCAATACGATCGTGTCTCTTCTGCTCGACTTCCCAAAGCAAAGTATCAGCATCGTAAGACGATGTTATGGCCTTCAACTCTTGTTGCCGCCTTAGAAGATTTGTTGATAGATTGGTTTCATGCTCTCCTTTTCTTGTTTCCGTCTCTATCCGGTCTGTTTTGCAAGCAATGAGATTTTCTTTCAGTTCCGTAATTTCGGGGTTCAACCGTGATAGTAGATCTCTTTCGTTCGGTGACAAGGGATCAATAATTTCTCTTCCCATCTCTGACTGTTTCACGGCCTTACTAGTTTGGAGCTGGTCGATTTGGGTACGACTATTTGCAAGCAGCTTTTCCTTGTTCTGAAGTGCCTTAGAAATCGATTCCTTCTGTTTCTTAGCATTAACAATATCCTGCCTGATTTGCTCCAGCTCTGACTTGTTATGGGACTGCTCAGCATCAACATTCTGCTTTTCACTGCCAAGTTTCGTCATTTCCTGGTCTATCACTTCAAGTTCGCTTATAAGTTTGTTCAACTCCTCTTGTTTACTGGTGACAGCCTTATCGTTTTGCTTAACAGCAGCCATATACCTGAGCTTTGAACGCCTATGATCGTAGAATCCCCCTGTCATGCCACCTTTCTTGCTTACTTGGTCCCCTTCCAGCGTTATGCAGTCGAAATTGTCCACCTTAGCAACTGTAGCGGCAACATCCAAGTTTCTACAAATCACCGTCCTACCAAATACCTGTTGAAATGCTGGATTATGATGCGGAGAGAATCTAAGTTTTTTCAACATTGGCACAACATCACAATTGTTCGGATACTCTACGTGTGGGGGGTTCACTCTGTTCAACGGTATGAAAGTGATACGTCCACCTTTTTCTGAATTAAGGTACCTAATTAATCTGGTGGATATTTCATCTGTTTCAACCACTACATGGAACAAGCTGTTTCCAGCAGTTACATCAACAGCAGTGAAAAACTTGTCTTCACATTCAAACAACTCTATAATTGGACCGTACACTCCTGGAATATTGTGATCTTTACAAAGCCTTCTGACAGAATTCAATCCCCTTCTAATATCCTAAGACAACAAATTTGCATATTAGTGTCTGCAATAACATTACAAGTGAACAACAAGATTATGTGAATACTAAGCAATCTTCTTGTTGATGACTAATTACAGCCTTGGAAATAACTAGCATAATTATTTAGTGACATATAACAATTCGTAGCATGCAGCCACCAATATACGGCATATGGAATTTTTAAGGTAAAGCCCCACACTTTTACGAGAGGCTAATTGAGCAGAGCAAAGTAGCGACCCCAGAGCGGTGACCACTTGTTCACATGGTAGAGTTTCTTGCAAGGGCCTCAACATGTATGACTCTTGGATAGTAAAAACAAACACCAATTTAAGGGAACCCTATAATTAATGTACAACTTTGAGGATGATCCAAGCAAATACAATTTCATTCAGGAAATCAGATGCCTAATTACATTTCTTCTTCCATGAAACATGCAACAGAGAAAAGATACAAAGTATTCAAGCAATTACTTACACCAGGAGTAGCATGTTCAAGGTTCTTTGTAGCTTTTTTATATTCTGACCTGAGCTTACGTATTTCTGAAGAAAGTTCGCTTTCCGTCTCCCGCAATGACCTGAAACACCAATAGATGACTTAGTCATAGAGGACCATTTCAGGCATTAAATGGATGTAGTATAAAACATACTTTGTTTTGTCTTGTAATTTATCCCTTTGTTTCTTTAAACTGGAAAAGGCATCCTGATTCTTTGAAATGCAGGATTCCAGCTTCCTATACTCCATTTCCTGTTCCTCAATGTACGCAGCTTGCTTTTGAGATCCAGATTTAAGGTCCTGAATTTCATTTTGAAGCTTTTTCTCCTGCAAAAGAAAGTGGTAGAAATCGGTTACTACCTTTACAGGTTCAAGCAAACAAATACCTTTCGTGTTATTATTTGGTTAAGTTGGAGCATCATTTTTGAAGTCCATATGGCCCGCTCGCACCAAAATATCATATGTTCGTACTACATAGTAAGCAATTACCTGTTCCAAATTAGAGGAAAGAACTCGTTCAAGATCATCAACTTCCTTTTGAAGCCATTCGTCTCGTGCAACCTTGTCAGTGAACTGAGTTGCACGGCCTTGCTTTTGATACAGAAAGCTAAGCTGCTTTTCCCTGTCCATTATTCCTTTGGTTATTTTCTCCTCCTTAGCCATCTGATTACTGTACGAAACTCGAATTGTTTCCAGCTCATTTTTGGATTCCTGTATTTCCCTTTCTAGAGCATCAAGCTCCCTAGCAGCTTTCTCCTCTTCTCTCTTACTCCCAGAAATTCTCTCTTCTAAATCTCTGACATCAACATCAACTTGGGCATGCTTCCTCATTGCCTCTGTCCGCTGTTTCTCTATGACTTCTTTCTCTTTGCTCAAAACTTGAATACATTTATGTAGCTCTTTAGCTTCCTTGTCTAATTTCTTCGCATTTTCATTGACATCTACCACATTACGATACATCTTAGCTGATGTTTCAGAAGCTTTATTGCGAGCCTCTTCAATCGCCTCCAACTGTTGTCTAGCATCAACAAGTTGTTTGTCGTAAATGGCATATTCCAATGACCTCCGCTTCTTGTCAAGCTGCTGATACTTTTTCAGTTCCTCTTTCTCTTCATCTAGCTCCTTGAGTCTCTCAACCAGATACTGAACAACTTGAATCATCTGCTTCTTCTTATTATCAGTATCTTTCATAATCTTCAAACTCTCACGGCGTCTCTCTTCGTAAACTCGGGTGCCTGCGATTTCCTTTAGCAGATCCAATCTCTCAGAGTCTTTCATTAATGCCAGTGTTGTTATCTTTCCTTGCTGAACAACATAATAAGGATTGGAACGAGAGAACCCAGCACTTTCGAGCAAATTCATAACTTCAGTTTTCGTGATATGTTTTTTATCTAGATAATAATCATCCTTTTTCAGACCAATAGTTCGCCTCAAACGCACTTCTTGCTTGTCAACAGGCATGCGATTATCAGAATTGTCGAACACTATCTCCACAAAGGCAGATAATACTTGGTGTCCTGCACCTTCATGGAAAAGGGCATGTCTCTCTTCATTCCGCAAGTTATCAAAGCTCAGTACAAATCGAATCGCATGAAAGAAGTTAGTTTTGCCAGATCCATTAGCACCAACAACGCAATTAACTTTAGGGCTGAACTCTTCAGTTTCAGTCTGCTCTCTGTAACTCTTAAACCCTTGGATAATAATCTGCTTTATATGCATTTCTTGGGATTGATCATCCGCAAATAACCGCTTGAATCTCAGATGATCATCCGGGAAGTGGTTTCAGATCAGAAAAACGGAAAGCAACTTGCTGGAAGTGGAAGGAGGAAGTTTTGCTATTTAAATGGATCAGTTTTAGGTTTAAGTACATTCAGGGAAAAGATAACTTATGCACTACTTTTTACATCCTTTAGATACCCCTTATCGGGCTAATCTAGTTATGCAAGGGACATTGTTAAGACAAAGACGGACTCATGAAAGATATACTAAGCTTGATTGCTACTGACTAGCATTCTCAGTCCTTACGCTAACATGACATCGTCTCATCAAGGTTAAACATAGCAGATTCTTCTTAATTTTTATTATCTTTTACCGTTTACTATGTGATTTTGATGTTTAAAATTATATACAACAAATCAAGAAACCGTGTTAATGCAATCAAACTAATTTCAGTCAATAAAACCATATTCAACCAAAATAAAAAAGTATTGAACGGAGTTCTTATGTGATGATTGGTCCACTATTCATTGATTTCTTGTTTATTACTTAATGATGTTATAATCTTGGACATTTTGTTATCTCTAATCTGACTTTGGTTTTAACCTTTCATCAACTATCACAATCCACCCTTGGTTCATCACATATATGTTTTTAAGCTAAAAAAATTTGATTAAAAGAAAAGAAAACAGAAACAACAAGGGGAAACAAACCCAGAACCTACCCCAACAGATAACAACATATTACCGATTATAACATTCTAGCTAGCTAGCTAGACAAATATGAAATTCATCACCATTTTTCTTCTTTTGCTCTTTGCTCGATTGCATGTCTTAATTCAATGCTGCCATGACAATGAGAGGACATCGCTTCGGAGATTTAAAACGCTTCTCTCCGACCCTTCTGGCCGTTTATCGTCTTGGAGAGGAAGTAATTGCTGCGATTGGAAAGGAATTTATTGCTCTAATGACACTTTTCATGTCATTAAGGTTGACCTGCGGAACCTAAAACCGGGCGAGTTAATGCGTAATCTCTATTCAGATGTGATTTCAACTTCGTCTGAGTCATCTGCTGCACTTAATGGTACAATTTCTCCCGCACTATTTAATCTTATTCATCTCAACCATCTTGACTTAAGCTACAACAATTTCGACTACTCCAAAATCCACAATCACTTTTCTAAATTCAAAAGTCTTGTTTACCTTAATCTGTCGAATTCGATGTTTTCAAGTCCCATTAAGAATCAGTTTGCGAATCTATCTACTTTGCAGTACCTCGATATCTCGTGCTCGTCTATGATAGATGATTTCTCATCACTCTCTTTTAGCATCTCAACGTTAAAACTATCATATAAGTACTTTACTTCTTATTTGCCGACTAGTTATGTTTCTTCAGCTGATATGAGTTGGTTAAGAGGGTTAACCAATCTCAAGGTTCTAAACTTTACGGGTGTTGATTTATCGGAGGCTTCTTCAGAGCTGGGCACGAAATGGGCGGAGCCTATATCAGTGCTCGCTAACCTTAAGGAGCTATCACTTTCTGATTGTAGCATTTCTGGTCCATTTCCATTTAATGAATTTCACAATCTCTCACGTCTATCGCATCTCCGAATGGATTCTAATCCTTTGAGCTCGCCAATGCCAATTCAACTTGCTAATTTCACATCTCTGTCAGTCCTTGACTTGAACAATTGTCAGTTGCAAGGTTCAATGCCTTATCTTCCACAACTCCAATACTTGGATGTGAGTGTTAACAAAGATCTCATTGTTAATCTCGTTCACATATTCGATCAACCATGG
>JAJJMB010002176.1:132060-198219 GCA_023531105.1 Papaver atlanticum | reverse complement strand
AACGGTCAAATACCGAATGTCTCTTTTCCCAACGGCTATACTTTTTACACATATAAATTCCTCCATCTGAATTCATTTTCACTCATACCATTACTATTTCTTCTTCTAAAATTCTTCTAAACAACATTTTCTTCTTCCAAACGAAGTCTTGATACAAAATGAGCGAGTTGATAAGAAAAGTGGTCAATACTTTAAGGAATAAAAGAGATCGAAGACATGAATCGGTACCGCGGCCTGCCACAAATGTAGATTATACTCAAAATCGGGAAGCAGATTTTGCTTCGCCGAGTGTCATTGCTGCTCCATCATTAGTCCAAGGTCATGTGTCGGGGCATCAAGAGTGGTCTGAGGGTTATTTTAGAATGAGAGGTGGATTTTCAGACTTAAAGGCTGTTTATGAAGGTCTACCCTGCAGTCCGAGAAAGGGTTGACAGATACCCCTGGCGTGCGCTTTGTAATACCCCGATTTCGGCAGTGGTTGGCCGAATGGAATATAAGTAATGATTTTTCCTTTCCTAACACCGAGGCCTTTTCAGCACAATTGACTCCAGAGTTGGCAGAAAACTCTGCAGTTAAGCATGCTCGGGCAGGAGCAATCCAGGGATGGGTGGCCATCCGGGAAGTTGCTGTTGGATTACCGCAAAGATGCCCGTTGAAAACCCCACACTGCCGAATAACCGCAGTGGCTAAGTGGGGACAGTATCGGTGGAGGGATGGGTCATTACACGCTTTATATTGTGAAGCCTAGAAAATACAACAACAAAATTACTCCGGTATTTGTGGAAAGATGGTGGCCGACGACGCACATATATGTTCCATTTTATGGATTTTGAAATTGGAAAGTTTAATTTAACTTAACTTAAATTTTAAATTTTTAAATAATTATTAAATAACCAAAAAATAATAATTATAGTTGATATTATTCTTCTTCTCTACGAATCGGGCAAAAAACTGAGTTAACTCAGTTTTTCAAATTTCTTGTTTTCCATCTCTGATCTTTTCTCATGTTCTACTGATTCCCTTTTCTTAATCTTTTTCTATGTTTTCATCTTTACATTGCACTGAATCTATTAACTAAAATCTTTCCCTATGTTTTTTCTTTAATCATCATTTCTCTTTTATTGTTTTACTTAAATTCTATTATGTCAGATGAGTTTGTTATCTTTCTAATGAGTTTTTAATCTTTTGCAGGGCCTCATCCATTGTATATCATGGAAGGCATCCATTATTGGGCCAATTTTATCATTCTTCTTGTTCAAGCAGTATTGTTTCAATCAAAAGCGGTATGCACGTCATTTTCTACTGCAGTTTTGCAAACCATCACTCTCATGATGGATTCCAACAGTATGTACCAGTATTTTTCCATGAATCATCTATATGATTCCAAAGTTTCAGCCAATCCTCGTAATTGTCATGTTATAATCTCAGCTCTCCCGATCTGAGTCAAAATTCTCATCTTAGTTGAGCCAGGAATTTTTCAAAATTTGAATAAGCGTAATTGGCGGCATTACGGCTACTCTGCGATAATCAAGCAAGAATTGGTAAACACAGTTAATGTAGTTTTCTGTCATCAGCAAGCTGTCAAAGAGAATCCTACGCTTCTTAAGTCAACTTTTTCCTCTTTTAATGCCAGATACTTGAAGATAGTCTATGCAGTTATATACTTCACAAGAATAAAAGATCTTCCTTATATTTCTACAACTATTTTTGGTTTCCCTCCCAATCCTTTTACTCTTTATAACCAAGAAAAGTGGATCCATCATCTCCACTCTTTATGATAAATCACCTATCACCAATTTCATCAAATAATAATTGCCTCTTCCTCTACGAATCCAGTTTCTGCAATCACTAATCAACTCCAGAACACTAATATTCGAGATATTTCTGCCATGAAGTTAAGGAAAGCGGTAGGTTCGGTGAAAGCTTTATCAGTAGCAACAGAAGAAAGAGGTCACACTTTAATAGGTAAACTTTTTGCTGAGGATCCTATGGAAACTGATTTGGTGAGGAAAGAACTGAAATCGCTCTGGAAGCCATACAAATTCAGAGAGATTCGTATGGACAGAAACATTTTTCTATCTAAGTTCAACACTAAAGAAAAGATGGAAGCGGTTCTAAAAAAGACACCCTGGAATGTTTGTAAGTCCCATGTCAACCTCCTTGTTTATGATGACTCTATCCCTTTAAAGGACTGGAAGTTTACTCATCAAGAGTAATGTGTGTTCATCTCTGTGGAAGGTTAGGGAGAAGTTTTGTTGCTGAAGAAAATGGGAAGGGTGGAAGATCTTGCTGCTTTCTGGAGGGTAAGGGTTCGAACCCTGGACATCCCACTCGCAAAGTTATAGATTCTCTACAACGCATCAATAACATGAAACTTTGGTGGAACATCTTCAAAATTCAAATGAAACCTAATGTTGTATAGGGGCTTCACCCATTATCTTAACTAGCTTTGTGCCCGTACTACGCACCGGTTTTTTTTTTTTTAATTTGGTGTGCGCGGGGTGATGTAATTTTAAATAGTGGTAAGAATGGGTTCGTTCAGATTTGTGAAGATTCGAGTTTTTTTTTAAATTAATAAAAATATACAATAATATTGCAATTGGTGCAAGAGGTACTGGGACTAAGGATTTAATTTTTAGAGTGAAAATAACCAAGACACTAGATTCCACTATTACACATGAATAAATGATGATAAAAATTCCAAAACTCTAATTATTTTTAAAATCTCTTTTTCTTAATTCACAAATTATCAAGCATATTCTCAAACATTAATTATTTTTAAAATCTCTTTTTCTTAATTCACAAATTATCAAGCATATTCTCAAACATTAATTGTATCCCTTAAGCATAGATTATCTAACCAAAGCATAACCTATCTAATTGAATCACAACTAATTAGGAAAAATTATGCAAATAATTAAAATTCTGCAAAGCAGTAATTTGAGTGAATTATAAATTGCAAAATTAGAGAGAAGTAAAATAATTACCAATTATTCATGCAACAATAGCTTCCTCCATGCCTTGGTTACGCGAGAATTAGCTCATCATTATCATGGAAATATGCTCAAAATTCATCTTTATTAATGCTCAAAAATGGTTCACAAATGATGAAATAGGAGAAAATTGACAAAAACCGGGTTTGTAACACTTCTGTTTGTTACAAACCGAGCTGTTACAGAGAACGATAAAAATGAAGTGTTGTTAACACTGTCGCATTACGACCCTCACCCTATTGTCGCTGTCACTGTTGAAAAACGACGTTCTGCGTGCGTCCAATGTTCTTCGTGTTCATCATCATCAGCAGCAGCAGAAACTGAGTTCTTCAACTTGTGATTTCTTCTTCTCTGGCTCTTCTCAGCTCCCCAAACTCTCCACACCCCCTCTAAGTCTCCCAGGGAATCTATTTATACCAAAAACAGGCGTTGAATCTCCTCCATTAATTCCGAAATATTCACAATATCTTTTATTCATGATACGGGAATAATCAAGATTTTCATTCTCTGTTTAGCTCCTCCACGCGTTTTTAGAAGTCCAATCTCCTTATTTGTATCCATTACGGTCGAACACACTCCAAACTCGTGCATTACAGGCATCGAACTCACTGTAATTCATGTTATCCCGTGAAAATGTGTGTAACTCTGTTTTGCTCCATGCGATGATTACAACCAATTCTAATCCAAACAGACACCCATACCAGCTTTCTATGGTCATATCACGTCTACCCATTAAGTTTCAGGGATTGAATCTCACTAAATCACGTCCAAAAATCGATCGAAAATTTGACAGAGAAATAAGTTTATTTTCCCGCCAAAAATATTCTTTTGAATTTGAGAAGAACATGTCCTCCCCCTAATCCTGCACGGGTGTCCCTTTAGCACTTGTCTTATGGGGTGCAAATAGTAATTTTTGGGTGTAGACAGTAATTTTTCCGGGGTTCCTCCGACACATTTTTGGGGTGCTTCCGGTGCATTTCTGGGGTGCCTTTAGTACTCTATCCTGGGGTGTAAAACACCACTTTTCGAGCCAATTTCGCCGCAAGAGCTTATTTCTCTAAAAATACCTACAAACACATAAAATAACAAAATAAATACAAAATCGAACACTAACAATATATACAATTGAGACATATTAGACACAATAATGCGTCAATCACGGGGCTTCACCCCGCCCTGTGGCAATGTATTTTTGATTTGGTGTGCACTGGGCTTCGTCCCGCCCCGTGGCGATGCATTTTTGATTTGGCTTCGCCCCGTCCCGTGGCGATTTATTTTTGATTTGGTGTGGCGGGGCAAATACATTATATAGGTGGAGAATATGTGAAGATTTTATTTATTTTTTCTTTTAACTTGGTGTGCGCGGGGCTTCGTCCCGGCCCGTGGCAATGTTTTTGATTCGGTGTGCGCGGGGCTTCGCCCCGCCTCGCCCCGTGGCTATGCATTTTTGATCTGGTGGGCTTTGCCACGTCCCGTGGTGATGTATTTTTGATTTGGTGTGGCAGGGAAAATACATTAAATAGGTGAAGAATATATGCAGATTTTATTTATTTTTTTCTTTTAACTTGGTGTACGCGGGGCTTCACTCCACCCCGTGGCAATGCATTTTTGATTTAGTGTGCGCGGAGCTTCGCCCTGCCCCGTGGTGATTCAATTTTGATTTGGTGTTGCGGGCAAATACATTAAATGGGTAGAGAATATGTGCAGATTTTATTTATTTTTTCCTTTTATTTTTGCAGAAAATATATGGATTTTTTTCGCCTTTATATATTAATTTGGAAAAAAGAGTCCTAATATTTATTTTTTCCTTTTTATTTTTGTAGAAAATATGTGGATTTTTTCCTATTTATACATTAATTTGGAAAAAATAGTCCTAATATAGTAGTTACTCGATTTCCAAAGTGAATTCAGACTTCCAAAATTCCAAACATGGTAAGTTAGGTTTTCCTTTTTAAGTTTCTAATTTTTAAACCAATCATACGTTGCCAAGTGTCCTCACCTAAATATTTGGTTTTCCTTTTTTTAATCTTTTTCCTATTCTTTTTAAACCAACCATACGTTGCCAAGTGTCCTCACCAAAACGTTCGTTTCACAAAACTCAAAAAAGTCATATTTCGACCAATAGGAAGCGAGGGTTTCCTCACCGTTCAACATGGGAACTTTATTTGTCTAGGCCTTTAAGTCTTTAGATGTCTACTTAGTTGGTTATGGGATGTCTTTAAGGATATTTAAGAAGTCTAAATCGTCGTTTCATCCATTTAAACCTAATCAATAAAATAAAAACTAAAATCAAAATCAATTTGTCTTTCATCTCTTTTCCTAATCAATATTAGTGATGGTGATCGACAATAACCCAATGAATAATTAATCAACAACTCGATCTCAATCTAGATAACCAAGATAAAACCGGTGCACAATTCCTAATTCCTCAACCGCATCCAATAGTTTTGTGATGTTTGATTCGACACAAACCCGTCTATTTTTTCCTTGTTTAGTGTTTGAAATTATTTGATTTATTTTTATTTATTTATTTTTGATGGAAACAGGGGCTTTGAATCGCCCCTAAATTTTATTTATAACTACCTCATTCAAATTGAGGTTTGAAGGATTACATTGATCAATTACATCAATAAACAGGACAATACAGATAGTACAAGATTTACAATCGAAACTTAAAGAAACGAGATAAGAAAATCGTATTAAACTTCTGCAGCCTGTTGAAATAATGGTTTCAAACAATTTTGTTTCTTGACCATCAAATATATCAGATGCTTCCATAAAAGGGAAGTAATATGCCCAAATTAGATTCTTCACAAATGATCTCCATATCTGGCGAAGTAGATCGTTTTCTTCCATAACATGCAAATCCAAATCCAATAAAAAACCCTAATAATAGAATAAGAAAACAAGTCCTGATAGTATTGTGAAACCATCAGACCGATCAGAAAACCATAAAAATTGTTTAGAAACAATTTCTTTTTTATTGAAAGATAAATATATACAAGGAAACAAACTTTATCCATCCGGTAGATCTGAAAAATCAAACCAAAACCAGACGGATCAAGGATCTGAGTTTTGAAGAAAGTAGTTTTTATTTTATTTTTCATCTTTGTTTCGGAGAGAAAAGGGAGAGAGAGGAAGAGCACTTTTTATATTATTTATTCTATTAGGTTTATTGAAATAAGAAAAAAATTAGGTTTGCAAAACCAATTACGGTTAGATATATTCAATTTTATAATCGTAATTTTATTCTTTGAAGTTGTTACGGTTTGAAAACCAAAAACTTCTAACCGTAAAAATAATAATATATATATGGATGTGTAACGGTTAGGTTTCTAACAGTAAATATTTTTTTTACATTTGAGTTCGATTCTCAAAAGCTAACCGTAAAAACTCCTGAGTGTTGAAGTAATAATAGTGGTGGATTTCCACCCCACACTTATATCACTATCGTTATAACTACTTCATGTAACTCTATACTAAAGGATGCATGGTGCATGTTACTAGTACATGCATGTACTAATTCCTTTCTAACGCTGCATTAAACACATACTCTATTGTACGCATATAAATAGAGATCTTCCACAATGTACTCAACACACATATCCATAAATAAAGAGCTTCATTTATTCTTCTCTCTATTTTATCTTTGTATTATCTTTAGTTTATCTACAACACGTTATCAGCACGAATTGCTCGGTTGAGTATAATATCTTTAAGTTCAATCAAGTGTAATGCTAAAGGAATAATATGTGTATTTGACAGAGAGACGGTCTACAAGCATAGATATGCAATGATACAGGGAAGGATTTATTTATAATTTCTCTTTGTAATTTTGCTAAGGATGTATATAGCTTCTTACATACATATCTCATATGGTCTATTGTTTATGTTGTGATTAGGAATTTACAACTACGTACACCAGTAGTTAATCTGATACACTGATTAATACACACCAAGTAATGGGGACAAGGCATAACATTCGGTAATAAAGTTATCCATTTTCTTTTGTTTTGATTTGATTAAGTTGAAACAATTAGTCAAGTAAGATCTATATCTCCACGCTTTGTATTTGATCACGGTAACAATACTAAAAGCAGTGTTTGTTTGAAAGATAATTAGACTTAAAATTAAGAACAGTGGAATGATGAAATATTCTATTTTGAGGTTAACGGTGTGTTTTGGGCTTATGCTGATAGTTTTAAGTTTATTTCAATGAGCCTGAAAACTTCATATATATTGGGCCATATATGCTCATGCCCCTGTTAACGCGGATTTTTGACCAATGAGTTAACCCTGTTGACCATTAAGAAATTTGGTCTAGGTATTATTTTGTTCTCTATGTGATATTGGCTCTTGTCAAAATGATGGATTTTATTCAATTGGTTGAACTAACTCGACTCGAACACAACATTTTTTTTTTTGGCTCAGAAGTACTTGAGCACCATTATTGTTGATTTGATGTGGAAACCATTTCGTTATGGAAAAGGAATATATCCCATATAAAACCTTCTACCAATGATGGTCTACCGTCTAAAAGGTAAAGTCATATGCCCCTATGTTTCTAAGGAAACACGTTTTCCTCAATTTACATTGAGCAACAAAAATCTTTGTTGAAAACAACTAAAGAACTACGTAATGCTTTGAAGGAGATTTTTTATGAAATTCTCTCCCCAAACGTGAAGTTCAGTGGATTAATCCACTTACTACACTATTGAATTAGAATCAGTAGCTTCAACAAAGTTATGTTGCAATTAGAGTACATGCATATCAACTTTTGTGTAAGCACTCACAAAAGGTGATATAAGTCATAATTTTTTCCACTTTTCTACGTCATCCATGATACTAACGAACCAGTATATGTTGAAGTATGATATTCATTATAAATTGTTCAACCTAAAGTAAGTAGTTGACATGCAAAGTGAGATTCTCTTGACACGTTGAGATAAAGAAATTTCTCAAATTAAGCTAATTTTAGAAAAATTGAAAATCGAAAGAACCCCGAAGTAATGAGGGCCAAGCGTACTGACTCATGTGAAGCATGTGAAAAGGGACATATATATGTTATGAGACAAAGATGTATTTTTGTGCCTGGTAGTAATGACACCTAAGTACAGGTATCAACCGAACATGGGATCAAGCTAAGATGTAATTCTAGCTCGCATCAAAATAAAAGAGTTGGGAATGAATCTTGTTACTGGTATTGGTACAATCAATGTAATGCAGGTACCATAGAAGCAATCGATTTCCATAGGAAGATCATACTTTAAACGTCAACTTTACTTGCAAGAAGAACTTTGCCTAGCCAATTGATTTCAGTTGAACTAGACTCATTTTCAACACTTATGAAAAGTCTATCATTATCACGATACGAAAAAAATTCTATGAAGCACTTGAGATATATCTGGATGAAAAGTATATTATCCCCTCTAACCGTAACATACACTCTAAAGTAATTGAGTGATCCCCACTTTTGTTACGCAATAAGTCCACACCACCTATTAAATCTCTCAAGACTCGATGTCTAACTGATAGTGGTTTCCCTCCCAGTAACTTAAGGAATATACACTAGTTATTTAACTAATTCCTTATAATATAATGTGATTACGATGATTGGATCATCGAGCGAAGTACTGCTCAAACTTTGTTTCTAAGATGGGACACAGACTAAAAGTCACAATAGCTCTGTATGTACCTAGAGCTATCTACACCTTGTTAAATTCCAAAGACATCCATGCAAATGGTTATCATATGAGAATGCAATTGATTGCATCTTTTATTGTCTTTAATGAATGTGGAAGAAAGCATATTTTTAGAGAAATTTATGAGTCAATTTGGTGAAATGTAAATCACCAGTATTTGGTTTATTGAGTCCATATTGACCCCAACTATGAAATGTTGGGTATTGACTCATACATACTTTGGCATAACCATAAAGCCACTTTGGTTATGACATGATGATTGTTTTGAAATGGCTCATACGTACATCACTTTATTTGAGTGAACGAGACAACTGGAAAAAGATTGACAGAATGCGAAGTGACGACATATCTCTCAATAAGTGTTTTCTAAAGTAATAGATGCACAACCCCCCTTCCCATTATACTTTCAAGTAAGAAAGTATATCACTCATTTTACAAAGTCTTCAGTAAAATAGGATCGAGACCATCTTAAGATGCAAATGATAAACAATCCATATTACAATGAAAACAAGGTGACATTTAGAAAAATATCCATGCAGAATCCGGACCATTAAAGTGACTTATGGTTGTAGTGGATGTTTTGACATATTGAACTAGTTATAGTTCCCAAGAAATTTTGCATTTGGAAAACTACTAGCACATATTATACATGTAAGGGCTCACCACCCATTGTAAATGCTAGCGAGTGTACATCAAAAGGACTTGATGGTTATTGCATAATTAATAGGATCAATGCAGAGCATCCTATACCTCATGGTCTTACAAAGGCTATCATCAAAAGTTACAGATGATGTCTAAGGAATAGGTTATGCATACCAACCTACCTTTTATTGCTTTGGGGATATGCAATATTACACGCATCTTTACTTAATTCGTTTTAGAAACCAATATTAGTGAACCTTTTCTACGTACCAGTTGGTAATTGGATTTAAGCCTAACATTCGTGTTCTTACGCATTTTTGGTTGCACTATATATGTGTCATTACGACTCCACATCGTGCTATGATGGGTTTTCAAAATTGTTAAATAGTTATGTTGGAAATGAGTTCCCAACAATTATCCGCATTTTAAACCTTTTGGCAGGAGATCTCTTACCGCTAGATTTGCGGGTTATCACTTTAATGAGACATTCTTCCCATCGTTAGGGGGATATAATAAAAAGTATTTTCTAAGGGAACGATAGGAATTGTCGTGGTGTATTCCCACTATGTCTCAATATTTATTCATGTACTCCAAAAATGTAAATGTGAAGTGACAAAGAATAATCAATTTTCAGAATGTACACTGATGTTGCTAAAGTGATGAGATCACACATACCAGCTGCAAACCTACCTGCAAGGTTACGAATCCTCAATAAGGGATATACACCATAGACTAAGGTGTTGCAACTACACTTAGTGGAAGTGTGGTTGAGGCCGTGGCTCCATAAAGGAAGTTGGAGAGACCACTTGGTTCGATCAATCCTCATCTAGAAAGGAAGTAAGTGAGTAAGGCACAACTTATTTATATCATCATAAATCATATCATAAGATTCTCTCTGAATATGTCCATGAATCAAACTGGAGGACGCTCCGAAGTTTTAAATGATTCTAGAGAACAATGAAATCCTGACGGATTATTAGAATACACATGAGTCAATGGAAGGATCATGCGTGCACAGTGATGATATAATCCATAAATAGTTGCTCCATCAGCGCACAATGAGATCTAACCATGCTTTATTTTGATTAATTTCAAATAAAGAGCATATTTAGCCTACGCAATCCAGGTAGAACTTAGTTCTTTGACAAATATATGAGTATTTGGTGTGGCAGTGCTAACCAACCAAGTGTAAAGCCTGTGGGACATATGTGGTTATTTTTCACAAAGTGTAGTGAGAAGAATGAGGTTTTAAAGTATAAAGAATCACCTTGTGGCGCGAGGTTTCTCACAAACCCCTGGATGGCTTACTCTTTTGAACATCATAATGTTCAGTTAATTAGTTTGCTTATTAGTTTCAAAAGAACTTGAAACATAATAGATGTGATTATATCTCTGGAGATTTATACTCAAAGATATTTTCAAAAGTGCATGATAGCCTTTTGCTTCCTAAGTCGAATGACTCTAAACCACGGAGTGTGTTTGCAGTTACACTGAAACACTCACTTATTGATTTAAACAATCAGGCGGATGTGGTATACCCGTCTAAGTGACTATTTGATTGGGAAGGGATAAAAAAGTAAGGTTTTGTGTCATGCGTATTAAATAAGTTCCTGATTCAGAATTATAGCTATCTATGTCGGCGGTATGGACATGATAAGTACTCTTAATGGAATAAGAGATCTTACAAGCTATTTAAAATTTGAATTTGAGATGGAAATCATGGGAAATCTCGATCTTATCTATGTTCTGAACTAGAAGACCGAGATTGTGGTATATTATTCCACCAGTTTGCATATGTCAATTGTCAGGAAATTTAACAAGGACATGCATCCTGCTAGCAC
The DNA here is from genome assembly GCA_023531105.1 of Papaver atlanticum. Classification (NCBI taxonomy): domain Eukaryota; kingdom Viridiplantae; phylum Streptophyta; class Magnoliopsida; order Ranunculales; family Papaveraceae; genus Papaver; species Papaver atlanticum. The sequence continues at coordinate 187,041 of JAJJMB010002176.1, read as the reverse complement.
TCCCATGGTTAGTCGAGGTTCAAATGTAAGTAAATGACCATTCGTCTAAAGGAAGAGGACGAAGATGTATTGGGATATGGATTTCCCTTATCTAAGTACAATAGACGCATTATTGTACTTAGCATAATGTACTCGACCAAATATTACATCCTCAGTGAATTTGTTAGATAGATATAGCTCAGCGCCAACGCAACGTCATTGGAATGGTATAGTGAATGTAATCATGTACTTAAAAGTAACCATTGACATAAAAAAAATTTATCCCGGCAAAGACATAAAACGGGATGCTAACGAAAGTGCAATCCAAAGGTTGTTGATTATGAAAGAACAATAACTTCTTCTCTAATGAAAGTAATCATGTGGAGATATGGTAGACTATTTTCTAAGTCATTACCGATATTCAGTTCGAAAAGTACATGACTAAAGGAACTTTCTTGAACAACTCTGAAGGTAATCAGGGGGAGATGCCGACATCAGGGGGAGGATCCAAGGATATAATGTCGACATATTTTACTTCGAAATTGAAGCTGTGTTGTACTCTTTTTCCCTTCGATCGATAATAATTTTTCCCAAAGGGTTTTGTTACTCGACAAGGTTTTTAGCGAGACAACACTAAAAACATCAAGTATGTTGAACGTTGAAGACATAAAGATCGTGTTTATATTACTAAAAATATCTGAATCAAAGAAATGAAACGTGATAGTCTGTTAAGAAACGTAACTTCCAAAATCAACAACAAGGTCTTATACACATTCAAGTCACCAAAGTAAAGTGTGATAAACTACTTTTGACTGCATTAGACTAATGAAAATTGTATGACATCAGGGGGAGCATCTAATGGTGTGTTGAACTATTTTCCTTCACCGAGGTTACTTTTTTCCACGGGGTTTTGTTACTCGACAAGGTTTTTAATGAGATAACAACAAACACCGGGAATGTAATTTCCCAGCTAAGGCTATTTATCTTTCCCCCAAGGATTTCCTGACTTAAGAGTTGTGAAGCAACTAGTCAAATTCAATGGAGAAAAGTGATCATCTACAACGGATCACCTTTACTTGCATCTGTCACGTTGTACTCTTTTCCCTTCGTCAAGGTTTTAGTGAGGCAACGTATATGCATCCAACTATGTTCTAAGTTTAATTAATATTATACACTTTTTCTTTAGTTCAAGTTTTGTACCTCTGGGTTTTTCCTGATGAAGTTTTAACGAGGCAATTAACTTAAACTCGTCGGTATTTGAAGATCGTATTGCATGTGATGAACTACATGTAAAGTACGAGACAACATGTGAAGTACTACATGTGAAGAGTTGTACCAAGATTTTGTCCCACTGGGTTTTTCCTTGTCAAAGTTTTAATGAGACAATTGACTTAGCCATATTTTTATTTTGAGGATATTACTACATGTGATGAACTACATGTAGAACATTAAAATATAAGATCGACATGTGAAGCAATGCATGTAAAAGTTCTACGTCAAGATTTTTCCCACTGGGTTTTTCTTTAATCGACTGAGAAGTATCAAAAGAAGCATAACATGTGGACCACACAAGGAAAAGTGTTGTGAATAAATATAGTAGTGTGGTGTCATCCAAGGGGGAGTGTTGAAGTAATAATAGTGGTGGATTTCCACCCCACACTTATATCACTATCGTTACAACTACTTCATGTAACTCTATACTAAACGATGCATGGTGCATGGTACTAATACATGCATGTACTAATTCCTTTCTAACGCTACATTAAACACATACTCTATTGTACGCGTATAAATAGAGATCTTCCACAATATACTCAACACACATATCCATCAATAAAGAGCTTCCTTTATTCTTCTCTCTATTTATCTTTGTATTAGCTTTAATTTATCTACAACACTGAGACATTTTTAAGTTTTTAAAAACTAATTATGGTTAAGTTTGATTTAAAATATACCAACCGTAATTTTCATATGGTTGGATTTTTATTTTTTTTAAGTAACGGTAAACAGAGTCATATTGCTCAAGTCAAAGTTGGTACATACACATAGCTAACCGTATGTTTCTTGTGTCTATCCTCTTGGTAGAATCCTTTACAACCTCTTCCGCTGACCAAGCATCACTGATCTATACAAAGTCTGTTAATAACCTTAAGTTATTGTTATATTATTTAGCACGAGACGAAGAAAGAGATTAGGGACCGAGACACGGAGAAAAGGATAGGAGTGTTTTATTGCTTGTTCAAAATCAAAATTCTTACATCCAACTAAAGTTGGATATTTAACACGTACATGAGTTTTATCATGATACAAATTCACATTGTCAGTCCATGTGACGATATATAATTTTTTAGAACAATTAATTGGGGTTTTTTAATTGGGGGATATTTGACTGTAGCTGCCGACATAGTTTTTCAATGCAGGCAACCCCTCGACCATGCCGGCATCATTGGAAAACCATGTCGGCAGCTTATCTCCCAATTTAAAAAAAGGATCCTCCAATTTCTCGTTCATTTTTTATGAGTACAAGTTTATCCAATGAGATATTAATCAATTATACGTGTCTATCTTATGACTGATTCAGTCGGTGGGTTTTATCCGAGGAATAGCTAAAATTATGAGTTATTTTTGGAACTTTTTTAGCTATGGTTAGATATGAGCAGCTTTTGTCTTGTTTACAGTTGAATCTGATAGATAAAAATCTCAACTGTAACTTGTTTACGGTGGATGCGGAGAAATAAAAACCCAACCGTTTGTTTATGATTGGGATTTTTTCAGTTTTATCCAGTTACGGTTAGGAGTTCATCATTACCTAACCGTAAATGAATCTTATGGTTGGCTATGAAGGAAGAACCCATCAGTAAATTATTCTGAAAATCTACACTTTTAATATTTTTACTTATTTTCCCCAACTTTGAACAATAAAAACAACATTGGAACTAAGTTACAAGTATACTAATTGTTTCCATCATTTGATTTCTTTGATTTGGTTGAATCAAAGTTTAGGGTTTTGAAAAAAAGATCCCCAAAAATAATAATTTTTCTTTCTTCCCACCAAAACTGACACTTAGTCAGATTTAGTTTTTTCACTAAGTATCACCAAAGACAGACACTTAATCAAATTTAGTTTTTTTCACCAAGTATAAAACAGACTGATTAATCTAATCACTAATTAGATTATTAACACTAACTGAATAAGGGTTGTTTAGCCATTATGAAAATATTTTAGATAAGGGGATTTTGAAATTACTCGCGGGTACTGACCCGTTTTTGTCCTATTAGTGAAGCCTCTCTATTGGAATGTAAAGCCCCTATTATAAGTTTCCTTCAAATAGGTTGTGTTATTCTAGGTATCCTAGCCAGCTAGTTAGATTGGGGTGGTCTTAACTTTTGTAAATATTTTTGCTTTTTAATGAAGTTTTTATTGACTTAGTAAAAGTATAAATAAAAAGCATAAAACTTTGTTAGTTTCCAACAAGACATGGGAATTGTATATGCAATAAAAAAAAAATTTAAGTCAATGGTGCTGTGGTAAACTATAAATGTAATTCCCCATGTTTGGCATGAGTCAAATGGGTCAATGATGCTGTAGTACTCCCTCCGTACCTATTATATATGCGTAATTTTGATTTTTATTTATCCCACTAAATAGGCGGAGTCCTATTTTCAAGATGAATTTTCTCCAAAATACCCTTATTTATTGTGTGCGGAAAATTGTAGTAGAAATAGGACAAAGGGTAAAATAAGAAAAGGTACGAAAAATTATGAATCCAAAGCAATTTTCTTAATCTAAGCGAATTGTCCCCCTCCGCCTATATATGGTACGGAGGGAGTACATAATATAGGTTGGGTGGTGGGCAATATGGAGTCTATTTCTTTATGGTTTGATAATTGGTTGGGGGTAAGAAGCATTGCAAAAATTCTAGGGGTTCCATATTGTAAAATACTAAATTTGTCTGCAAAATTAAGTAGTATTATCATCGAAGGAAATTGGAGTTTTTCAGACAGAACTGTGAGAATTTTAAACAGGTGTGGGGTTGATCCAACATCAGTTGTTGCTCCTGCATGTGGGGATGAAATGAGGTTCTGGATGTCTGATCACTTGGGTAGGTTTACAGTTAGATCAACTGTGGAAGAGACTCGAAACAAACATGTTGTTTCATGTTTTGGTGCAAATTCGTTACGGAGAAAATCTGTGCAGCCTACTTTGTCATCCCAAAACTGGAAGTTACTAAATCCCCAATGTTGTGTCACTCAAGCTAGGCTTATCGGGATTGGTTTTGAGCTAGATTCTCATTGTTATTTGTGCAAAAACAATGAAGAATGCATGTCTCATATTTTGTGGGACTGTGAGATACAGTATAACTTCTATAAAATAATAGGTTTGGGACCAAGAAAAAATATTATTTTAAAGAAATATTTTTATATTTTATTCTTTAAACACAAATTACAGGCTTTTTAGTTGGTAGCCGAGAAACAAGCTGAGCACCAACCCCTTTTTAAATAGCAACACCTAATCTGTGGAAAATAAAACTACCTATACCACTACCAGCGTCATGGCTAACTAAACAATTCTTCAGACGCTTGAAAAAACATATATTATCTTCACTAAGTTCCCCTAAGGTAAGAAAAGCTAGCACACCCAAACCATAACCATGCGAAGCACACACATTCAAATATTTAGAACGTTTACGCGAAATTGCTTTAGAGATAGCCTGGCCTGGGACGAAAGCACGAACACCATCTCCAGTAAATGGTGAGACACCTGTGACATCCATACACACATCTTGGCCGTTTTCCCAGTTGAGAACAAGGATATCCGATGGACGTAAATCCTTGTTATTATCTGACAAAAAACCCAAAGCAACTTCCTTGCGTGTAGGAACACCATCTTTGAAACAAATATTCGCAATTACATCACGGACTAAGTCATGGTGGAACTTTAGTCCAACATCTTTAGCTCAGTGAAGCGCGTGATCACCAAAGATATCCATAGGCCTATTGCAACAAGAGCACAACCCATCATCAACAAATAAAGGGATACCAAGATGATAGCAAACTACAGCTCTGAACTGTCTGGGACCAAGGCACTGATCTAAACCACTGATCGGGATAGCGAAAAGGTAATCTTGAGCATGTTTGATTTGGTTGCATTTCTAAACAATGGAGTCTCTTGCAGATAAAGTAAATTGGTCGGGGATTTGCTTCTTAACTGCATCAAAATAAGTGACTTCCAGGGAGTGTATAGAAGGGGGGCAGTGTCATCGACGCAATAAGTGGAAGGCAAACCACATACCTGAATGAATTTCTGAAGAGCCAACTGATATACAATCTCATTATCCGTTGACAAAGAGCTACCAAGTATCACCTTCTGCACCGAGGTAGTCTGACTTTGAGAGGCAAGATAACAGTAGGTGCGAGTGTCAGCCATAGTATATATACCAATACCACCATCTTTGATAGAAAGAGTAGCCAGTCTCTGTTGCAAAGGCCCAAATCCATCTCTATCTCCCGTGATTAAAAGCCTCAAATATTGGAACAAGTGGTCATCAAAGAGGTCAGAGGCATGTTGTAGAGCTGCCGGATTAGTAATACGCATAGAAAAATATAATCCGGATACACCGACACAGTTACGGAGTAACAACATCTCACTCTGGGGGTCCTTGAGCTTTTTGATAGCAGATATTAGATGAATAGTCTTATTCACCCTATTAAGCGTCATGTCACTCATGAAATCCAAATCCAAACTCACAAGTCCACCAAAAGCTTTGATAGGCCTTCCAATATCCGGGGGGGGAAACACCAACCTCCATGCTACGTGGATCAGGGTTAGGCCAAAAGACCTTAGTTTTCTAGATATTAAGATGAAAACCTCTACTCGGTCCTTCAGATTCAATAACATTCAAAGCTCTGGCAACCTCCATCGTGTCACCGATGATAGTGCCATCATCCAGGTACCAGGCGTGCAGATCAAGCTTACAACGAGAAGCAATGGACTTCACAAGAGGGTGAAGTGTCAAAGCAAACAAAATGGGACCGAGAGGATCACCTTGTTGAACATCGAGCGAAGAAGACAAGATGTATTTGTCATAGTAAAGATTAGCAGGCCTAGCATAACAAAATTCTACCCAACGAGAAATACCTGAATAATGAAGCCGGACCTCTTTAATAAGATAAGACCTGCTCACCATGTTGAACGCATTTGAAAAATAAATAAGCAACATTGACATACTATCCGAGTGACCTTTCAACTCCAGCAAACCATTGACAGCATGAAGTATGCTTTCTCCCCCCACCGGAACTCCAACACCAAATTGATAATCCCCCAAGTAAGATAGCATGTCCTTACCAACTTAAAAGGCAGCCACCTTAGAGACCAAACGGCGCCAAATAGTGCCAACCGCAATTGGCCTAAGACCACCTCCGGGTTTGAGTAAAGGTGTAAGGGGCGCCCTAGCGATGAGCTCTCCTAAAACTTTAGGACACTTACCTGCCAACCAAAGGTTGACAACCCCAGTAATCGATGCCACCAATTCGTCCGCAACTGCCACTGCTGCACCACTCAATACGTTGACTAAATGCTGAGCACGCAAACCATCACGACCACAAGAAGTACCTCTAGGAAAACTCTTAATGGCACCAACGATAGCCCTTGAGTCAACCGTTATTGGGTCACCACTTGCAACATCATCCGGAATAGAGGGTGGAGGAGCTGCAAGGTGTTTGGATTGTAATTCAGTCAAGGTACTCTCGTTGCGAGGTGCTACCCCATTTGAATACAAGACACGAATCGCAGCTGCAAAATGATCGTAGCCAATCTTCTTCCAACAAGCACTTAAATTAGCCACCGATGGCTTCTTTTTGTTGTCTTTTTTAGCTACTGTTTGCATGGGAGACGTAAAAGATTGGAGATCAGCGTAAAGCATCCCATTAGTTCCTTACAAGTAAGTAAATCCTGTTGGATGGCTGCAATTTGAAGTCGCTTCCTGTTGGAAGACTTCTCTTCAGCCGATCGTGTAGGTCTATACAACGTTATGTGCATATGGGAAGCAGCAATAAACGAATCCATGCCGACAAATCAGCAGGTTTATAAAGCACGTTATCCAGGCATGTCTTCAAAGATCGAGAGAAACCTAACCTACACTGATGTGGTATGTTGGAAACCGTGGTAAAACGACGCTGGAAGACGGCATTGAGCAAGTCAGGCGAAATGGAGAAAAACTCATCTGGTACAGGTTTCAGTGAAGCATCAACCTCAGCAAACTCAATTGGTGCAACACTGTCAACACTCCTAGCTATATCCTCACTAACAGCAATAGCATCATTCGAAGCAACAGCATCATTAACAGCAACAACATCATTCGAAGCAACAACATCATTCAAAGCAGACAAGACATGCCTAACAATACCGTGTATGAGAAAGTCTGCTGAAGCACCAGGACCAGCAATGGCACCGTGACGAGCTCCTTCCAAACCTTTATAAGGGGTTCTCCAGACATGTAAGGTCATGCATTGGCTGCATAACCACATACGCGTCTGATGAAGAACAATTTCCCAGGTGCAGTAGACCTGTAAATTGTTGGAGATGATGGCTCTGCAAACAACCCTATTATCCTCTGTGGAAAGGTGGTTGTCCTGTAAACGACGTGAGAAAGAACCCCTTGCATAGCCTCTGTCATTGCATAATATAATAAATTATTATTTTATAATTAGATAGTAATATAATTATTTTAAAAAGTAATTCCTAGCATGGAGGTTGAATAATACTTCTAGGTTAAGGAAAATATCGAATAATTTTTTAAAAGCATTATATTATTGACTAATTGCAATACAAATACAAGCACTCCAAGTATTAATGACACTCAAAATTACTTATTGTTGCATTATAACAACGTGGCCCCGGATACTTTGATTGCATTACGAATTATTGGGGATGAAATACAATTTGATTTGAATTTTAAAACAAAACAAAACAAACCAATAGTAAATCATATTTTGGGAAAGTTTAATATGTATGAATTTTTTTTTTTTTCCTAGTAGCATTATTATTTTATATATTCTTTGGGATCTAATAATCATTAAGGGGACTTTTGAAATGTATTATTTTATGATTTTATCGAATTTATTATTTTAGCACTAAGGGCCCGAGTCGGGATCAGGAAAATTTATTATTTTAACGAGAATATTATATTATTTGTATTACTTTAAAGAATTATATTGTAGAAAACAATGCTGGATTTGGCTGGAGAGTGTTCAAGATATCTGCTGAGGGGGATATCTTAATGTTAGAGCACTGCTCGGTCGAACTCGCAAACGTTGTTATCTCAAGCTTGTTTGTCAAGTTTAGTTGATCAAAACTATATACTTGATTTCTAGTCTGCTTATAGCTATGTCTCGGATTAGGATAGAATGTGTAGTTGAGATTTAGACTTCACGGCGTTCACCAATTGAAGACGAAGATCTACTGAGGATCTTGGAGGAACTTCATCAACAAAAGGTATGTGGAGACTAAAACTTATCTATCACTTAGAAGTCTATTCTATTCTATCTTCTAATGAGACTAAGTCGTATAACTATATAGACTTTACATTATACACATTTGATATTTCAAGCTGAGTTTATCTCGCTTATCTATTTCTCGAAATATGTGTTGGAAGCTTTTTGCTTTAACTATGTTCATCATATTCTTGACGAGTTTAGTTGGAAACAATTTATTTGTTGGAAACTAAATATTATGTCAGAAGATGGTCATGTGAAAATTACCTTGAACATCTTACATGATTTGTGTGAGACAGTTATTTGATGTTAGCTTGGGAAGTTTCGTATTGATCATTCGATCATTGAAAATTACTTGAAGCTAATGGTATGTGTGAGATTACCATTGTCATCTTCCAAGGATGTCTCAATGGTTGTGAAAAAGCGGGGGTCTAACAACCTCACCCAATATTCCGCTTAGCAATCTGTATGGACTAACTCCAATATACTTTCAAGAGAATCAACTAGACAGTCAGACTCAATCTTAATAAAAAGTATATCAAAGAGTTCGTATCTCTGTTTCACAATGTAATAAGCAAATCAAACAGATAGAAATCCGTGAGCCTGATTATTATGTGAAACAACTTGAATGGTACCAAAGACCAATGTTCAAGGATCAATCAATTTCAATCAACAACCATAGGTTGGATTTACCAATTGATCGATTCAACGCACAACCTGTGATATTCCAATTATATAACAAAATATAATGCGGAAAAGAAATAACACAGACACCAGAAGTTTCGTTAACGAGGAAACCGCAAATGCAGAAAAACCCCAGGACCTAGTCCAGATTGAACACACACTGTATTAATCCGCTACAGGCACTAGCCTACTACAAACTAACTTTGGACTGGACTGTAGTTGAACCCCAATCAATCTCACACTGATCCAAGGTACAGTTGCGCTCCTTACGTCTCTGATTCCAGCAGGATACTACGCACTTGATTCCCTTAGCTGATCTCACCCACAACTAAGAGTTGCTATGACCCAAAGTCGAAGACTTTAATAAACAAATCTTTCTCACACAGAAAAACCTACAGGAATAGATAAATTTGTCTCTCACAGAAATACCTACGAGTTTTTTTCCGTCTTTTGATAAATCAAGGTGAACAGGAACCAATCGATATACCGGACTTATATTCCCGAAGAATAGCGTAGAAATATCAATCACCTCACAATAATCTTAATCGACTAGCGAAACAAGATATTGTCGAATCACAAATGATGAGACGAAGATGTTTGTGACTACTTTTCTATCTTGTCTATCGGAGATATAAATCTCAAGCCAATCTTACGATTATACTCAATCACGATAGAAACAAAAAGATCAGATCACGTAACTATAGAGAAAATAGTTGGGTCTGGCTTCACAATCCCAATGAAGTCTTCAAGTCGTTAACCTACAGGGTCTCGAGAGAAACCTAAGGTTAAAGGAGAATCGACTCTAGCTTATACAACTAGTATCACACAGGAGGTGTGGGGATTAGGTTTCCCAGTTGCTAGAGTTCTCCTTTATTATCACGGTACTACCAGATAAAGTGATGGCCCAGCTCTATGGTTCAGTCCGTAGATGATGCATCGATGAGTAAATTAAGTGAAAAGAAGCTACAAGGAAATTTCACACCCTTAGGTCATGGATGGTGACTCCTTTAGTTGGTATAGGTACTCGTTGATCACATGCAGCACAACAGCTAGGATTTGAAGAAAGAGTGTGCTCTCCGCGTCCATTAGGGGCTTAAGTGTTGTTTCATTGCAAGAATAATGCAATCATGCATAGAGCTGGTAACATATACATGTGCAACATACATGTGTGTCAAGCCGGATATATGGTTCTATAAATACAAGTCCCTACTGCTCCATTCTCTTCACAACATAGCTAAGCAAAGCCAAACACCATGAAGATCCAGCACTCATTTCCTCTCTACTACTCACTCTTTCTACTCTTCATAGCTATTACTACTACCCTAATATCACCTTGGAGATTTAGGAAAATGCAATCCTAGTGACTACAAAGCTCTTATGAATATCAAGATGTCTCTGAACAACCCTTACCATCTAGCTTCATGGGTTCCAAATACAGACTGTTGTGAGTGGTACGTAGTCAAATGTGATCGCAACACCAACCGTATCATCGAACTCACTGTCTTTCAAGGTAAAATCTCTGGCCAAATTCCATCCTCAGTAGGTGATCTTCCATACCTTGAAACAGTGGTTTTCAAGCACCTCACAAATGTCACCTGTACTATCCCACGATCTATCACAATGTTGAAGCGTCTCATAATGTTGGATCTCACCCATTTAAGTCTCTCAGGTCGGTTCCCAACTTACTAATCTCAAGTACTTCGACCTCTCTTTTAATCAATTCTCTGGTTCCATTCCACCCAGTCTCTCGGAACATAAAAACCTTGAATCCATAGACTTGTCTAGGAACAGACTAACGGGTTCAATTCCGGAGTCTTTCGGGAGATTTCCTGGTCCTGTTATACCTCATTTGTTCTTGTCTCACAATCAACTCTCAGGTCCAATTCCAAAGTCTCTAGGTGCTCTGGATTATGGCACGATTGACTTGTCCGGAACAGATTTAACGGGGATGCTTCCGTACTGTTTAGTTCCAACCACGGTTTGACAACATTTATTGATTTGTCGAGGAATCAATTTGAGTTTGATCTAACAAAGGTCAAGTTTCCAAAGAGTTTAACTTGGTTGGATTTATCCCATAACAAAATCTTTGGTAGGATCCCCGAAGAAATTAAGGGTTTGGAATTGCAAATGTTGAATGTGAGTTACAATAGCTTGTGTGGAAAAATACCATATGGAGGGAAAATGCAGAGTTTCGACAAGACTGAGTATTTCCATAACAAGTGCTTGTGCGGACCACCAATGGCGGGCTGTAAGAAGGTAAATGCATAAGCGAATGATTGGAGTAAGATTATGAATGTGTTTAGCAACCTGGAAACTAGGTACTTGCTTCTTGTTAGCTACAAAGGATTTGTTTGGTAGAGAATGTTGCGAGTTCTACCCATGTAATATCTATCTCCTACCATGGGTTAATCGTATTATTTATCAATAAATATTTATTTTCATTTAGAATTAATAAATGTTCACCAACTAGGGTGTACCTCATCAAGTATGACTTATGTTTATCAGAGTCACACGACACTACAGTGCCATTGAAGTTAGTCTGGCCCTGCACAGCCCATGAGGCTACCGTGCTGGGCTAAGTCACGTGCCATTGAAGTTAGTCTGGATTTTAGATTGCCCAACAATGTGGGACTAATAATCTCAACACGCCCCCTCACGTGTAGTCTCGTTGGGTCTAACACGTGGACAATTAAATCGGGTGATGCGGAGTAAAGGAGTGGTCAAAGACTCCATTGAAGTTGGTCTGGATCTTAGATTGCCCAACAATGTGGGACTAATAATCTCAACACGCCCCCTCACGTGTAGCCTCGTTGGGTCTAACACGTGGACAATTAAATCGGGTGACGCGGAGTAAAGGCGTGGTCAAAGACTCGTCGCAAATAGCCTGCTCTGATACCATGTTAGAATATGGGCATCCAACTCAAAACCAACTGGCGGAGTTGAGAGACCCTAAGGGATTATAAACCGCAGGATCTTAGATTTCCCAACAATGTGGGACTAATAATCTCAACAGCTAGGGTTTAAAAAAATATTGCTTGTGGCTTACAGACATGGCGGACCAGAGAATGAGTACTCTAAACTGTCTACCCCAAGAAATCACACTGAATATATTTACTAGGTTACCGGCTGACATAGTTTTAGACTGCAAACTAGTATGCAGAACATGGAGAAATCTCGTTAAGCTTTTCCATTCTAATAAGACTTACTTTGCTTATCAACATCTTTGGTGCCATTACGGTCGTGGATTACTACAACAGCAAGAGCAGCGGCATAATCTTTATCATAAAGATTTCGATTCTGCTAAGTTGAGTTTTGTTTTCTTGAACCGAGATGGTCGAGCATTAGATTATATGGAGTACCATGAAGAAGGTGAGTCGACTGGAGATAAGCAGCAGCTTGCCAATTACCGCACAAGGAAAATCAATTTTAAGTTTCCACTAGAGGTATATGGATTTGTTGGTTCCTGTAATGGATTGATTTGTATATCGGTCAAGACTGCGAATGTTTTTATCCGCCGTTATTTCTCCTACAGTCAGGAACCTGAACCCGAACCAGCTTTATACATATACAATCCCATTACCAAGGAATTCATAAGTCTTCCTGGGTTAATTATCAATAATGAGAAATTTGATAAGAATGGTGGTGTTCGCGTTGTACATGGATTTGGCTACCATCCTCAAACTAACGAATACAAGGTTGTTAGAGTTCTTTACTTTGGACTTAATGATGAAAATGTCACATGTCGAAGTATACACACTTGGGAGTGGCTGCGGGTGGAGATGTGTAGGAGAAACCAGCTATTTTTTACGCCCTAATTTAGGAGCCGGGAGTATTTGTGTAAATGGAGCTCTTCATTGGATCCTAGGAATAACTCCAAAAATTGTTGTCTTCGATTTGGCAGGTGAGAAATTCCACTTGCTTCCTGCGCCTCCAGATATGCCATACTGCGGCAAACTATTTGTTATGAATGGGTGTTTGTGTCTTGGTGAAGCATATTATGGATTTCGTCAACATCCATATTGGGAATGGGACTTGTGGTTTTTAAAAAAGAATGAGGAGGAGAGCAGCAGTAGTAGTTGCCAAGAGGGAGACCATTATTACAGTTCCTGGAGTTGGCGTCAAGAATTCAGGACATTGGGAACGATAGATTTCGAGGGAAGTTACTGTGAACCATTTGCCATCACAAAAAAGGGTGAAGTTTTATTATTTGCAAATGACCTTGGCGACATCAGTCTTTATAACCCAGAAACAAATACTGCTACTCCAAAACGAATTCGGAATTTTTCTGAATACTGCAGCCCGGGTATGGAGATGCCCATACCACACATCAAACAGCTTTGTTTCATTGAAAGCACTGGGAGAAGAAAATGTGAGGACAAACATAGTAGATGGGCTTATATCTCCACCCTCAAGCGAAGATTATCCAGCTGTAAAGATGCTTGTGCCCACGTCTTCTAAACCAAACGGGTAGGCTTGACAGGGTGATGCTTCTTAATACTAGATAATTTATATGCAATGCACCACAAAATATATGCCTGGTAAGGAAGCCAGTTCTGACAATGCATTCATGTACTAGTAGTGCTATAATTTTAGTATCAGTTTTTTTGTTCTGCTATATGCATTAGAAATTTATAATTGAAAAGCTCATCTTACCACTTGTTTGGATGATCTTAAACATCAAGCGAGACGTTTAGTGCTTTCATGACATATCTTTCAAATCCATGGATGGCTCTTCTGGATATTCTCTTCATCATCTTGGAACTGAAGAAACCCATAACTATATAAAGCTTCGCCCCTGTTTATATCTACAGTATGCAATTTTCTAAACTCCAAAAAAACTTGCACTCAACACCCATAGTCCTTATCAGTTCTTCAAAACATATCCGATTATTGTCAATGCAACAGTATCAACAAATCTCCAATACCCCAGCCACCATGTTTGTTTTCTTAGAAGCAAAAGCAAAACTAATACAAAACCCCAAAATCCAGTTCCAAGACCTACAGCAAACGCACCATAAAACACCAGCTTGACATTTGATTTTCCTTCACTGTTTGGCAGGCTAATACTAGGATTAACCTGTGCACAAATCTTGTTTGTTGGGTGACCGCATAACAAACTGTTGCCAACATAAGCTGACACATCCAAACTCACTAGATCAAAGTGTGCACCTCTTGGAATCATTCCACTCAAGTTATTGTAAGAGATGTCCAGAGTGCTGAGAGGGTCGATCGAGGTAAGAGACAATGGAATATGTCCAGACAATCTGTTGAAACTCAAATCTAATGACTCTAAACCTGTCATGTTACCGACATTCATTGGTATCTCACCATGAAGGTGGTTATGTGATAGATTAAGCATCTTAAGACCTTTGAGTAGACAAATATCTTTGGGAATGTTTCCTTCGAGGAAGTTTCTTGATAAATCAATTCCAGTATTGTAAGTGTGTACAATCCCAAGTTGTTCAGTCGCCTTTTTCCACTGTATTTGTAGTTCCACACCTAAATATACCAGCGAGATTACTTCACCAACCACCAGACTATTATTTGACAAACTTTTTAGCATCTCCAAGTTTCCCATCTTCTCAGGAACTGAACCAGACAGTTTATTATTTGACAGGTCTAAAAATTGCAGTTTATGCAAATCGGTAATTTCTTTAGGGATCGATCCGTTAAACATATTTGACCTTAAGGAAATAATCCTGAGATTACTCAAGGAACCAAGGAAATGGGGTATACCACCTTCAAGATTGTTACTCCACAAGTTGAGAACTTGCAAATACTGAAATTGTTGGATAAAAGTAGGAAATGTACCATTTAGATTGTTCTCGTAAAGTTGAAGAAACTTTAGATCTTTCGCTCTTTCAAGCTCATTAGGAATGTTTCCTGTGAGATTGTTAGCGCCAAGATTTAGAGAAACAAGAGAACTACAATACTTTAGAGTAGAGGGTATTCTTCCAGATAGTTTGTTCTTAGAGATCTCCAGAACTTTTAGACTATTTCCTCGTGAACAAATAGCAGAATGAATCGAACCACTAAGATTATTATCAGATAGTGATACATGAACGGCGTTCGACAGTCTTTCACTTACTTCCTTAGAGATTTCACCAGAGAATTCATTATCGGATATATCAAAAAGCCCAACATTTTTTGGTGGAAGAGGAAGAGGACCCCGGAGTTTGTTGCTCTGTAATTGTAGTACTGAAATTGGATATTCTTCAGAAAGAGATATTGAATGCGGTAGTGTTCCTTCTAGGTTGTTGTTTGAGAGATCTAAGTACGAAAGATGTGGGAGTTTGAAGATACAAGAAGGGATAGAGCCTATGAGGTTGTTAAATGATAAATCCAACAGAGCAAGTTGAGTCATATTGCAAATGAAAGTTGGAATATACCCTTTCAAATTGCAGTCTTGCAGGCCTAAGGTTTGCAGTTGTTCAAATTCAGATGTAAGCGAGTAATTAACATCTATGTTTATGTCTAGAGAGTTGCTGCTTAAAGATATCCATACAGGGTTCGAGTCTAGGAACAAAGATCTAAATGAGATAGCTCCAGTCAAATTGTTACCTGTGACATCAAACACCTGCAATATTTGCAGCTTGACAATGCAACTAGGCACTGATCCGCTCAAATTGTTGTCTCTTACAAGAAGAATTGCAAGAGAATAAATCTCACATATTGATTTTGGCATGGGACCATGTAAACCATTTTGGATCAAATTTAACGCTTGTAGATTTCTTAGATTGGAGATTGAATGGGGAATGTAACCATTCAAGTAGTTGAAACTGAGGTCTAGATATTTTAAGTTGGAAAGGTTTGAAATTGGATCCGGTAAGGATCCTCGAATTGAACAATGTGATGCAAGAAGATAGACCAGTGATGATGCATTTGAAATAGAAGTTGGGATCGGCCCAACCACATTAGTCCAAGTAATTGAAAGCAATTGAAGTTTAGGCCATGGATGAATATCGAACATGTGAACGAGATCAACCATGAAATCTTTGTTAAGACTCACATCCAAGTATTGAAGTTGTGGAAGATAAGGCACTGAACCTTGCAACTGACAGTTGTTCAAATCAAGGACTGAAAGAGATGTCAAATTTGCAAGCTGAATTGGAATTGGTGAGCTCAGAGTATTAGAGTCCATTCGTAGAAGCGATAGAAGTGAGAGATTGTGAAATTCATGAAGTGGAAATGGACCAGAAATGCTACAACTAGAAAGTGATAGCTCCCTAAGGTTGGAAAGCACAGATATAGGTTCCGCCCAGTTCGTGCTGAGAACTGAAGAAACCACCGATAAATCAACACCGGTTAAGCTTAGAACCTTGAGATTGATTAACCCTCCAACTTATATCAGTTGAAGAAACATAACTACTAGGCAAATAGGAACTAGTGTAATTATAGGATCCTTCTAATGTTAAGATACTATAAGAGAAGGATGAGAAATCAAATATCACTGATGAACACGAGACATCGAGGTACTGCAAAGTAGATAGATTTGCAAACTGATTCTCAATAGGACCTGAAAAAATTGAATTCGACAGATTAAGGTAAACAAGACTTTTGAGCTTGAAAAACTGATTGTGGATTTTGGAGTAGTTGAAATTGTTGTAGCTTAAGTCAAGATGTTTGAGATGAAAAAGATTAAAGAGGGCAGGAGAAATTGTACCATTAAGTGCATCAGATGGCCCAGACGAAATTGAAATGACATCCGAATAAAGATTACGCATAAAGTTGTCCGGTTTTGGGTTCCTCAGGTCGACCTTTATGACATGTAAAGCGTCATTAGAGCAATGAATTCCCTTCCAATTACAGCAGTTTTTTCCTTGCCAAGACGCTAAACGGCCTGAAGGGTCAGAGAGAGACGTTTTAAAGATCAGAAGAGATTTTCTGTCTTCGTCATGGCAGCACTGAACTAAAACATGCAATCCAGCAAAGAGTAAAAGAAGAAAAATGGTGATGAATTTCATGTCTGTCTAGCTATTATGTTATTGATAATCTGCTGTTATTAGTTGGGGTTTTGGTAAACTTGGATTATACATAAGCTAAGGGTGGATTATGACAGTTAATGACAGTTGAAAAAAGAACAAATGTCCAAGATCCCAACATCATCAAGTAGGTGAACTTATATTGAAATCAACAAAACGTAGACTAATCATCATACAGGACCCTGTTAATACTTGTTTATTTTGGTTGAATCTGGTTTTATTGACTGAAACGAGTTGATTACATTTACACGGTTTCTCCATTGGTATTTTATTTTAAACATCTTTACATAGTTAATACGGTGATAATTACCAATATAATTACTAAGAAACTACATGTGTACAGGCCCATAGGGGAGACTCTTTAGAGCAAGTGTTATGGTGGAATCCAATCCAAGCAAGTGTTTAAAGTTAGACAAGCTTTTTCCATGCTATATTCCAAGGTTCCGTGAATTATAGCGTAAAATCCAACCTAAAGCGTAAGTCTCTTGACGCGCAATCTGACAATTTTGGAGTTTTAGCAGCTTGAGTTCTATTTCTGACTATTGATTATGTGGTTTTGAAGGAGCATCAAGTCTTTTGACGCCCTGCATCAATAGAATTGACGATTTGGAACTCTTTGCAACTCTGAACAACTAGATTTCCTCTACCATAATCTATTTCAAATGCTTGAGTAATATAAAACTTAAAAACTGGGATATCTCCAAGCCGTAACACTGTCAACCTAATGAATCAAGATGCAAGCGAAATGGAAAAATATGAGTGCAGAAAGCACATTACACAAATCTCTGGCATACAAACACCGACATGCATTTGGTATGAGTAAAAATTAAAGAAAAACTGTGAAAATCAGAGAGACCCGTATATTTCCCCCACTGAATAATGTGATTTCTTTCCTACAATGACAGAAATACTGAACGAAATTGTGAGCACAAGTTCCAAAACACAGATATATAGTAGTGTCCAGCAGAATCATTAAAGATCCGCAAATGTCAGCCGTAAGCAGGCACCAATTAGCGTTACCCTATTCAAGTTAATAAAGTGTGCAATAAACTGTTGCTAGCAATACTACAGTGGGAAAAGGGATCATTCGGCACTTGTCAAAGAATCAGTACTTTCTGTGACTTTTATACCAACAATCAGCCACTAACTCTAGGGGGGTGGAATAAGCTATCAACCAGCAACATCTTGATGGATGCCGGAGAGCGAGTGAATAGACCACTGTGCAAGCTATCAGCTAGCACCTTTCCCCCATTGGAACCAATTGCTAAAAACTTCTGAAGATTAACTGGTAAGATTACATATAATGAAGACGATGCTAAAACAATATCAAAAGGCTTTCTAAGATGGTATGAATACAAACTTAATACCACCACCGACATAAAAGACTAGGATAGCTATGAAAAAGATGCTGCAAGACAATAATCAAACAAAAAAAAAAAAAAATCTGATGAAAACGGGAAGCTGCCAAATGTGGATAGCAATACCATCTGAACTATCTGCCTAATGAATCAATCGCCAAACTTAGTAAAGACCACTATGCAAGCTGTCAGCTAGCACCTTCCCCCATCGGAACCAATCGCCAAACATTTTTAGAGATTAACTTGTAAGATTACAAAAACAATATCAAAAGGCTTTCTTAGATGGTATGACTACTAACATAATACCACCACCGACATAAAAGACTGGGATAACTATGAAAAAGATGCTGCAAGACGATAATCAAAATCAAAAAAAAAAAAAAATGATGAAAATGGGAAGCTACCAAATGTGGATGGCAATATCATCTGAACTATCTGCCTGATGACTCCATCAAGGTTAATATAAAAAAGGATCTTATTTGGTATAAGCTGAGATAAAAAATAATTTCTCTGCAGACAACACACATTCATATATCTAAATTCTCGTAAATCATTATTAAGGCTAATGTCTTACATCATCAACAGAATAAACGGTGTTTAGAAGATCTAACAATAGAGAAACAATTTGCTCACAGTTGGGCAATCTCCTAGAAGTTCTTGTGGCAAATGACACTCTGACCCACAGATCACAGGGGAGAGCGAATGATGCTTGGCAGGACACCATTCACAAATCAAAACAAATTATCAGCCAATAAAAGTTGCCAACCCTTTACCCATATCTCTAACAACCCTGATACATATGGAGTAAAAAACAAAGTTAAGTGCATGCAAAAGATGCTCAAAGCTCCTGACACTACATTAATCAACAAGAAAGATAACGCCAACGCAATATAATAAGACGTCGTTGCCTGTACCAGATTTTGTCGGTAAGAACAAAATCTGGATAGGGAGCGAACAAATGCATCTAAATTAGGCTTCTGTAACGAGTTATGAAGATTAGTTTTCATAAACTAACTTAATGCATCAACCACAAAAGAAATAATGAATATCGATCCAAGCAACGTCACCAAAAGCTATTGAAAGTGTAAATTTCATCTGCAAAATTGCAAATCCCATGCACTGAAGGTTTCATCATTTGTGAACATTACGAGGAATATCAGAAAGCATGGAATTAGCTTTGAACTTCCTAAAACTACAAGTAAATTTAACTTAATGACTACTTCTGGTACCACATCAGTATATACAAAAACTTCAAGTAAACTTCAACATGAGGCATCAAAAACAACGCAACCTGAGAGGTATAAAAACGAAGTATATCTATCTAATTATTCAACTAAACAACCCCACCACAACATCTGGAATTCCCGAAAGAATAAGAAGAACTTTACCTTCGAATCAGTCCAGCAAAATCTTCCATAAGAGATTGCACCCATACATCGTCTGTTCTTTATGATTCGTCAGTGCTCTTCACCTGCAGCAGACGAACAATTATTTCTCACAAGCATTTTCTCCTACTTGACAGAACCCACTAGACCACTCTCTTCTTCCTTCTTCATTCCCTAACTCGATGAGTTCTGCTTTCTTTGTCTAAGATCACAAAAGAAATCCGTCAAAACAGATTCGTAACAAGGCATCTTTTCATACCCAGGGAAGTAATTAATATCAATAACAATATAATGGTTACCAATTCCCGAATCCCTAATGACATCAAAATTAAACAGATGCAATCCTGTAGCTTGTCTTAACCCTCTAGCAATGTCAGTAACCAAACTATCCGGCGGCATTACAGCATCTTCAACACGCATTACCTCATTACACATACCCCCACTATGTTCTTGACTTGTCTTATTGGATATTTGCGAAAACGTAACACAACTCTCTTCCAAACCCTTCCCACCCAATTCTTCCTCAGATATATCCGGCAACGATTTCCTCTTCACACACTTCACATAATCACCAACAACATAAACTTTGAAAATAACACCACCGTGATTAACAAACTCTTGCAAAACAACCGGGATTTCAAGTTTATTCAAACCATCGCCATTATACACCAATGACATCTTATGTGACAGCGCACTTCCATCAGCAACTAAAGGCTTCGCAATCACAGGGAATTTCAATTTCGATCCCTCCACCGCCAATGAACCAACATCATATATCACTATCTGTTTAGGTATGCCAAAAGTGGCCGCTTCAGTTTCATTCACTTGACCGTTCACTTTCAAATCTTCCACAACTTGTAACATTGAGATACGATCATGAAGAATTTCAATTTTGGAAGGAGAATCAATAATCAAAACATCAGGGTTTTGTAATGAATATTCTTCTAACTGTTTAATCCAACTCTCAGTAGATAATTTCTGTAAAATACAATCAAATGGACCTTGTTCTATCAATGGTTTATCAGTATCTATCTTAATGAGATCAACACCTCTTTGTTTTGATTCATTCAGTAATGAATCCTGGATAAAATTCTTCTTTTGTGTGAATGCATAACCTATTTGGAAACGTTTTGCCATTCTTCCTTTTTCTTTCTCTTTAATCAAGATTCGAAAATCAGAAAATAGGCAAAACCCAGATTTATAAATCTAGATTAAAGATGAAATTGAAAGGTAAGAATCTATAAAAATTGAAACTTTAGGTTATAAGAAAATTAGTGCTTCTTACTGTTAGCTGCTGCTGCTGCTGCTGTTCCAACGATTAACCCTATGAGATGGAGATATCAAAACAGAGATATAGAGTCCGCTTAAGATTGAAGCTATCATCAAAGTTGAAGATGCCTCTTGGTCTCGGGCTGTGCGAAAGTAATAATGCTTCGAGTAAATTGAGCTAACGCATGCTAGCCACCACCTGGGTTCCTACCACGTGTGAATGAGGTGAAGAATACCTCGACAAAGCGGAAGGCAAATGAGTGTACATCACCTATTTAAACTCAAAGGAAAGCTCTTGGACTTGGAATATTAGGGTTACCGTGGTCCGGATTGGTTGGTTGTGGATAATCCAATGGATTTCTTATATAATCAATATTTTATTTAAAATATATAGGTATAGTTAAAATTAAGAAAAATGGCTTAAGATCTCATTACTATTACCATGATTTGTAATTTATATAGTGATATTTCAACTAAGCAACTATATTAAAATTAGTGAACAAGATAAGCATAATCGAAAAGATCAACTATTAACTTAACTAGATGATCGCTGTCACGGTGGAACGGCCAACCGGAAAAATTGACGCAATACTAAATTCTGTACTCACAATTTAGTTCTGAAATAATGGCACGAAGTCGGACTTAAAAATTTGTAGTGAAATTGTAAAGCAAAGAGATGTATCACTTTTCCAGAAACTGGGTGAAAGTATCTTTTTTCCTGAAACGAAGTGAAAGTCTCTTTTCCTGTAATGGAGTGAAAATATCTCTTTTTCTGAAATGGGGTGAAAGTATCACTTTTCCTGAAACAAAGTGAAAGTATCACTATTCCCGAAACGGAGAATTAGTTGATGCATAAACCAACATATGGCCGCATAATGTGTTATGCATCCGTTGTGGTGGTTTGCATAATGGCTATGCATTCAATTTTCAAAAAATTTGCCTAAAATGAAAATATCACGTTTCCTGAAACGATGGGAGCACGTTGTTTTATTAGTTGCAACGGAAAATTAATTGATGCATGAACCAAAATATGGATGCATAATGTGTTATGCATCCTATGTGGTGGTTTGCATAATGACTATGCATTCAATTTTTAAAAATTGTGCCTAAAAGGATAAGCACCTTCGAATTTTTCGTAAAAACTCTAAATTTGATATTGTTGTTTGTACTCATTGCGTAGATTTCTTTCAAAGCTTTCCGACAAGATAAAATTTGTAAAATTCCAAAGCACGGATTTTTAGATATGTTATATTCTAGTTTGCTTTCTAATTATACCCCTGAAAAAATAGGATATGTAAGGAGTTATAGTAATTAGAATAAAATGGAGGGATATAATGGTCTTTTCAGGTACCCAACCAAAAAAATTTGGGAACCAAATCCAATCTTTTTGTGTCAAATTGGAAAAAAAAAGTCATGTCCCGCATTGACACAAAGTCACCATATACACAGTCCTCTCTCGATTCGCGCGGTCGGCCTAATTAACAGACGATATTTGACGGGTTTTTAATTCCGCACTTGCATCAGATTCATTAATACTCTAAAAAGTCGAAGGAGCCGGATCGGATCAACGGATTGGGTGAAAAATGCTCACCCCTAACTGTCAAATCCATTTACGCTAAAATATATGATACATGCAAAAAAAAAATTAAAAAAATGGTTTAAAAATCTTATTGCCAGTACTATGAGTTCTAATTTCTTTATTATGATGCTAATTTATATATCGGTATCATAATTTTTAATTTATGTATCAATACTTCAACTAAGCAACTGAAGAAAAAAAATGGTTGTTGGATTACAAATCTAGATGATATTGTTGTTTGTCTTGTGAATCGTTTCACCTCTCTATTTAAGAGAGACCCAAAGGAGGATAATCATTCCTTTTTATTCCAAACTCCGGCGAAGATTTATAATACCAGCAACAACAAAATCTCGAAGATACCCTCCACTGAAGAAATATAGAATGTGTTGAAGAAAATAAAAAATCTGAAGTGTTTGGGACCAGATCGAATGTCGGTTCTGTTCTTGAAAAAATATTGGGTTCTTATTAGTGCTTATGTCACTTAGTACATCAAGGAATACTTCTCCACTGCCTCTCTCCACCAGGTTTGAGCCACACCAATATTGTTAGAGCGCTGCTCGGTCGAACTCGCAAGCGTTGCTAACTCAAGCTTGTTGTCAAGTTTAGTTGCCAAAACTATAAGTCTTGATTTCTAGTCTACTTATAGCTAAGTCTCGTATTAGGATATTAAGTGTAGTTGAGCATTAGACTCTACGGCGTCCATCGATTGAAGACGAATAACTACTAAGGAGAGCTTGTGGAACTTCATCAACAAAAGGTATGTGGAGACTTGAACTCATCTATCACTCAAAAGTCTGTCTATTCTATCTCCTATTTGAGACAAAAGTCGTATAGCTATATAGACTTCGATTATACACTTTTGATATTTCGAGCTGAGTTTAACTCGCTTACATATTTCTCGAAATATGTGTTGGTAAGCTTTCGCTTTAACCAAGTTCATCTTATATTCTTGACGAAAGTCAAAAGATGATCATGTGAAAATCGTCTTGTAACATCTTACATGATTTGTGTGAGACGGTCATTTGATGTAGACTCGGAATATTTCGTATTGATCATTCGATCACCTGAAAATTGCTTTGAAGCTAATAGTTTGTGTGAGACATCTATTGTCGAGAATGTTTCAATAATTGAAATGGGAGTTTAGAACAAATAACCATGATTGGATATAGCACAGTATGCGTACTTGCATATGTGTTGTCCAAGTCCTGGAACCATGGTATGCATACTCGTATGCGTACTGGTTGCTTATGGAAGTCCGGGAACTTAGTGTGCATACCGGTAGGCGTACTGGCGTGAGTTTCAAGTTCCAGAAATTCAACTTAGTTTTAGAAGGTATGCGTACCCTTTCGCATATTGGCGAACCCAAACTTGGTCCGGCAACTTAGGTATGCGTAATTGTTCGCATACTTGAGTAGGTTATATTCTAAAATCGGTTTGTTCATGAACTAATACATTTATATAACAAGGAATGCAATCTTTTGCAAACCATGGCAATAATGTTCATGAATTGATTCGAGCGAATCAAAATCGATTTTCCTTCAATTGTGTCTTGTATACTTCTATGAGAATATATACAATTGAACAACTCTAGAACTAGTTTCATTTGAGTCATTTGAACTAGTTATGGTTAAGATGAATATGGTTGATATGAAAGTGTTCATATGTCTAACTTCGGTTAACTATTGTTGAGCCAACAAGTTATACACGTTTAGGTATGGTTACCCATATCTAAATGAAGTCACTTTTCATTTGTGTGTAACAAGCTAAGTTCGATCTAACGGTTGAAAGATATTATCTTGAGTCTAATCAGGTTTTCATCTAACGGTGAATATTGAATGCTTTGTTACCAAGGTAATTGATTGCAAACCCTGGTTTGAAGACTATATAAAGGAGAACTCTAGCAACTGGGAAACCTAATCCCCACACCTCCTGTGTGACACTAGTTGCGACTAGAGTCGATTCTCCTTTAACCTTAGGTTTTTCACGAAACCCTGTAGGTTAACGACTTGAAGACTTCATTGGTATTGTGAAGCTAGACCCAACTATTTTCTCTGTAGTTGCGTGTTCTGATCTTGCTGTTTTTTATCGTATTGAATAATATCTTCTCTAAGATTTGCTCATATATATTCTCCGATAGGCAAGATAAAAAGTAGTCATAAACATCTTCGTCTTATCGTTTGTGATTCCACTATATTTCGTTTCGCTACCATACGATTAAGATTATTGTGAGGTGATTGATATTTCTAGACTGTTTTTCGGGAATATAAGTCTGGTATATCAATTTGTTCCCGTTCACCTTGATTTATCAAAAGACGGAACAAAAACTTTTAGGTATTTCTGTGGGAGACAGATTTATCTATTCAATAGACTTTTCTGTGTGAGACAGATTGGTTTATCAAGACTTCGACTTTGGGTCGTAGCAACTCTTAGTTGTGGGTGAGATCAGCTAAGGGAATCAAGTGCGTAGAGTCCTTCTGGGATTCAGAGGTGTAAGAAACGCGATTGTACCTTGATCAGTGTGATATTGGTTAGGGCTCAACTACATTCCAGTCCGAAGTTAACTTGTAGTAGGCTAGTATCTGTAGCAGCTTAATACAGTGTGGTGTTCAAATATGGACTAGGTCCCGGGGTTTTTCTGCATTTGCGGTTTCCTCGTTAACAAAATTTCTGGTGTCTGTGTTATTTCTTTTCTGCATTATATTTTCCATATAATTGAAATATCACAGGTTGTGCGTAAGTTCAATCAATTGTGAATCCAACCTTTGGGTTGTTGATTAAATTGATTGGCACTTGGATTTTGGTTTTTGATACCGTCCAAGTTATTTCTTATATTCAATCGGGCTCGCAAATTCCTATTTGTTTGATTGCGGATTGAATTGAGAAATAGAGATATAACACTTGGATATACTTTTCTTAAGATTGAGTCTGACTGTCTAGTTGATTCTCTTGAAAGTATATTGGAGTTGGTCCATACAAATTGTTAAGCGAAATATTGGGTGTGGTTGTTTGACCCCCACTTTTTCAATTGGTATCAGACCAGGCAAACACATTTAAGACCTCATAAGTCTATGTTTGTGACAATTTGATTTGTGTGGATAGTTGTTTATCTCACTCGCGCATTTAGAAATGTGTTCCAAAAGGTTTGATTATGCTAAATGTCTTGGGAATACCGGCAAGGATAACTCCTTTGCATATCCGAATCCCGAGGTAAGAATTTTTTGCTATCAAATTCTGATAACATTCCCTCTGATATGACATTTAATACTATGTCTGAAACAGAAATGGAACTCACCAGAACTCAAAAAAAATCTGCTGAGTTCATTGATTTTCAAGGAGCTAAGATAATGTCTCTTGAACAGAAATATGATCAGCTCATTGATGAACTTGAGAAGTCTCTTGGTCGAGAACAGGAACTTTATAGCATCATTGAATCCTTCTCTAACAATATCGAAAAACTTGTTCAAGAAACTACTCTGCAACGTGAAAAGATTAGTTCTCTTGAGGATATTGTTAAAGAAAATTCAACTAGAGAAAAAATGTTTGATCGAGACTCATTCATCATATCTGAACAACATTCGTGTTGAAAAAAAGAAACTGGTTGCATCTCTGCTTTTAGCCCAGGAACAGCGCAAATCCTTGGAAAGGGAAAAATCTGTTCTATTCTTCTGTGCCAATCTTTAATTCTCATAAGGGATTACTGTACATGAAGAAAAATACTTCAAAAGAAGCATCTGGTAAGAAATGTTCACATGTCTTGCAGTCTTCTAATAGGGATACTAGTTTAAAACAGGGTTCTTCCGATGTTTCTCTTCCACAAACCTGTTCCTTCTGTGGGAAAAGAAATCATTATGATTCTCATTGTTTTGCTAGAAAGAAATAGATTTCTGAGCTTCAAAATCTACTTCGTTTTGCTGTCGACAGGGTAAATTGTCTGACGACATCCACAATGGATTTCAGTCCTGTAGAATACCAGAATTCTCATGCACGAGGTTTCCAGAGTCACTCCTCTAGAAATCACCACAGGAATCGTGTCCCTCTTAATGGTGCTAGTTTTTGCGCTACAAACTTACGTGTTCCCAACGCTATTGAGAATAAGTCTGGTAAATCTAAGTCTAGAAGGTGGAGATCTCTCTCTTCTAATATTCTGGAACCGATTTCTAGAGGTCCTAGACTTAATCCTAAGAAAATTTCCTCTGATGGATTGTCTAAAAAGGTTATGTCGAATTCTTCTGGAATAAGAAATAACCAAAGGAAGGTAAGGAATAGATTCAAACTCTCAAATGGTATTTACAATTCATCTCTCAATACTCATGGTGGGATTACATCTCACTTTACTACCTATCTCTAGGTAATTTCATCCTTGTATCTAACTTGAGAGTTGCAAGGATAACATTTGCGAGATGTTCAAGTCTATTGTAGGTTACCATTTGTCTTATGTTTGATTTATCTGTTTTCTTCTGTTGTGGAGGTTGATTCATTTCCTGAATTGTTGTAACTAGTATATATCTTCCTTATGCTCTGAGTAATTTTTTAGTTATTGAGTCATGGGTGTAAGAGATATCTGAAAACAGAGAGTATCTCTTTTTCTTAGATCTTTCCTGATCCATTATCCTTTCACTTCCAGTCCACAATCGCCCGTGTCTTCTTGGGAGTTTTAGGGTTTCCATAACAAGGGTGTCCTTCTCTTGTTCGTAAACATATATATTTTGTTTTTTCATTCCCTAATAATTAGAAGAAAAAAAAAGGAAAGAAAAATGGAGAACTCCTCAAGACCTCATGAAGTGGTGAATCTTGAGATGGAAGAAGACATTAAATGAAGCGATTCAGTTCAAGAACTTGTCTTGAAAAAGATGATTGGAAGGAAAGAGTACAACTCCTGGATTGGAGAATCTGTCAAGCATTTAATTCTTTTTCAGAATGACTCTAAGGCCGAATTTGCAAATCTTCAACTGCAAATAAATCAGCTTATTGATGGTCAGACCAAAATCTTTGATAACCAAAAGATCTTGATCAGGAATCAGAAGAAACTCATCATGGATTGTGTCAAAGCTAGGCATCTTGCCCGCATTGTTGATCGGAAAGTTAATGTTCTAACTCATGAACATGGAGTCTCTACGTTCAAAAGAATCAAGGATATCAGTGATACCTTTTATGATGGACCCTTTTAAAGGTATTATGTTATCAAAAAAACTTGATTTTGTCTAGGAAACTTCTTATGAGATTATTCTTGTGTTTTAAGAAGGATAACCAGGGTTTGGAATAGCCATTGTTATGAGTACTCATAGCTACTGCCAATGATTTTCATCTTACAATGTTTTTAGATTTATTTAGTTAAATTCTAAAGTTTATTTGGAAGATGATTTTGCAGTATTAATCTTTATTGGTTTTATGTATTGCAAAAAAAAAAATTTTATGAGATATGTGTGTTTGCGTCTGTGAACTATGTTTGTCCCATATATGTCAAAAGTTAAGACTATTATGTCATTATGCAAATATTGATGAAGATAGGATGAACTTTTGATTGCAAAGATTAAGTCTATTATATGTCTTTATGCAAATATTGATGAAAAATAGAATGAATCTTTGTATATTCCATAGTATTGGTCTTTCCCTGGTCTACTTCTATGTGAAAGTACTGTGTGGCTCCGTAAGTTCTCTTATGTTGAGCATTTCCGATTAAATTAATCATGGGTTCTCTTGTGGTTAATTTAATTGAGTTTTTGGATACAAATTCATGATTCATGTAATTTGTTAATGTCCAAAGAAATCCTTCTTTTCTTGTAAAAGTAAGGTTGCTCTTGTTGTTCTTTCGGGAATGACATTATATGGGGGAGAGTTATTAATTGAACTTGTGCTTAATTGCCAAATCTTTGTGGGGAGTGTGGTTGTGGAATATTGTAGGAGTTTTCTTGTATCTGTATAAAATCCTTGATGAATACACTAAGTTTCGACTATGTGAAATTATCGAAACAAAGTTGATATATTCTCTTTTAGTCATGAAGTATCTCTATGAGAATTTCATTATGATCCCACTAGTTTTCGTACCTTTGCCAATTTATATTGACAAAAAGGGGGAGAATCAATGTGTAGTTCACACTACAAATACATATGGTTTACGGAACATTATGTAAGGGGGAGTGGTTTTCATGTGAGATGAAGTATTTACTAAGGGGGAGCGATGCATATCAACATAGTATTGTTGTCAAAGTTGTGATACAATTGGACTTTGATGTCGTGTAATGATACTATGACACTGTATAACAATGATTGAGAGCTACTGTTTTCTCATTGTTATAGCTACGGATCTTCAACAACTATGATGCTGAGTTGAACACGTTCAGAATTACTGGAGTACTTGGAAGTGACAAAGATTTCGAGTAATGTTGAAGAACCAAGGAAATCAAGCATTTGGATGAGAAGCTACAAAGTTTATTTATTTTGTAATCCATATGTATTGATATTTTTGTCACTAAAATTGACAAAGGGGAAGATTGTTAGAGCACTGCTCGGTCGAACTCGCAAACGCTTCAATCTCAAGCTTGTTGTCAAGTTTAGTTGCCAAAACTATAAGTCTTGATTTCTAGTCTACTTATAGCTAAGTCTCGTATTAGGATAGTAAGTGTAGTTGAGCATTAGACTTCACGACGTTCATCGATTTAAGACGAAGAACTACTAAGGGGAGCTTGTCGAACTTCATCAACAAAAGGTATGTGGAGACTTGAACTCATCTATCACTCAAAAGTCTATCTAATCTAACTCCTATTTGAGACAAAAGTCGTATTGCTATATAGACTTCGATTATACACATTTGATATTTCAAGCTGAGTTTAACTCGCTTACATATTTCTCGAAATATGTGTTGGTAAGCTTTCGCTTTAACCAAGTTCATCTTATATTCTTGATGAAAGTCAAAAGATGATCATGTGAAAATCGCCTTGTAACATCTTACATGATTTGTGTGAGGCAGTCATTTGATGTAGACTCAGAATGTTTCGTATTGATTATTCGATCACTTAAAAATTGCTTTGAAGCTAATAGTTTGTGTGAGACAGCTATTGTAGTCTTCCGAGAATGTTTAAATGATTGAAATGGGAGTTTAGAAAAAATAACCATGATTGGATATAGCACAGTATGCATACTTGCATATGTGTTGTCCAAGTCTGGGAACCATGGTATGCATACCCTTATGCGTACTGGTTGGTTATGGAAGTCCGGGAACTTAGTATACATACCGGTATGCGTACTGACGTGATTTTCAAGTTCCGGAAATTCAACTGAGTTTTGGAACGTATGCGTACCCGTTCGCATACTGGCGAACCCAAACTTTGTCTGACCACTTAGGTATGCGTACCCGTTCGCATACTTGAGTAGGTTATGTTCTAAAATCGGTGTTTTCATGAACTAATACATTTATATAATAAGGAATGCAATTTTTTGCAAACCGTGGCTATAATGTTCATGAATTGATTCTAGTGAATCAAAATATTTTGCTTCAATTGTGTCTTGTATACTTCTATGAGAATATAAACAATTGAACAACTCTAGAACTAGTTTCATTTGAGTCATTTGAACTAGTTATGGTTAAGATGAATATGGTTGAAATGAAAGTGTTCATATAGCTAACTTCGGTTAACTATTGTTGAGCCAACAAGGTGTACAAGTTTAGGTACGGTTACCCATATCTAAATGAAGTCACTTTTCATTTGTGTGTAACAAGCTAAGTTCGATCTAACGGTTGAAAGATATTAGCTTGAATCTAATCAGGTTTTCATCTAACGGTGAATATTGAATGCTTTGTTACCAAGGTAACATTGATTGCAAACCCTGATTTGAAGACTATATAAAGAAGAACTCTAGCAACTGAGAAACCTAATCCCCACACCTCTTGTGTGATACTAGTTGCGACTAGAGTCGATTCTCCTTTAGCCTTAGGTTTTTCACGAAACCCTGTAGGTTAACGACTTGAAGACTTCATTGGGATTGTGAAGCCAAACCCAACTATTTTCTCTGTAGTTGTGTGTTCCGATCTTGCTGTTTTTTATCGTATTGAGTGCTATCTTCTCTAAGATTTGCTCGAGATTTATTCTCCGATAGGCAAGATAAAAAGTAGTCACAAAAATCTTCGTCTCATCGTTTGTGATTCCACAATATCTTGTTTCGCTACCATACGATTAAGATTATTGTGAGGTGATTGATATTTCTAGGCTGTTCTTCGGGAATATAAGTCCGGTATATCAATTGGTTCCTGTTCACCTTGATTTATCTAAAGACGAAACAAAAACTTCTAGGTATTTCTGTGGGAGACAGATTTATCTATTCAATAGACTTTTCTGAGTGAGACAGATTGGTTTATCAAGACTTCGACGTTGGGTCGTTGCAACTCTTAGTTATGGGTGAGATCAGCTAAGGGAATCAAGTGCGTAGAGTCCTGCTGGGATTCAGAGGCGTAAGGAACGCGACTGTACGTTGATCAATGTGAGGTTAGGGCTCAACTACAAGTCCGAAGTTAACTTGTAGTAGGCTAGTATCTGTAGTGGCTTAATACAGTGTGGTGTTCAAATCTGGACTAGGTCCCGGGGTTTTTCTTCATTTGCGGTTTCCTCGTTAACAAAATTTCTGGTGTCTGTGTCATTTCTTTTCCGCATTATATTTTCCATATAATTTAAATATCACAGGTTGTGTGTAATTTCAATCAATTGTGAATCCTACCTTTGGGTTGTTAATTAAATTTATTGACACTTGGATATTGGTTTTTGATACCGTCCAAGTTATTTCTTATATTCAATCGGGCTCGCAAATTCCTATTTGTTTGATTGCAGATTTAATTGAGAAATAGAGATATAACTTTTTGATATACTTTTCTTAAGATTGAGTCTGTCTGTCTAGTTAATTCTCTTGAAAGTATATTGGAGTTAGTTCATACAGATTTCTAAGCGAAATATTGGGTGTGGTTGTTTGACCTTTTATTTCCCAGAGTTAAAAATCTTTTTTGTCCTTCTGACTGTCAACCTATAGCCCTTACCAATATCCTTTATAAAGTGATAACAAAGTTCTAGCTCAAAGATTAAAAGTGCATCTCGATAAGCTGGTAGATTAAGCTCAATCAACATTTATCCCTTGTAGATTAATTATAGATAATATTGTTGCTGTCAAAGAAACTCTTCATTCGATGTCTAATTATTCTTCTATTATTGGCTCATTTGCTTTAAAAAATGATATTAGTATGGCATATGATAATGTTAGTTGGAGATTTTTTAGTCATTATCTTAGATCTTTTGGAATTATTGGTAAGACCTATGAACTCACAATGAAATGTGTATAACCTGCGTCCTTCTCCTTATTGGTAAATGGTCAAGTGTAAGGGTTTTTCACTAGTGAGAGAGGATTGCAACAAGGATGTCCCTTTTCCCCGTATCTATTTATATTATGCTCTCAAGGACTTTCCTAGATTATGAAAACTATGGAGCAGAATGCATTATACTATGGATATAAAGTCCTAGGAATGTACCTGTTGTGGTCCACCTGATGTTCGCAGATGATCTACTGCTTTTTGGCACCTTGGAAGATAAGACAGTAAGCACTCTGCAACAGATCCTTAATACTTATGCAACCTGGTCTGGACAAGCTGCCAATATGCAAAAATTTGTCATTCATTTCAGCAAAAGCGTTGGGCTTGAAAGAAGATTTGAGATATCACATAAGTTGGAGGTCGAACAAATGAACATTACTGATAAGTATCTTGGGCATTACTTACTTAAACCATCCAAAAAAAATGCTTCTTTTGAATTTCAAAATGACAAATTTGATTCTTAATTTTGTGCATAATGTTACTAGGATGATGCCAAATTTTTTTAAAAACTCTTTCAAGTCTGGCTTTCCAAATTTGCGACAAAGTGCAAGCAGCTATATTTCCATATGCTTATTGGCAGCTTTAAGAGAGTCCTTGTTAAATAACCAAGACATAATTCATTATTTCAAAGAGGATTGACATGATTATGAATGATGCAGACCAACAAAAACTCCAAACCAGATCAAATATGTGAAGTGACATTTTATAAACAAGTGGATCTTGATTCTTCTTCTTGATTGCAAAAAGGACAAAGACTGTTTATGTCGTTTATGTATTGACTGATTCTTTGGTTGATAATAAGAATTTTCAAACAACATTTCCGTAAAAATTTCTGCACTTTCTAAGGTATTTTCATATGCCACAATCAGAACCAATGAGCCTCTTGAATTTGATTGACATTATTGTGATGATTTTGCTGTCTGACAAGTTCTTTATAAGTAGAGCGGGTAGTGAAACTACAACACTTTGTTAAGTACCATCTTAACTTATTTGTCCTAGCCTTGGGTAATCTTATTGTTGAGATTTTTAGAATTTTGAGCATCACTTAAATTTCTGTTAAGCTTTTAAACATCCCAAACTTTGCTATTATTGTCAATAAATTCTGAAACCTTTGAGTTGAAGTTTTGATCGACTTGAGAATTACAATTGATATATTAATAAAATAAAATCATCTGAGATTTGAGTCCACCTATGCTTGTGACCTCCCAAATATAATGATTCTTGACTACTTGAAGACCTGTTTGTATACTTTGCCAAACTCAACAGTTGTTTTTCTTTGAAGTATTATCAGTAAGAAGATCTTCTCCTTTAAAGTATCTTGCTTCCATAATTTGAGCTCACTTTGATTGAGTTTCATTAATGAGTCTTCAAGCAAGTTTGGCAAGAAGAGATATATTAATATTTTAGAATCTTTAAGCCTCACACCTTTAAATCTGTTTGGATTACAAACTTTGTCCCAGGCAACAGGATTAGACCCTTTGCTATAAAAAATTCACCAAAAGTAATTTTTTTAATCATGTTCATTTTCGTATGAGTAATGTCAGGAGCCTCAAAAATATGCATTTGATAATTTGATGTAGTACTTACAAAAGCTTGAATTACATTAGTTCTAAATGCTTGAGAGGTAATCTTCCCATGCCAAGTCTGAAGTTTTTGTCCAAGTATGCGCTAACCAGTTTTCTAATTATTAGATTTCCCAAAACATTGAGTACTCCATTGATAATTTGAGGGATTATCCTTGACCTTGATTGAAAAACATGTTGATATATGAATATATGATGCCTGCATAGACAATACTTTTGATTCTCAACTTTTGCATAATTGCACCTTTCGCAATCTTATTCTAGTAGAACTCATATTATCATAAAAGGCGCAAGAATCATTCTTAATTTGAATACTTTTCACTAAATAACTAGGCCTAAGATCCACTCAAGTTAACACACCGAAAGCGATAATCTTTTTGAGTTGAGGTTATTATAAGGAATCCAGCGCAAGAGCCACACGGATGTAACCAAAGTTATGCTTCTATTCATTATTGCATCATAACATCCCATCACTAACAATATATCATGCTACTTCTAACAAGGATTATTCGACAATTCCGGAAAACCCTAATCTAGTTATAGATACAAATGCATGATGATCTAATTCACGAGTTAATCAATCAAGCATCAGGCAATCAATCATACATGGAGTTATAAACAGTAAAACATTTGATAATGAATACTTCATTTAATAAACAAGTTTTCCAACTTATGACTACATCTTTATTATTGTGATGATCAATCAAAACTATAACCCTAGCTCCTTATTCTTCTTATTGTTGTAAAGTCTCCATATCTCCCTTTTTAGAAGTGTAGAGGGTCTTCTTATACAGTTCCCATGAAATCTAGGTATAAACATCTTCATGAGGATGCAAGTGTTCCACGTCATGTCATTGAAGATTCATAGTGGTCGAAATACATACCTACACATGATTATGATATGGTTGTTGGCCTGGATCTATCTCCTTATTTGGTCTGATTATCGATCTTTGTTTGTAGATTACCTAATTCTTAGTCCAAAAAACAGAACAGAGTAACAAAGAACAGATAATTCTAATTGATCATAATAGACTGAATAATACGTCTTGGATTACAAAGTGAGCCTTATTGGGCTTATATATAGTTAGTTACACTACGTATGAATCACGCTAAAGGTATGTTTAATATGGACCATGTTGGTGTATACCTGGAGATGATTTCATGATCCACTCGGACTCCTACTTAGATAGTAAGTTAATAACTCGATCTGTGAACTTCATTATCTCAATCTTTAGGTCTTGACTCTGACATCCTTGCCCTTGTCTTCGCTTCTTGCTCCAGAACTCATGTCTTGCACGTGTCGTAATATTAGTTTTCTTGTTCGCATTCTCTGTTGACTCATTATCTTCAGTACTTACTTGAGCTAAGAACTTATTTATTTTTGACCCGACCTGAGCTCTTTCTTGGCTCTAAGCTCAATGAACATTCAGTTGTCAGTTGCGGGTGGATGTTATTATATTTCCATCTATAGAATTCCCCCAATTTATTTAAAATGTAATCTTTGGACTATATATTATTTAAACTTTTCTTTGGTTTTTTGTATTTTTTAGATTTATCAGTTCATCTTAAAAAATATATATGCTTTATTGACTTAACTCAGATATATGTCTTAACATCTCATTGAGATAATTTTAAAAGATGAGAAATATAACCTAGGTATTGGATCTTAGGTTTTTGCTCTGGTCGAAGATATCTCAAATCGAGTATTCCTCTCTCTACCCCCAAAAGGAGGAGTATCTTTTAGTGAAGATATTGGATTGTCAGCTAGTGATCTAGGTGATATCCTCTCCACCCTTTCTGATCAGCAGCACGTGTAAAGTTTTAGCATTGAATAATATTCTCTAGAGGAATAATATTACCCTCTAATTTTTAAAGAGATAATAAATTTATTGTTGTTAATTATGAGCATAAATTTTCACATGGGGAGTAGTCTTCACCCTTTTTCGAAAATCGAAGAGTTTTAAGTCAGTTTCCTTCACCCCCTCTTTGAAAATCGAAAAGCTTGTAGTTATTAAATAGATCGTGCGCTTTATGACCGTATTTACCAGTTGTAATTAAGTTATAGAGTTACGTAGTGTAGATCGTGAACCACTTTAGTCGGTCACGTTTTTTCACTTTCCTTTTCCTTTTATATAAGAATTTAAAATATTAATAATTTCTTTCATAGTTTCATCTTTATTATCTTTTTCAACAGTCTTTGAGCCATCTCAAATTTTCATTATGCGTTTAGAAACTCAAGCTACAAAAATTTCATTAGTTGAAGGTAAACCAGTTCAACCTGCTGGTTTGAACCTTTCAATTTCAATGTTTCTCAGGTTCAGGATTAGAAAACATGTTTTACTCATTACTGGGTCACATCTTTAGTGTGGATTCACGTTTTCTATTCCCACTTTGCTGATGCATTTATGATGTTTTGCGATTGTGCTCTTATTCATCTAGTGTGATTTTTTTTTGGTTATATGCGTAGGATACTAAAGTTAACTGTAGCCTCCATATTGAGGGAGATGCTCTACTACAAGATTATAATCTCATGCTCTTCTCAGTAAGTATGGTGATGAATTTTTTTTCGATCTTGTTTGATTAATTATTATTTTTTAAATTAGAATTTTTTTTATTACTGATAGTAATAAGTCATTACATCGACATAGCACGCAAGTGCGTGTCAAGCTGCACCGCAAGCCGTTTTTGAATTCCAAATCCTATCCTTTTAAAAGAAAACTCTATTGAACATGGAGTTATCACATTACTGTGCATGACTTTATGAACTCTCTTGAGGATTCCAACCGCCTATGGAGCCACCAAACCAACTGTATCAAAAGCAAAGGGAATAATAGCATGTCAATTATCATGACATGCGTTCTCATGTTTATTTATCTTACCTGAGGCAGCCCTCACTGCTGCTTGTCTAAATGTAAATATGCCATGTCCAATGCCTACAAACGGAGAAAACCAGTGAGGTCAACACATGTGTGATTCCCGTTAGACCACCCAAAAATAATAACATCCGTTGGCCTAACTGTTGATCTCCCTTCAACTGGATTTGTCAAAAAGTTGTCAGCCACTTATTTCTTTGTTGAAATACCGGCTCTCCATAATACATCATACGAAGTATTCCTCGCATGATCATGTTTATGTTTAAATCTGGGGTCTACCTTGCGATGAACTGCATGTTCTCCATATACGTCCAAACACCTTGTGCAACAAAAATGACAACGGGTATCCGAAGGGTATAAGGGGATCATGAATCCGAATTTAAGGATGGCACGGGACTCCAAGGGTGATATATGTTGTCCAATGCCATAAGTCGGAATAGCGAGGAAGAAATCCAGGGCATGCACTTCCTTCAGGAAACCAAAAACTGCTTTCTATCTGTTCGAAAACTCATAAACTTTATGCATATCTTTAACTACTTTCCCTTTTTCTTTATGACATAGGGGAAAAACTATTTCAGATAAGAGAATAATCGTGAAAACTTGTTCTTCTTCTCGATCGAGGAATGAATCGAGAAATATAGTAGCTGATAACTTTTCTATGTCTATGTTTATCTCTGTTGATATTTGTTACCTTTAATTCTGTTAAGTATATCGAACAATATTAACTACCTGAATCCCAGATAAGAAGAGATATTTCATCTAAGTCAAAGCATACATGTGATGGTTTCTCCATCACTATAATAATATGGTCAGTCAGAACTTCCCAGAACTCCATATATATTCTTTTCTGCATAACACTATTTTCGTTGAGACATGACTACAATAAAGACGTATTTATCCTTTTGTAGAGTGATGACCAGCGAGGATGTGATAATTGGAACCAGTGGCCATAAGAAGTGGTTTATGAATTTATGTCTTGTTGCACCTACTGAAAAAGCGGGGGTCTAACAACCTCACCCAATATTTCGCTTAGCAATCTGTATGGACTAACTCCAATATACTTTTAAGAGAATCAACTAGACAGTCAGACTCAATCTTAATAAAAAGTATATCAAAGAGTTATATCTCAATTTCTCTATTCAATCCTTACTCAAACAAATAGAAATCTGCGAGCCTGATTGAATACAAGAGAAATAACTTGATCGGTACCAAAGACCAATGTTCAAGGATCAATCAATTTCAATCAACAACCAAAGGTTGGATTTACCAATTGATCGATTCAACGCACAACCTGTGATATTTCAATTATATAACAAAATATAATACGGAAAAGAAATAACACAGACACCAGAAGTTTTGTTAACGAGGAAACTGCAAATGTAGAAAAACCCCGGGACCTAGTCCAGATTGAACACACACTATATTAAGCCGCTATAGACACTATCCTACTACAAACTAACTTCGGTTTGGACTGTAGTTGAACCCCAATCAATCTCATACTGATCCAAGGTACAGTTGCGCTCCTTACGTCTCTGATCCCAGTAGGATACTATGCACTTGATTCCCTTAGCTGATCTCACCCACAACTAAGAGTTGCTAAGACTCAAAGTCGAAAACTTGATAAACAAATCTGTCTCACACAGAAAAGTCTATAGGAATAGATAAATCTGTCTCCCACAGAAATACCTATGAGTTTTGTTCCATCATTTAATAAATCAAGGTGAACGGGAACCAATCGATAACCCGGACTTATATTCCCGAAGAACAGCCTAGAATTATCAATCACCTCACAATAATCTTAATCGACTAGCGAAACAAGATATTATGGAATCACAAACGATGAGACGAAGGTGTTTGTGACTACTTTTCTATCTTGCCTATCATAGATATAAATCTCAAGCCAATCTTACGATTGCACTCAATCATGATAGAAACAACAAGATCAGATCATGCAACTACAGAGAAAATAGTTGAGCCTGGCATCACAATCCCAATGAAGTCTTTAAGTTGTTAACCTACAGGGTCTCGAGAGACACCTAAGGTTAAAGGAGAATCGACTCTAGCTTATACAACTAGTATCACACAGGAGGTGTGGGGATTAGGTTTCCAAGTTGCTAGAGTTCTCCTTTATATAGTCTCCAAATTAGGGTTTGCAATCCAAGTTACCTTGGTAACAAACATTCAATATTCACCGTTAGATGAAAACCTGATTAGATTCAAGCTAATATATTTCAACCATTATATCGAACTTAGCTTGGTATACACAAATGAAAAAGTGACTTCATTTAGGTTTGAGTAACCGTACCTACACGTGTACACTTAGTTGGTTCAACAATAGTTAACCAATGGTAAGCCATATTAGCACTTTCATATCAACCTCATTCATCTTCACCATAACTAGTTCAAATGACTCAAAATGAACTAGTTAGATAGTTGTTCAATTTTTTAGATCTCATAGAAGTATACAAGACACAATCGAAGCAAAATCGGTTTTGATTCACTCGAATCGATTCATGAACATTATAGCCACGGTTTGCAAAGATTGCATTCCTTAATATATAAATGTTTTAGTTCATGAATAAACCGATTTTAGAAAGTAACCTACCTAAGTATGCGAACAGGTATGCGTACTTAAGTAACCGGATTGAGTTTGTTTTCACTTCCAAACTCCAGCAGAAATTCACGGACGTGAACTTTCCGCCAGTACGCGTACGGGTACGCATACTATCCCGGATTTCCAACAACCGCCAGTACGCGTACGAGTACGCATACTCTGGGTTCCTTGTTTTGGAATTTTACACAAATGTGAAAAACACACTATGCTTATATCCAAAGATGGTTACATGTTCTAAACTCTCATTTCAATTATTGAAACATTCTTAGAGGATGTTAAATAGTTGTTATTCACAAACTATTTTTCATCAAAGCGATTTTCAAGAAATTGAAATAACCAACATGACTTTCGTCACGAGTAAATATGAACTTGGCTACAGCGAAAGCTTACCAACACATATTTCGAGAAATAGATAAGCGAGATAAACTCGGCTCAAAATAACAAATGTGTATAATCGAAGTCTATATAGCAATACGATTTTTGTCTCAAGATAGGAGATAGAATAGATAGACTTTTGAGTGATAGATAAGTTCAAGTCTCCACATACCTTTTTGTCGATGAAGTTCCACCAGTTCCTTGAGTAGTTCTTCGTCTTTGCATGATGAACGCCGTGGAGTCTAGATCTCAACTACACTTATTATCCTAGTCCGAGACTTAGCTATAAGAAGACTAGAAATCAAGACTTATAGTTTTGCCAACTAAACTTGACAAACAAGCTTGAGATAGCAACGCTTGCGAGTTCGACCGAGCAGTGCTCTAACACCTACTTCAGAATGAACATAATGAAATGTATTTGTATATCTTGTACGAAAAATTGAGCATATGATGATAGAATATACATTCAACTGGAGGGATCTTCTAATTGATATAGCCAAACAAAATGCGAACTACGTATTTTTTTTGTATATATACTTGTGTAATTGTAAAGTAATTGTGCATTTATCTTTTGGGGCACCATGAAAATGCGGGAGTACCAAAATACACCACCAATTTTTTCTTAGGCAACCTATATGGACAGACTCAAATATAATTCCGAGAGTTCAACGTAATTAATCTCAATCAAGAAAGAATATTCAGAGTTATATCTCTTTCTCTCACAATCAAACAGTTTACAAAGGCAAGTCATGAACCTGATTTGCGGCTGAGAGTACTTGGTGATTCCAAAGATCAATTTCCAAGTATCAATCAAGTCGTATCCAAGAAACAAGGATAGATGTATCTACTTTGATTGATTAACGCACAACCTGTGATATTTCAATTATAAAGATAAGTAAAATATAATGGGGAAAAAGAAATAACACAGACACCAGAAGTTTAATTAACGAGGAAACCACAAATGAAGAAAAACCTCGAGACCTAGTCCAGATTGAACACCAAACTGTATTAAGCCGCTACAGACACTAGCCTACTACCAATTAACTTTGGACTAGAATGTAGTTGAGACCGAATTAAACCCTCCCATCAATTCAGTTACAGTCGCGCTCCTTACGGCTCTTTAATCCCAGTAGGACTCTGCGCAATTGATTCCCTTAGCTAACGTCACACCAACTAAGAGTTGCTTCAACACAATTGAAGTCATTAAACCAATCTTCCTCCCACGGATAAGCCTATATGTCTGATCTCCTTTTTTATCGTACATCAAGGTAATGGAAATCAATAGCAATAGACAAACTCTAACTAACCTAAAAATCCGGACTTATGCAACCCGAAGTGTATCCTAGATTATTATTCACCTCACAAGTATTAAACTTGTGAAATCAACAAAGTCTGAGACGAAGAGAACTTTGATGATTTCTATCTATCTTGTTCAAGTGAGCAGCTAAACAATCGAACAAGTTCAGGATACTCAAGCTATCAGATAAACAATAGCTGGACCCGGCTTCACGAATCCGTATGAAGTCCTTGTGGTCGCTAAACCCTAAAGGGTTCTAGGAAGAGGAGACACATCAAGAAAAGTAGTGTTGGGATTCAAAGATCCCAATTGTTTGAGGTTCCCTTTTTATAGACATTCAAAGCATGGGTTGCTTTAGGTTTAAGCTAAGATATCTTTGGAACTAAGCAAACAATATCCACCATTAGATGAATCTTTGAATCTGATTAACAAAACAAGATATACACTCTGGTTAGGATGAAGCGTAACCGAACCATGTATAATAATACGCTCATGAATGGTTAGCCGAAGCTAGCCAACTGAACTATAAGCTTGAGAATTTTCGTATAACACTTAACACTTAACTCGAAACACAATTATGTGATCAAATATGTCTATGATGTTTTTAGAGATTCTTGAAATGCTAATTATCTCGGAGAAATAATTGTATGTGCATATGAATTTAATCGACATGGTAAGTAGGCATACAAGGTACAATTACTTAACTTGTTCGTGAACAGTTATGTCATGGTACGTGTACCAGTATATAAACCTTAAGACATAACCGAGTTCCGGAGTTCACAGAACTTTTTCGGTATGCGTACTGGTCTCGATACCATTTAAATATAACGAGTTCCAGAGTCCACGGAACTTTTTTGGTACGTGTACTGGTATGGATACCGTACCATTTAAACATAGCCACGTTCCGGAGTCCATAGAAATTTTGTGGTACGTGTACCGGTATGGCTACCAAACCGGTTTCGTAACCGACAGTTCTTTTCTAATACGCGTACTGGCTTGCGTACCGATCCGGATTCACGATTTCACAGACTTTTAAAGGTGTGCATACTAATATGCGTACCAAAAATCTGTTTGTCGGTATATAGCTACTCCGTTATGTGTACTGAGTACATGTATTACGGCTTTAGACTTATAGAAGTTTTCCCAGTTTGTAAGACTGGTATGTACATTATCTTATATCCGAATCTAAAGTAGTTCTATATTTATCTCTAAATCGATTCGAAATATTCCCGAATAACGTCAATGACACATATCACTGTTCCATGCTATTTTTTAATGATAATCTTGAATAATGATTTTGATTGCGGACAATAAATTGTCCTTAACCTAAATTCATCAAGTATGAAAAAATGTTCATTAAGCTTAATTAGTCATATTTCGAGAACTAATTACCAAGATAAACTTGACCCGAAATTCTTGATATGCTTGCAATAGTCTAATTAGTTATGCGACATCGTTTCATAGATAGAAAGATGAATATAACTTGAGAAATAGGTGGTTCAGTCTTCACTTACCTTTTGTTGAAGAAGTTCTCCAAAAGATTTGGCTGATCTTCGCCTTCAAACGGTAAAACGCAATGATAACTTCCATGATGTCCATTTCTCAACTACACTTGAGATAGCAACACTTGTGAGTTCGACCGAGCAATGAACTAACAATCTTCCCCTTGGTAAATTTTAGTGACAAAACTATCAAGACATATGGATAAAAAATATCGTTGTAAAACTCCTTGAATCCATCATGCCTTGATTTCCTTGGTTTCTTCAACTCTTTGAATTCTTCGTTACTTCAAGTTGCGATGATTCTGAACGTGTTCAACTCAACATTGTTGTTGTTGAAGATCTACAGCGATAACAACTTTGAAAACAAATATTCTCAATCGTCGTTATACAGAAACATAGTATTATTATCTTCTCCAAAGTTCAATTGTATCCCAACTTTGAAGTAATACTATGGTGATATGTTTCTACCCCTTAATCAATACTTATATCTTTTGCATAATAGGTTAAACCTATAGATTATTGAATCACTCCCCCCTTACATAATGATCTGTAAACCATATGTATGTAATGCGAAACTACTAATTAATTTTTCCCCTTTTTATCAATAAAAATTGGCAAAGGTACGAAAATCATGGGATCATAATGAATACAACATAAAATATATTTCAGGATTCAAAGGTGGTTACATATCAACTTTATTTAGATTATATCACATAGTAAGAAAATACTTAGCGCTCATCTAGGAGATTTAAGATATAAGCATCCCCTTTAAATTCCACAGCCACACATCCCACAAAGATATAGAAACTAAGCACAAGTTCTTTCAAGAACTCTCCCCCATTTGATGTCATTCCTAAGAGAACAACATGAGTGACCTACTTTATGAAAAAGAAGGATTTTGTCATACATAAACAAATCACATGGATTTGTATCATGAATATCGAATTAAATTAATCTCAATGCCAGTTACGAACAAAGAGATAATTTTAATTGGTATGACTCTACATAAGAAAATCTTACAGAGTGTATGTTGGAGTAATAACACAAAATTGTGATCACGAGTAGATCGATACTGCGATAAAATTTCTCAAAGAGTTTATTCTATTTTCAATTTATAAAAAACATAATAGATTTAACTTCTGAGCATATATGAAATATCAGCTCGATTCACGAAAAATGTAAGGATACATATATTTCATAAGACTTTTGCAGTAATTAAACCAATAATGATTACATACTGCAAGTTCATCTTCCAAAAACTCTAGAGTTTAAATAAATAAATCTAAAAATATGCAAGATGAAAAACGTTGGAGATAGCTTGGGAATCACAATTTTTACTATACCAAACCCTAGTTATCTTTTTCAAAAGCAAGAATAAATATTCTCACAAGAAGTTTCCTAGTATTTAAAACCTGGTGTCTTTAGGGGAGACCCCGAAGAATTAG
Organism: Papaver atlanticum; assembly: GCA_023531105.1. Classification (NCBI taxonomy): domain Eukaryota; kingdom Viridiplantae; phylum Streptophyta; class Magnoliopsida; order Ranunculales; family Papaveraceae; genus Papaver; species Papaver atlanticum. The sequence goes on along the minus strand of JAJJMB010002176.1, from coordinate 143,274 downwards.
GGGCGATTAATAAGATAAAAAAAGTTGGAAAATACTTATATGTCCCTTCATAATCGATAGTTTAGTATTGGTTTTATCAATCGATTATGACTATGTTCTTCTCTTCTTTGCTTTGTTTTGAAATAATTAAATTTGGGGTTACTACCACTATCGGTAGATAAATAACATCACGATACCACCGATTAAACTCGGTAGATAATAAACGTCAGGAAACTACAAATTGTGAAAATAGAGAAATTCAAAATTCCATTGGTCTTTGAAAATTTTGAATTTGGGGCTACTACCACAATCGGTAGATAATGAGCATCACAAGACTACCGATTGTACAATCGGTAGATAATAAACATCACGAAACTACCGATTGAGCAAATAGAGAAATTCAAAATTCCATTGGTTTTTGAAAAATTTGAATTTGGGGCTACTACCACAATCGGCAAGTAAAGAACATCACGAGACTACCGATTGTACAATCGGTAGATAATAAACATCACGAAACTACTGATTGAGAAAATATAGAAATTCAAAATTCCATTGGTTTTTGAAATAATTGAATTTGGGGCTACTACCACGATCGGTAGATAAAGAACATCACAAGACTACCGATTGTATAATCGGTAGATAATAAACATCACGAGACTACCGATTGTGCAAATAGAGAAATTCAAAATTCCATTGGTTTTTGAAAATTTTGAATTTGGGGCTACTACCACAATCGGTATAAAATTAACATCACGAGATTATCATTTTAACTACCGATTACAATTTTCATAACACAAACCAACATACATCAATATAAGCTACCGATTGTAGTATTGTCTACCGATTATGGAGGGTATTTTAGACATTTCAAAAAAATTGAGATAAGGGGTGGCTTTATTTTAGTTTTGGGTGACCCTATTTTGTCATATTAGTCGCCCCTAATTCTTTCGGGGTCTCCCCTAAAGACGCCAGGTATTTAAAATCTTTGAAAAAATCTTTATCATCTCCAAACTCCTTATCAATGACGGGCATAGGAACATACGGTTCATGAATGAAAGAGTTAGTTCCTGCAAACCTGGTAGGTTGTTGATGACAAGTGTTTCTTGTAGTTTAAGAGATTTCTATAAGATGTTCTTTAGTTCCTGCACCTCCTTCTTGGTTTTCTTAAGTTCTTCAAGAAAATTTTCAAACTTTTTCTGATTAGAGCGATCCGCTCTAGGTTTCTTCATATTCTTCCTTTTCCTCTTAAGAGATGAGTCAAAAGGATATGCCATCTTTTGTTCCTTTCTAATTGGATGAGTATCAACAAGCATTGGTGTCTAGATTCCACGAGAAGATGTTTGTGTTTGGAGCTTCCATGATTCGTAAGAACTAAATGGATTTGTGGAACAAAAATATATTTCTCAACAAGCAAAACTTCTTGTGAAAAAGATATGAGTCTTGAAGTAGAAGATATATATTTACCATGCAGGGTTTCGGAACATTAAAAGTTCACTGTCTAGAGAAAATACATAAAACCTAAAAAGAATGAAAACGTCACTTTTATCCTTCTTTAAGTTTCGTAGATCAAAATTTTCAATACCATTACTTGAGACAAAGATTAAGATGAACGGACAAGAGATGGACATCCAAGTAATAATATTCAATTTTGTTCCTAAGATCTGATGTGCATAGTTCTTGTCTCTTTTAAGGGCACATGAGACAAGATGCACATTTCAAAACAATTAAATGTGTTGAGGTGAGGTTAGCATCAGATCTGCTCACCACTAAGTTCCTTCACAGAATATACAATATCCTTCTTTACGAGACGTTTAGCCCGGGCTCTTTTCTTCATTTAAGATTTTACCTTAACCTTTGAATCAATAAATATTTTAGAAGAAGAAGAGTTAACTTATTTGCATACTTCAGGGTTGGACTTTTGAACAAGTTTAAACATATTTGCCAAACGACTATCCATACGTTGCAATTTGTTGACATACCTTAGTTTTTTGCTTATACTTGAAACATTGTGTGAGTCTGTGACCCACAATGGTACAATAATGACATGTTAGTTTGGAGATTGATTCAGGAACGACGTTAGCAGTTAAGCACAAGGTACCTGAAACATTTAGAGAATTTCCATTAGTATACGAAAAATCCATAACATCCTCCAATGATTTTGATGAAGAGTCATCAATCAAATTTTAAAGATTGATATGAGTATTGCTACATTCATAAAAATTGATAATTTCTCCCAAGAGTGCTACACTTGAACCTTCATCCTCTTCGGAATTATAATGATCAGAAGTTTTATCAAGTGTTGCAGCCAAACTCTTGTTACAGTGTATTTCCTTCGATTTGGACACTCATTGGCAAAGTGACCGAACGCTTTAAATTTGAAGTACTGTGGCATATCCTCATCAGTATCTTTAGAGTATCTATTTTTGACAGACATATGATTATGTGGCTTAGCTGACGTTGGAGGTTTTTCTCTAGTGAACCGTTTATTTCTTTTCCTAGGAAATTCTTTAAACTATCTTGTGATCAGTGAAACTGATTTATCAAGATCTTTATCTGATAAATCAGGATCAACAAGATTGTCCACAGAGTTGTCAACACTTTCACTTTTAGGAGCTTTAGTGTTTTTCAGTGTCTTGAACGCAATATCTTTTCCGACTTTGGATTGCAGTTCATGATCAAAGATCTTCAACTTTCCAACTAACGTGTTTTTGGAAAGTGTAGCAAGGTTATTTCCTTCCATGATGGCATGTTTCTTAAACTCGTATCTTGCTGGTAAAGATCGGAGAATTTTCATTACAATGTCCTTTTGGGGAATAGTCTTCCCTAGCGCATAAAATGCATTAACAATTCCAGATACCTTTTGATTAAATTCATCAAATGAATATTCATCATCCACACGAAGATTTTCCCAGTCAGAATCCATATTTTGAAGTCCAGCTTATTTCTTTAAGGTATCTCCTTCGAATACGGTTTCTAAGATATCCAAAGCATCTATAGACTTAGTGCACGAAGTCACATGGTGCCGAAGATCTAGGATTATGGCGTTAATAATAGCGTTCAACCCGTCAGATTATGCTTTGCAACACTTATCTTGGTATCACTATATTGTCCTAATGGATTCACAATAGTGGTTCCGTCTATAACAATTGTCGGCGCATCGTATCCAATAACTACAAGTTTCCATGCCTCAAAGTCATGGGCTTATGAAAAGGAACGCATAACAATTTTCTACCATAAGTAGTTTGTGTAATCAAATGCTGGCGGTACATTTATTAAGATTTCACTCTTGTCCATATAGTCATATTTATTCAAACACAGACTTGTTAAGTCTTAAACGTGTTTGCCTGCTCTGATACTAATTGAAAACACGGGGGTACCAAAATACACCACCAACTTTTTCTTAGGCTAACTGTATGGACAAACTCAAATATAATTATGAGATTTCAACTTAATGAATCTCAATCAAGAAACAATATTCAGAGTTATATCTCTTTCTCTCATATTCAAAAAGTTTACAAAGGCAAGTCCGCGAACCTGATTTGCGGATGAGAGTACTTGGTGATTCCAAAGATCAATTTTCAAGTATCAATCAAGTAGCATCCAAAAAACAAGGATGAATCAATGTATCTACTTTGATTGATTAACACACAACCCGTGATATTTCAATTATAAACATAAACAATATAATGCGGAAAAAGAAATAACACAGACACCAGAAGTTTTGTTAACGAGGAAACCATAAATGCAGAAAAACCCTGGGCCATAGTCTAGATTGAATACCAAACTGTATTAAGCCGCTACAGACACTAGCATACTACTAATTAACTTCGATCTGGAAAGTAGTTGAGATCGAATTAAACCCTCCCAGCAATTCAGTTACAGTCGCGCTCCTTATACCTCTTGAATCCCATCAGGACTCTGCGCAATTGATTCCCTTAGCTAACGTCACACCAACTAAGAGTTGCTTCAACTCAATTGAAGACTTTAAACCAATCTGCCTCCCACAGATAAGCCTATATGTGTGATCTCATTTTTTATCGTAGATCAAGGTAATGGAAATCGATAGCAATAGACAAAGTCTAGCTAACCTCAAAATCCGGACTTATGCAACCCGAAGTGCATCCTAGATTATTATTCACCTCACAAGTATTAAACTTGTAGAATCAACAAAGTCTAAAGAAGAGAACTTTGATGATTTCTATCTATCTTGTTCAAGTAAGCAGCTCAACAATCGAACAAGATCAGGATACTCGAGCCATCATATAAACAATAGCTGGACCCGACTTCACGAATCCTTATGAAGTATTTGTTGTCGCTAAACCCTAAAAGGGTTTTAAGAAGATGACGACTCTAGTTTACAACTAGGACATAACAAGAAAAGTAGTTCGGGATTTAAAGATCCCAGTTGTTTGAGGTTCCCCTTTTATAGACATTCAAACATAGGTTGCTTTAGGTTTAAGCTAAGATAGCTTTGGAACCAAGATAACAATATCCACCATTAGATGAATAATCTTTGAATCTGATTAACACAACAAGATATACACTTTGGTTTGGATGAACTGTAATCGAACCGTTTATAAGGCCACGCTCATGAATGGTTAGCCGAAGCTACCCAACTGAACTATAAGCTTGAGCATTTTCATATAACACTAAAGTCTTAACTCGAAACACAATTATGTGATCAAATATGTCTATGGTGTTTTTAGAGATTATTCAAATGCTAATTATCTCGGAGAAATAATTTTATGTGCATATAAATTTAATCGACATGGTAAGTAGGCGTACAAGGTACAATTACTTAACCTGTTCGTGAACAATTATGTCATGGTACGTGTACCGGTATATAAACCTTAAGACATAACCGTGTTCCGGAGTTCACAGAATTTTTTCGGTATGCGTACTGGTATGGATACCATTTAAACATATCCACATTCCGGAGTCCATGAAACTTTTCTGGTACGTGTATCGGTATGGATACTAAACCGGTTCTGTAACCCACAATTCTTTTCTAGTACGCATACTGGTTTGCATACCGATGCGGATTCAAGAGTTCACAGACTTTTAAAGGTGTGCATACTAATATGCGTACCAAAAATATATTTGTCAACATATAACTACTCAATTATGTGTCCAGAGTACATGTATTACAACTTCAGACTTATAACAATTTTCCCACTGTCTTATATCCGAATCTATAGTAGTTCTATATTTCTCTCTAAATCGATTCGAAACATTCCTGATAATAGCAATGGCACATATCACTGTTCCAGGCTATTTATGAATGATAATCTTGAATCATGATTTTGATTACAAACAATAAATAATCCTTAACTGAAATTCATCATGTATGAAAAAATGTTCATTAAGCTTAGTCATATTTCGAGAACTAATTACCAAGATAAACTTGACTCGAAATTCTTGATATGCTTGCAATAGTCTAATTAGTTATGCGACATCGTCTCAGAGATAGAAAGATGAATATAACTTGAGAAATAGGTGGTTTAGTCTTCACGTACCTTTTGTTAAATAAGTTTTCCAAAAGCTTCACCTTCAAACGGTAGAACGCAATGATGACTGTCGTGATGTCCGTTTCTCAACTACACTTCTATCCTAATCCAAGACTTAACTAACTGTAGACTAGAAATCAAGATATAGTTTTGAAAACTAAATTTAACAACAAGCTTTAAATAGCAACACTTGTGAGTTCAACCGAGTAATGCTCTAACACACCATTTTATATAATGATAGGTATACAATTTTTTTTGGTTATATTACGACAAACATTACTTATAGTTATTGAGTAAAAGAACATAAAGTCGGCCAACTTTTGTATTTATGTTATGGAAGATTTTACTTATAGTTAAAAAGAGAATTTTAGTTTTTCCGAATTTAAACTTAAGTTTATATTATTGTATGTGTTAGAGATGGTTACTTTTCCATTCTGTTGAAGTCTTGAGTAGTCATTTTTCAGGAGTCACAAAATTCAGAAGTCTTAATTCTTAAATCTGTTATTAACCGCTATCCATATTTTGATCACCTGTATCTTATACTATGCGACTTTAGGCCCATAAAATTGGGAACCGCCTTCGGAATCATTAGATGCAAGAACTGATTCTGATATGCAAATTAAGTCCGCTTCTGGATCCCATCATAGTAGGGGGATCCAGATCCATGGGCAGATCTAACCAAACCACTGCAGGGTATACCGATCCAGAAATTCAGTGGTCAAGATGGTTTTGTTCTACTTTATGGAATGATATTCCTACAAAGGCTATGTTGGTTTTGTTTTACTATATGGGATGATATTCCTATGAAAATTCGGTATCCTCTTATATAAATCACTCGCCGGATTGTGGTATACTAAACTTAATGGGAGCTAAGTAATAAAACAAAATAGGGTTATAAGGAAATAAAATTCAAGATGCCGGATCGGGATGCTTGAATGAAACAAAGCATGCCAACTAAGTACTTTAAGAATTAAGTGCATGAAAAGTCCGCATGCTCGATTGAAAAAACATGCAGATCAAATTTAGTCGGCATGTTCGGCTAAAACAAAACATGCCGACCAAATATTGGTTTTTCGCATTTGCACCCATCATGGTCAAAAATGTAACACACTGACGACTGTCTATTAGTCATCATGTTATTTTTACAAAATCATGATGACCAAAAAAAAATTGGACACATGAAAACCTGTTTTTTGGGAGTTATTAATCGTTATGGTCTAGCTTTTCAAAACTTATACATCACTAGTAGTCAGGATTTATGGATGAAGACCATGACGATCCTGTAAATGTTACTTTCAAAAGATTAAAAAGGAAAAAGGAATTGATCATTAGGTTGGTGAAGAAGGACAATGAAATGAATAAGGTTTGGGGGACTAGTTTTTATTATTATTAAGTGAAGGGTAATCAGATAATTAATAACTTTATATACATTAACACTCCTTAACACACTATTATAGTTGGGAACAAAATCCATAACCCCCAATCAGTTTGGGTATACCCCAGTTAAACGAGGTATAAATACTCAAAATATATATATTAAATAGTCAAGAAACCTTTTTAATGATAACTAGAGGTTATAGTGAGTTTAAAATCGAAAATAAGAGAATACAAAAACACAAGATCATACCATAAAAGTATAACATAGATAAATCCGACAAGAAAAAGAGAAGGAATACCGGAGCAAGACATTATAAGTATGAACAACATCCAGTCAAATCAGGGGGAAGATTGTTCTTCTCAAAATTATATTCCAATCATTTTGTTTTTTTTTTCTTCTGTAAAAATATGTGTTCCCAAAATAGGAGTGATTTGATCAAATCTCTTGTAATTTGGGATTAGGATTCCATCGTCAAACAAATCACTGATAAAAAAAAGTCACCAGATAAATTAACGGTGAAGATTTTGATGAAGATTTCGTCACTGTAGACAACAAATATGAAGATTTCGTTGTTTAAGAGCATCCCTATTGATCTTAAAATCCAAACTAATGGCAAAGAACCGCCATTAAAACATAGATAAACCTTCAAAGAAAAGATAAAACTTGAATAGAAAAAAATAAATAAGATAAAACCACTATAATGGTGTAGATAAAAACTAGAAAGCAAGAAAAGATGAAGAAACCTTGTCACATCTAGTCTTAAACTAACAATATTTGAGCAGAGGAAAAGTTACGGGTGGCGGTTTTGTTGAAATAAAAAAGGGAGGTTATAGACTCACCCCATTTTGTCCCGAGAGAAAAACCCGAGAGAGATCCAATGGTGTGTAGGGTAATGGTTATAACATTGTGTTGAGATTATTAGTCCGATATTGTCTGGGTTATATAAGATCCTGCGGTTTATAATCCTTAGGGACACTCCACTCATTTCGAATTGGTTTTGAGTTGGATGCCCACATTTTAACATGGTATCAAAGCAAGGTTATTTGCTATTTGTTTGTGTCGAGTCATTTGACCGCACCTTTACTCCGCGTCACCCGATTTATTGTCTTGCCACATGTTAGACCCAAACGAGGCTACACGTGAGCGGGCGTGTTGAGATTATTAGTCCCACATTATCTGGGTTATCTAAGATTCTGCAGTTTATAATCCTTAGGGACATTCCACTCATTGCCAATTGGTTTTGAGTTTGATGCCCACATTTTAACTTATTGGGATTGTAATGATGTTTAGTAGGTCCCATGGCATGTCTTAGTCGGTGGATATAATCGGTGGATTTTTTTGGATAAATGGTTCGGTCATTCTATCATTTCCTTCTCCCGAGGAAATTCCGACTAAAACAATGCATGGATCCCACTTTTACTCATTGGTAATCCCAATGCTGAAAATGCATCCATATGTCATCCAATCCCTATCGGGATTTTTTTGAGGGAGAAAAACTCCATAGTTATAACACTTCCGGAATATACAAAAAAGCAGTGATGGAGAGAGAATGAGAGGATTCACAATTTTTTTGTTTTTTTTTTCTTTAGTTTTTTTCGGAAACGGCATTGCTATTCCACTCCCACTCTCCTCCCTGATTATGTGTCCTTCTCAGGTGGCGTTAAAGTTATCTAAAAACAAAAACATATCATGCATAACTGATCGTTATACTAATCTCTCTCTTTTTCTTTGAGGCATTCTCTCTCATCTTTGTCTGTTCTTTACTTTACTTAAAATTTCCCCAGAAAAAAACAAGATGAAATTTAAAATTTGTTAATCCAAATCAATTGCGATTATCTTGATGTAAATTGAAAAATTTAAATATGAATTTTTTAAAAAAATTTGGCTTTGAGATTGATCAAAGTTTCCAAACAAGGTAAGAACATGCAACAATAGAGACGGATTTAGATGATAATGAAGATTTAAAGTCATGATCCCATTTTGGTTCATCAGTTGATGATAATATTATTTCTTATGCAATGGGTCCTGGTTGATTTGAATAGTAATTTGATTTTCAAGCTGGATACTCCCTCCGTGCCAAAATAGATGAGCTAGTTGGTTTTAAATTTTGTCTCAAAATAGATGGGCTATCTCACTAATCAAGGGGGTATTTTTAAAACTACCCTTTTAATTGATTATTGTTACTATAAAAAATATGTATAATTTGATAGCCATGTTTATATTCATTGCGCAGGTGTTTTAAAATGCTTTTCAACGGTATAAAGTTTACGAAAAACCGTGGTATAGTTTAAGAGATAAATCATTTCTAAGTTTTACTAGTTATTATCCATAAGGGTATAATTGTAAAAAATACTTAAACGTACTCCCCTTTCCTCTTTGCCTTAAAAATTGTGCAAACTACAGCTAACTCATGTAATTTGGGACGGAGGGAGTATAATGTTAGTTGTATTGGTAGCAAGTCTGAAATATATTTGATTTTGATTTATTTTTTTTAGCCTGAAATAAAAGATGTGGTGGAACCTGAATGAATGTTTAGGTTAATAGAAATAGTAAAAATAGTAATGAAATCTATTGAATATAAGATTTCCTTTGATTTTCCATTCCTTCTGTTTAACCTCATATCAACTGACTAATTATCCCGTGCATATCACAACTTCAATCAATCCGTATCGGCAACAATACTCTCCTGATTTTTTTCATCGTTAGTTCTCCGATGATTAATACAACATATTTGAGCAAAGCTTTCAGAATTATTTTGCAAGGGGAGAAACAACAATCGTTAAGATGATATAGATTATGGGGTTTGGGAAAGAACAGATACAGGAGAAACAGAGAAAAAAAAGCCAAAAAAAAAAAAAAAAACAGAATGAAAGAGATAAACAGCTGATGTGGTTTTTAATTTTTGCCCCCTCATATCACCATGTGAGACAGGGTCACAGGGAGGAGACCAGGGAGGTGAGGACTGAGGAGGGAGCAGTATAGCATTTCCAAAACTGCTCTAAAGTTTAAACCCCTTCCGAAACTGCTCTATCTTCTCATGTGGAAAGAGGTGGTAAACGCCTATAGAATTAGAACTCAGCCTAAAAGCAATAAAAAATTATACGAGTCAGGCTGCACAGGGTACTAGGATTCCAGAGCAATCAATCCCCCTAGGTTCGATCAAGTCTAAGAATCAATTGTTTAATCGATTTCCACAAGAAAAGTCGGTTACTTAGACCGGGTCTTATGGAGATTCTCAGCCACTTCCCAAATGCCTTTGTACCTCAGCCTGGGAAAAGCCTGGCTCTTGCGGTTTCTCCCATATAAATCCAGGGATGGCTAATGGTTAGCCGTTCTAAGCCAAAAAAACGGTAAGTAATCAACCGTTCTTCATATAACGGTCAGAGATCACCCGTTTCATTAAAAACGGTTATTCATTTACCGTTCTTCTTATCATGACCAGTCCAACCCGATTGAACCGGCTAACCATTAACCGTTCTATAATTTCACCTAAAAGTTCCAGAGAACTCGACAGACTTTGGTTCTTCCTCCCTTTTTTTCCCCTTCACAGTTCATCTTCTTCCCCTCTGTAAAAACTTAAAAACCATCGTTTTCTCCACTTATTTTGTTTGGGCTTGTGGAAGAAAGGGTGAATTCGAAGTTGCAATTGATTTTAAGGCGTTTTAACAACTCAATCTTTAAAGGTAAACCATTTTAACCTTAAACCTTAGTTTCCATTTTTCTTTTCAATTAAGATTAATTTTGTAAAATTGATAGGTTATTAACACTAATTGAATGCCACAACTATTAGTTACTGCTTTGTGTTTGTTTAAAATTTATTTAACATGATAAATTTTTGTTAGTTATTGATGAACATGGTTGATTGGTTAGTTATTGATGAACATGGTTGATTAGTAGTGACATTTGATTTTAAATAATCCTAATGATGTTGCATGTCTTGTAATTTGGATAATACACAATTCATAGAAATGTGGAAATACAAATTTGTTAGTAAGATATGGTTTTGAGTGTGAAATTAATTTTTGAGGCCATGAGGTTTACATTTGTTTGGTGATTTTCAAACAATGATTTTCATACATTTATATTTGTTTGTTTGGTGCATTTAGATAATGATATGGAGTACCCGACGAACCAAAAATTGTCAGTAAAAGGTAGAGATGGCCATATATCCGGTATTGATGCACCGAAGATGAAAATGAGGACTAGTTGGGGCAGAATTAAGGATTATTATGATATCGTCGTACGGAATAATCCATGCGCACTTCAGGTACTTGATAATTGTGGGTTTTCCAAGATATTTTCCTTTAATTTTAAGAATTCAGATGTGCAACTCACAAATGCTCTAGTAGC
>JAJJMB010002176.1:100258-127060 GCA_023531105.1 Papaver atlanticum | reverse complement strand
TAGCAACGTTGTTAGATACCAAATCCGTTTTATGGCCTCACCGTTGTTAAAGGCGTTATAATTGTACTACGTTGTTACAACATCTGAATAAAATGAACTTATTTAAGCATCTTTGTTACTTATATTTACTGCTAATTGATTTTAATACGATCTATCAACTGAAACATATAATCACTCTTAACATTACCTTCGTTGGAACTAAAACATACAACCACACTAAACATCATAATCATCCGTACATTGTTAGCCCGTATAACAAGCCTTTAAACCACGTGAGGGTTTTCAGTTAGGTGTACCCACAAACCAGTAAAAAATATCTAATTTCCATCTCAAACCCTGGTAACTTAATTAATAATCTCTAGATCGTATTCTGTTTGATGCGCCTTAAGAATATGAAAAACTGCTTCGTGTGTCCATCTTTTTCCATTACTTTGTTTGTCTTAGTACTTAAGATGACCTTCGCGGTACTGCAGACAATTTCATAAAAAGAGTAAATAAAGTACAGGAAAAACAACTTTATAAATTCATACAATATCAGAAAGAATTATTATAATAAACTCACTGCATCTTCAGGGTTCCAACCGGCGGGCATGTTTATAAAGTATGCTTTTATGCAGCCAACATATCTCAAAACTTCTTGTTTTAAATAGGAGACTCTACGTTGTAAAGCGGTAACATATCTATTAGTCTCCCTCCCACCCTCCAATTTGGTTCTGTATTCATTTTGAACATGGGACCAAAATTCAGTACTGTTACGATTTGTTCCTCTGGGGTCGCTGCTAACCAAACAGTAAGCACCAGTTAGAGCCACATCCTCTTCACGTGAAAATTTAGACATTTGATGTAACAGCAGGGAAGCCACACAAATGAGAAATTTAAATTAGCATAACAGGAAACACTACACCAAAAAACCCATTTTTGTTACGCTTATTTTCGTTGCTAATAATTTAAGCAACGCTTATGTATGTTGCCCACACGTCGTCACAAAATTTTGGCAACGTTCATAAACGTTGCTTAAATTAATTAAAGCAAACCTTTGCTTTAATCTGAATTAATGCAACGTATAAAATAATTTAAGCAACATACATATACGTTGCAAAATTTGTTATCATAATAAAAAAAAGTTACCAAATCTGTATTAATATTTCCAAAATTCCAGTATAACAAATGATATATAACTGACCTGATAACACAATCACTCATCCTTGCAACATTTTGAACTTAGCTTGATTATACACAATGAAATTACATTCCGAAACATAAGAAAATTGCCACAACTCTAATGTTACTAGGTTGTTGCTGCAAATATCTTCACAGTGCTTAGTCCTATCTTTAATGATTAGATCAATAAGAAAATAATGGGAGTGTGTATGATGTTGGCACACTACAGGACCTACCCAAGTTTAAACTAGCCTCTGATATACTCTAACTTGAACAACTAACATAGATGGTACAAGGTACCTCGATCCTTTTTCCGCACTTGGCACAACGGCAGGATGTAATGAACCAATCCATCCACAACATTACCAGCTTCATACCTTCTTTTCTGCGGACAAAACAATCAAATGTTCAATTCCAAAATATAAGAAAATGAATATAAACCTATTACAAAAAGGATGACTATAAAATCGATAATGTTCACTCCACCAACAAACACTAGCAGATAAGATCACATGGCATCAAATCAAACCATACAAGCACATATATACAATATCACACAACACCACCTTATTGCCATGGAGTAATTCCTTTCATATATGGAGTATTGCAATGGACTTCAAGTACAACTAAACATCTTTCATATATATGCATTGCCACGGTTCATCCAAATAATTATTTTGGAAGAATGCATTCTATTTGTCGTGTCATAAAATAAAAACGAAGTCCTAGAAATTACCAGTTAAGTTGTTTAGAGTCCTGTATGGGAAATTCTGAATCAAAATGTCCTCCAAAGTCGCACCATTTTTACCACCACCTGCACATAGTGAACTATCAGGTGAAACATCAACAGTGAATTATATTTCTCATAGGCATTTCCATAAACAACTGAACTACACAGACAACCAAGTCTACACTGACAAATGACTCCATAATAAGCAACACCAGCACCACCAATAACCCAATCTTTAATATGGAGATGATCAAATGGCTCACTTTGTGAGGATGATCACTAGTCACGTCAAACATTCATAAAATTCTATTCGAATCAAATTGGTACCATTCGGTTATTCATGGGCAGTCCATATACAAGAATGTCAAGAAGTAATATAACACAAAATAAGAGGAGAGAAGGACTAGTCTTGTGAGACAAAATAGATAAATATCTTACCAAGTGGCCTTGCTGATAGAATCTGAACAGATGAGAGAGCCAGTATTGACATGATGGATATCTTTTACCTTACCAAGTAAAGACAGACTTAATGCAGAAGCAAAATAGGACAGAAAGTCAGAAACTAAGAATAATTTGGTAAATATCACAGATGTTTCAACTTACCCATCTAGACTTCAAATGAGAATTAGATTAACAAAGAATATTGCTGATAGTGTGATAGCGAGATCCCCAGATTGATCCAATGATCAATCGCCACCAACTTGTCTCTTCCAAGAATATTCAACGATAACCTCATCAACTCCTCGATCTTCATAACTGCTCACGGAATACAAAAATGGAGGGAAGTAATATTAGTTTGACGTTTCGTTTATAAGGAAGAGGTAATAATCGGTAACTATGCACTAACTGCAGAACATACCGTCCGTCAGGCAAGTAGCAATGGATGGTGCGAAGGTATCTTGCACGCCAAGAGTTTGTTCATTGCAATCTATACATAAATGAACAAACTAAGGTTATAAGAAATCTTACAAACAATACTTCCACGATCAAGATCTATAAGAGAAATACACAATTTTACAGAACACTTGTGCAAAGTTCAAAACATAAGTCCAGAGAAATACACAATTTCATAGAACAATAGATTGTAACTTACTTTCCAACAAGGAACCTTGATTGTAAACCTAGTAAATATTTCATCTTGAACTACTTTTCCCTTGTAGATCCTTTCCTGGAAGAACCCTCAATAGAACTGTCAACTAAAAAAATGTGCACACTCAATAGCAAAAACAGATCGAGTGACCTTTATACAACCAAAATGTTGTTCTTTCTTGGCCATCCACTATACTCGCAATACGTACCATCTACTCCTACCCCATAGTCATCAATCACACAACCACCAACAGAAAACCCAGTGACCTGTGCAAACAACGAACGCCAAATGATGCCAGGATAGATATGACCTGTCTAACAAGAATATAGTAAATACCAAATATAGGCATTACTGAGCTACTATTCAGAGGGTTATAATACTAACTTGAAGCACTTCTGAATTAACAAAAACACGCATCTGGAATTTTTTGTTACTGTAATACGACGATGCTCAACAGGGACCATCATCGACCGAATGGAGGAGACATGTCAAAAACTGTATACTAGCCCTTGTAATATGGTAAAATCTCAAAAACCCCTACAAGAATGAAAGAGGAAATGAGAATTGCTTTCTAGAATAATCTTGTGGTCAGTCCAATTTATGGGCATCAACTGTACACAATGAATTACTGAAATTTGATTACTGGCCCTGCCATGAAAGAAACAAGAAAAATAACCCGATGAGCTTATCAAAGAAACCATGGAACATTGGATGCACTCAAATGCGATGATTTCCTTACTGGATCGAAAGAGTACTGCAGCAACACTCGGCATCTACCAGTTGAATAGAATATACTAGAACATCTGCTTCAATCAAAATGGAAAGATATAAGATATTGAAAATACTGCCGGGAAAAAGAGAAGGCAGTACGACTCTCTTCACAAGCCTTAAACACAGGGGGGGGGGGGGGAAATACAGATGCAGAAAGATAATAAACTTTTAATCAACAAGAACATTAGCTTTCCTCAGTACGTCAACAGCTTGAGGAGTACATGGCATAGTTGAACCTGTGAACCTTCCATCCCTAACAAATGCCCATATAATCAAATCCTTCTTCATCAACTAAGTAACCCCTGGAATCTGCAATATTTATGAATGATGATAAGATTCAAATGTTACATATAGCCATAGATAAAGTAATTGATTCAAATGAAAAATCTAATTACCTGATATGGTAGCTTCAGCACATTGAATATGGTTGCTTATGGATTATGTCCATTGTTGTAGGACAGTGTCACAAAGCTACCTGTTTCCATCTGCAATACCATTGACACGACCTCTTAGTTCAGAATCCGCATCACAAGAGATTTCTTTCAATTGGAACCACTGAAGTTTGAAATAACCAAGTATATAATCTATAACTTCAAAGCTCTCTGCACCACCAACCACTGACCACCAGCAACCACCACCACTTAAAATCCCACAATCACTGAAAATGACTGGCTATGAAACACTATTAGAACTAGACGACTAGATTGGTAGAACTACAAATTCAAAATCACAAAACCCCGAAGTCATGTCACAATTCCAAACCCCTAAAACAAAACATCCAAAAATAACTTTAAAATTAAAGGAAAAACGAAAGAAACCTATATGATTAGCACGGAACAAACCAAACAAACTTATCAGTCGGTTTATGTTTAAGAAGCTTAACAGTTTCAACTCCGCTTTCTTTCCAACAATTTCCCCTTTTAACAATCACCTAAATAACAAAATTGAATATCACACACACCTAGACAATGAATAAATCAGAGAATGAACATAGATAGATTATAGTACCTGTCTTTAAGCAATCTGAAACTCTTCCTAAAAGACTCTTTCATCTTCAACAACATAAACTTTATAATTAGAATTTTTTTCCTTCCTGTGTAATTCAGGACCATTAACTCCAACTCTATGATAATGATGAACCACCATTTTACCTTTATTAGATCCAAAATCCTTCAAAAATTAATGAACTTTGTTAGTGATTTCTACAAAAAAAAACAAACAAAGAAACCCTAAGTTTCGACTTTTCTAACCATGAAAAAAAACCCAAATCTCAGATCTGAACGATTTCTATGAGTTTGGATTAATAAAATTCAGGTTTAAAAGAGATAAATTTTGATTTCAGAAAACTTGATTTCAATTCAAATATCTCGATTTAGGTTTAAAAGAGAAAGAAGAAAAAAAAAAGAGAGAAAAGATAACGTCTTGGGAGAGGAAAGGGTTTTGATTTACGAGATTAGGGTTCAGGAGAGATATATTTGATTTCTAGAATCTTGGTCTTGATTTTGAAGATGTGGATTTAGGTTTAGAAGAGAAGCAGCCCAGTTTAGAAGAGAAGAGAAAAATGGAGAAGAAGAAGATAATGTTCTGCGAGAAAAGAAAAATAGATGAAAAGGGATAATAATTAGGTTGAAATATACATCTAAGCCCTCCACTATATTAATAAAGGCAAGCGTGTCCTTTTCTATTATTTTTCTCTAATTATCAGTAATTGGTGCAACGTATTTATTGTGATAAGCAACGGATTAGAGTCTGCAACTTTAATATCCGTTGCACATATAAAAATTCAAACGTTGCAAAATCTGGATTTGGTGTAGTGAAACTAATACTTTAAACCAAACGGGTGTGTGTTTGAGTTATGTTGTGTGCTTTTGGATTTCACAAGTTCGGTTTATATACTTTCTAAAAATCAAACCCTTCCATACATACCAAAGTAGTTCTGATCAAGATAAGATAAATAATGCTAGTGTCGGTCCTTACAAACTTAACCTTTTTGCTTGATGTGTGACAAGGCAATGACACACACACATCACTCTAAAAAATATCTTGAATTAAAGTTTTTTCATTATTACTTTAAGGGAAAACTCTGTCACCGAAAGCCTGCAAGTTTTTAAAAAACGATTTGGAATCTCGAAAAAGAATTGGATGAAACAATTTTCAAATAGACGTTAACTTTTCACAATCGTCCTTACTTTTGTACGAATTTGGTTTCATTTTCACAATCGTCCTTACATTTTTACGAAAGCCACTAACTGTTTAAACAGACACCTACTATTTGGATCACATCAATGACATTGACTTATCAAGAAATAGTCATTGATTCATTTAATAGTTGGGCAATGTACCTTTAAACGAAACGGGCTGTGAATTAAGCTTTGACAGAAACCCAAGCCTACACAAACAACATCTAATATCATAATCATAACTTCAGATCTTTAATTTAAACTAAAACATACAACCTCACATGAAGCGTTACACCATAAAGATAAACATCATAAACATACATAGACATAAAACATAAACATTACATCATAAACTAGTATTGACCAAACTAAAATACAGGATTAAACATTACATCATAAACACAAAACAACTTCCCAGAGAAATTATTGAGCAACATAAAATAGACTTACTCAGCCCATTCCACCAACTGACACCCAGGACATTTCTAGAAATGTTCACCGAAGGTGTTCTTATCTTTAGAACGATGCAGTTTCACAACAAAATTACAATCAGGGATTGGGCATGCCGCCACCTTTTCGTGTTCAACCTTAATTATCACTTTGTCTTTGAAGTTTTTGCAGAGTTCATTTACCTTTCTATCATCTTTGGCCTTGATTGCATCTTCCAACCACTGTGCTTTTCTACGATAATTATCGAATTGGCAACGCAAGTACCTACCCTATCCCGGATCCGATTCGAGTAACATTTTGATGCCCGTAAAACCTCTTTGTGGGAACTTGGAATACATCCAAGGGGACTGCATTACGGAATGGTCATCAAAAAAACATAGTGGACAAATTTGGTTTGCTTCAACGCATACTATCTGTTTTCCTTTGCGGCTAGAATTCATTTGTGACTGGGTATATTTCAAGAATGGTTTTATGCTTCAAGGTAGGTGTTTCTTTGAATGGTTAATGGATTGTATTTGTAGAAAAAATTATTTTTATTTATAAGAGAATTCCCCGTTGTTGATAAGGATAAAGAGATATCTATCTGAATGAGATATCAATAACAGTGCATTGATGATGATAAGAATCTGAGGCTAACAGTGCGTTTGAGTGTAAACAAGTTGTAGGTTTACAATTTTTAAAAACAATGTGATTCGTCTGTGAGTAAAATGCACCTTTAGACATGTACATCCAACACAATAAAAAATAAAAATTACTCTAACAAATCTCGAAACAATTTATCCCTTGAATGTAAATAGAGTGTAACCAGTATTGGTAAAACAACACTAAAACTGTAAATGAGTGTACATGGAGTGTAAATGAAAAAAGGTCAAGGAACGGGTGTCCGTAAACCGTTCTAAGAAAGGAAAAACGGGCAACGAGTAGCCGTTCTTATGGAACGGACAATGGTTGTCCGTTTTTTTGAGGTAGAATGGTTAATGATTTACCGTTTTCTACTTTTTCAAAACGGCTAATGGTTAGCCGTATCCGGAGTCTTCCCACTGGGATTCCCGCACACTAGGGAAGCCTTGCGGGAAGAAGCACTTTCAACCATGGTTTTTGGTCTTGGGAAGAGCTTGGGCAGCTCCATAAAACCCAGTCTTAACTTTCACTCAGTCCAAGAGGCAACTTCAACGTTTTAACTTTATTAATAACTGTTGTAGGGCTGATGGCCCATGG
Source organism: Papaver atlanticum (assembly GCA_023531105.1). Taxonomy (NCBI): domain Eukaryota; kingdom Viridiplantae; phylum Streptophyta; class Magnoliopsida; order Ranunculales; family Papaveraceae; genus Papaver; species Papaver atlanticum. The sequence goes on along the minus strand of JAJJMB010002176.1, from coordinate 119,460 downwards.
GTGTGTGGCCCAACTATAAGCCTAAGGGTTTTTCTTTATATGTATATAAAAGATACTTTACCTATGTAATAGGCTAATCAATAGAAATCCTTCTCTTCTATGCCTCTTCCTTTTCCCCCTATTATTCTACTACAAAACGTTGTCAGCACGAGCTTTTCCACTGGCGTTTTTTTGTTTTATTCTTCTGGTAATCATCAGCTTCAGTTCGATCTTCGAAATCTCACCTTTGGTCGTTATATTTTTTTAATCGCAAAAGGTATACCTTAACTTTTCTCAATTTTTTTTTTAATAACATATAGGAAAATGAATATGATTAACATGGTAGGCACAATTTTGGTTTGACTGATACATATGATTCATAATTGCTTGATGATATACTATGTATGCTTTATGAGATGACATATTCGTCCCTGGTACCGATTGATGCGCATCACCTGCTTGATTTTTTATTTTTATTTTTTGAACTGGGAGACGTAACCTGCTTGATTTCATGATTGTGGTATGGTATTTCATTTTTTTTAATTTTCTTTCCATGTTCCATGATTGTCTACCAAATCTATAAGTACATACATTTGTCTTCTTCTTCAAAACAGAAAAATATATTCTTTCAATCTCTGATTTGACATACCATATATGTTTATTTTTATTATAAACAATAAAGATATTGTAATTATTTTAATCATGATACTGTTTGTCTCTACATCCATCCATCCATCAGACATGTGTACATTAGTTTGGCTAAAATACCTTCTTTAGATTGATACGGCCTATTTTGTGTGTGTAAACATGATGGTATGATCCGGAGAATATCCATCTGTATGTGTTCGATTGGTATGTCTATTTTGTGTTAGGTAGGTTGACTAATTAACGATGCAGTGTGAATATGAAACGTGTAAGTATGATACGTTCTTTTTTTCAACCCGTTTGCGTGATACGTTATGCCTGCATTTGATGGGAAATTAATAATAATCAATGTGTTCTCCTTTTTTTGTCGGTCTGTTCCTGGTTTCCTGGATTGGACCCACGACCTGACCAACCCGATCGAGCTGAACCGGGTGAGCCTGTACCCCATCTGTGCTGTTCCAGTTTCTGAACCGGAGGAGCCTGTACCCTATTTGTACTGTTCCAGCATGTTCTGAGCGTGCATGTACACTTCTGTTCTGGTTTTATCTATATGGAGCGATTCCAAAGTTTAAGGTATGTAATTGATGCATAATTTAAGGTTGAATACTTGTTGGGCTTGTTTATTTGTTTTTTAGAACATGCGTAGTTCTATTTTTTTTGTAAAATAAGCCAGCATCTTTTAAACGGTTAACTTAAATAATTGTCGATCTTAATCATTAAGAACGTTGGTCTCAATATTATTTTGTGTTAGAGCATAGCTTGGTTGAACCCACAAAGCGTTGGTATGTCAAGTTTGGTTGTCATATTGTAGTGAATCAAAACTCATTTAAAGAGTTGCTTGATTATATACTAGAGTCAACTTCGTATAGGTTAGCTTGAAAGTATTAGGATATGAGACTTACAAGTATTACATGAAGACTTGAAGAATGTGAAGAAGTATGGAGCTACAACGACAACAGCATCCTTCCTGTTGAGGTTAGTAATATTTGACTTGAACTGTTTCATTCCCTAACGTATCTTTCAATTCGTGCATATTGAAAACATAACTGCGAAGCTGTGTATGATACTCTAGTTAGACATAGTATTAAGGAATACAATACGAGGTTCATTGCTTAACCATTAAACTTTGTATATAAGACATCGACATAATAGTATGAATGCTATTGTGATTATGTATGGGTATGAGTGAAGATTTCATCCCAGGAAACAATGTTTTACATTCGTTTAAAGGAAGTAAGTTCATAAACTCGTTTTGTGAATTGAAAGGGAAATCGCTAGGCTTATTGGTATTGTTATTCATTGCAAATCTATTTTGAATTACCAATATATGTGTTTAGTATAACCTCTAATAAAATTGTTTATGTATCTTGGTAAAATTATTCACAAGGCCTGACTTATGTATTGGTATGACTTTTATTAGTGAAACCGATCTTAAGTAATCACTCAAGATGGTATGATCGATGCCTTGTAAATAACAACTTTTATCTAGTCATTGGGGAACCGATCCTAGTAAGAGGTGCAACAAAATTACAAGAAGGGAATCGATCCTTGTAAGAGGTGCAACACGTTTTTAGTAGATAGGGGCACCGATCCTATGAACATGTGCAACAAGTTTGTAGTTTTGGGGGAACCGATCCTATGGACATGTGCAACCGAATACAGGTAGTTACCATAAGTTGTGTGGAACCGATCCTAGTACCTAGTCAACCAAATTTTAGTAACTAGTGTGACTATGCACAGTACTCACATGGAGGTAGAACCGAACTTGTTTTTGGTAGAACCGTGAAACCCATGATTGGTGATTTGATAGGATAATCAATCACATAGTTCTTGGAATTAAGACAAACTAATTCTAAATTTGTTTGGAAGTGTGGCAAATCGTTTCCAAGATTGTAAGTATGAAAAATGACTTGCAAAGTAAAGATGTCGACATACTTTGAACATGTGCAGTAACTCTTATCATTAATTGTTCAAAGATATTCCTTAATAGCTAAAGGAGAATCCCAGGATCGGAATAAATTGAAAATATTTTAATTAAGGTTTCTAAGTTTTTATATGCTATTTAATTTCCAACAATTAAATGCATATCTTTAGAAAATAATAATTAGTAATATGCATTTACTGATTATAGATTTTTTTATTCGGATTTCGATCAATATTTGGACAGTGCATTTCCAGGAGTTATGAAAACCGATTTTGTGTTTATTGCATATCTTTGAGAATATTCGATTTTTGAAATTCCTTGGTGTCCAAACTTCCTTGTCTATAAATACTTAAGTTTGCATTCCTAGCAAACTAATCCTCAGAGCCAGCAAAACTACCTCAGTTGTGTTGTTACTGGTGGAGCCGCCTATTCGGAGAGGAAAGTAACCTAATTAGGCGAAATCTCTTACAGCCGCTCAGTTTAAAGACTTCTTTGGGATTGGGAAGCTCTATTAGTACCGTTGGTGGGAAACTAGATAATTGTAGTTTATTTTAGTTTTCAATTGATTTGATTGACTAACGGTGGCTGAACTTTGATTGTACCTAGTTTGTTTATGCTTGAGATTCTTCTCTTCTGATATAAGATTCACTCAAACTAGATCGAAGTTTCGATGGGGATCTTTAGACTGTTTGTAGATCTAAAGACGTCTTTTGATAATCCAACGTTAACAGACTCCGTTCTGTGTGTGATTGATAACAAGAGATTCAAGTTGATTATGTGCAGGTGTTGATTAAAGATTAAAGAAGATTTGAAGACAATATGAATTTTTGGGTTCATAATCTTTGGTGTGCATAATACTTGTTTCTGCTGGAAAGGGATCCAACTATAATCGGTTTATCCTTGTGATAGATTAGATTGATTAGTTGAGTAGATCGGCATCAATACACTTCTTTGTGATTAATAGTATTGATTGCATAATTTAACAATTACTTCGGTAGTTGTTGAGAGATTGATCTAAGTACCCGACAAAGGAGTTTATTGGTTAAACGGAAGAACCTTTGTCAAACTCATATCACTTTGTTTGAAAAGAGTTGTTACCGAACAGATTTCTTGTTCCTTTACTGTATGGAATACGAACCAAAGGAATTATTCCAAGTGCGCGACTTACTGCAAGTTGGAGGCGCAGGGATACTGAGGAAACTAGGTGAACTATAGGTTTAGTTGCTTGGTCTAAACTATATGAAGTTGGTTTGATTTTGTATAGCGGCTTAATTCTGAGAGTATTCAATTCTGGACTAGGTCCCGGGGTTTTTCTGCATTTGCAGTTTCCTCGTTAACAAAATATTGATGTGTATTTTACTTTTCAATTTCCGCAATTATAACTGTTTTATTATAATTAGAACTAAAATACACAAACGTTAATTCCTATTTTACTTGATAGACAATCCCTAGATTTTGGTTAAGTCCGAACCTATTATCAAGTAAACATACTTCGTTGTTGTATCGTCTCGATTTCGTATCCATAGACGATCACACGAAGTGTGAACCGATTAGTTGTATTGTCTCGACTTAGTCCATAGACAATCATTTTCGGAAAAGGACTTATAGGTGGAAAAGTTTTAGATTGAGGTATATTTGGGTACCCTCGTCTTTTCATTTTGTTCTATTGCATATGATATTGGCTAAAGCGAATGATGTCTTTTGTTCAATTGGTTGAACCAACTCGACTAAAATATTTGGGCTCAGAAGTATTTGTGCATCATTATTGTGTGTACTTGATGTGTGAACCATTCATGATATTTTTTTTCCCAAATTTAAATGTTCAGTGGGATGCAATCCACTTGCGGGACTATTAAAAAGTCAGTAACTTCAATCCCAATTTTTGTAGAAGAACTTACAAAAGATGATATGAGTCAGAAAATTTCCATTTCTCTACTTCATCCATGATACTAACGAACCAGTATATGTTGAAGTATAACAACAAGAGAACTATCTTTAGTAATATATTCAACCTAAAGTATGTGGTTGGCATGTGTAGTGAGATTCTCTTGGCCTGTTGAGATAATGAATATTCTCAAATTAAGCTAAATGTAGCAAAATTTAAAATGGAAAGAACCCCGAAGTAATGAGGGTTAGACGTACCGACTCATATAAAGCATGTGAAGAGGGACATATATATATCATAAATGAAAGTACAGGTATCAACTGAATATGGGATGAAGCTAAAATGTAACTCTAGCTCCCATCATAAATGAAAGAGTTGGAAATGCACCTAGTCATAGATGTTGGTATATACAAAATGTGTGTATCATAATAGCAACAAATTTTCACATCAACTTTAATGGCAACAAGAATTTTACCTGGCCAATTGACTATCTTATTCAGTTGAACTAGACCCAATATCTGCATTTATGGAATGAAAACATGAGACATAAATTCTCTAAAGCATTTGAGATATATTGGGTGAAATGTAATATATATTCGCTCTAAAGTACTTGAGTTGAACCCCATTTTTGTTACGTAATAAGGCCAGACCACTTATTAAAACTCTCAAAACCCAAATGTCTAACTGAGAGTTTAAGGAATTTACACTAGTTCTTGAACTAACTCCTTACAATGTAACCACGATGATTGGATCATCGAGCGAAACACTGCTCAAAATTTGTTGCCAAGATGGAACAAATACTAAAGTCTCATAAGCTCTATATGTACTAAGATCTAATCAAACCTCTTGTTAAGTTCAAAGGGTGTTTATGCGTGAACTATTACCTTCGTTTTTGGAAACTTACAGTGAGAATGAAGTTGATTAAATCTATAAATTATTTCTAATGAATGTGGAAGGAAGCATATTCTTAGAAAATCAATGTGTCAATCTAGTGAATTGTAAATCACTGGAACTTGAGTTACTGAATTCATTTTAGCACCAACAATGAACTGATTGGGATTGATTCATAAAGACTTTTGACATAACCATAAGGCACATTGGTTGTGACACGATGTTCCGTTTTGAAAGTACTAACATGGGCATCACATCGTTTGAGTGTACAAGACAATGAACTAATATAATGCGAAGTTACGGCATCTATCACTGTCAGTGATTTCCAAATTTACTAGATTTGCATTGCCTCTCCTCCATTATGCTTTAAAGTAAGAAAGCACGTCACTAATATTACAAAGTCTTTCTTTAGTAATACATGATTGAGACCATCCTGTTTTACTTAGATGCAAATGGTAAATAACTCATTCTTCAAAGAAATAAAGTGATGTTAGCGAACATATCCATGTAGAATGCGGACCATTCAAGTGATTTATGGCTCTAGTGGATGATTCGACGTATTTAATCAGTTATTGTTCACAACAAACGATGCGTTTAATTTATGAAAAACTCACAGCACATATTACACAATGCAAAATGCTAAGGCTCACCACCCCTGTTAATGCCAGAGAATTTACATCAAAAGGAACTGATGAATATTGCAAGTTTAATAGGATCAATGTAGAGCATCTTATACCCAATGGTCTCACAGAGGCTACCATCAAAGATTATAGATGGTGTCTAAGGCATATGTTATGTGTACCAACCTGCCTTTAACTGCCTGGGGAATGTGCAATATTACACGCATCTTCAGTTATTCGTTTTAGACCCACAATTGGTCAAACATTCTTTGCGTACCGGTTGGTAACTGGATATAAGCCTGACATTTTGTGTTCTTACGCATTTTTGGTTGCACTATATATGTGCCGACTCCACATCGTACTATGATGGATCATCAAAATTATTAAGTGACTATGTTGGACAAGAATTTCCAACAATTATCCGTATTTTAAAACCTTTGGCAGGAGATCTCTTACCGCTAGATTTGCGGGTGATCACTTTAATGAGACAGTCTTCCCGTTGTTGGGGGGAGATAAGAAAAAGTATTTTCTAAGGGAACGCCAAGAATTGTCATGGTGTGTTCCCACTGTGTCTCATATTGATTCTTGTACTTCACAAATATAAATGTGAAGTGAAAGAATAATCGATTTTTAGAATGTACATTGATGTCGCTAAAGTGATTAGATCACACATACCAGCTGCAAACCTACCTGCAAGGTTACAAAACCTCAATAAGGGATATACAACATAGACTAAGGTGTTGCAACTACACTTAGTGGAAGTGTGGTTGAGGCCGTGGCCCATAAAGGAAGTTGGAGGGACCACTTGGTTCGATCAATCCTCACCTAGAAAGGAAGTAGGTGAGGAAGGCACAACTTACTTATATCATCAAAAATCATCTCATAAGATTGTCTCTGAATATGTCCATGAATCAAACTGGAGAACGCTCCGAAGTTTAATGATTCCAGAGAACAATGACATCCCAAGTGGATTATGAGAATTCACATGAGTCAATGGAAAGATCATGCGAGCATATTGATGATTAATTTCATATACACCTGCTTAAGGAAATAGATCAAGATGAGATCGAACCATGCTCCTTGTTATTTAATGTCAACGAATAGCATATTTGGCCTATACAATCCAGGTAGAACTTGGTTCTTTGACAAATATACAGGTATTTGGTGTGGTAGTGCTAACCAACCAAGTGTAAAGCCTATTGGACATACATGATTAATTTGTCACAAAGCATAATGAGAAGAAAGAAGTCTTAAAGTATAAAGACTCGCCTCGTGGCGAGAGGTTTCTCACAAAGCCCTGGAATTGTTTTGTAATGAACTTCATAGTGTTCAGCTACTCAGTTAGCTTGGTAATTTCAAAAGGACTTGAAATGCAGCATATGTATATGGTTGTTACGTATCTCTGAAAGAATCAAGAGATATAAGATATTTACTAAAGTACTTGATAGCCTTTTGTTACCCAAATCAAGTGACTTTAAACCACATAGTGCGTTTATAGTTAGATAGAACGCTCACTTATAGATAGAAGCAATCAGGCCGATGTGGTATACCCGTCTAAGTGGCTATTTGATTTGGAGAGGATAGACAAGTAAGTTATTTTTCCTTGCGTATTCACAAGAAAGTTCCTGATTTGGAATTGTAGCTACCTATGTGGATGGTACAGACATGATGGGTACTCTTGATATAATAAGAGACCTTAAAAGCTATTTGAAATCCCAATTTGAGATTAAAAATCTGGGGAAAGCTCGACCGAATACTGAGCTTGTGGTATATCATTCCACCAGTTTGCATATGTCTAAAGTTGTCAGGCAATTTAATAAAGACATGCATCCTGATAGCACTCCCATGATTAGTCGAGGTTCAAATATAAGTAAGTGACCATTTCATCTAAAGGAAGATGACGAAGATGTGTTGGGGATGAAATTCCCATATCTAAGTACAATATACACATTGTTGTACTTAGTATAGTAATATACTCGATTAAATTTTACATCCTCAGGGAACTTGTTAGCTAGATTTAGCTCAGCGCCAACGCAACGTCATTGGAATGGTAGAATGAATGTAATCATGTATTTAAAAGTAACCATTGACATGAGTTTGTTTTATCCCTGTAAAGACATAAAAAGGAATGCTAAAGGAACTGCAATCTAAAGGTTGTTGATTATGAAAGAACAATAATCTTTTCTCCAAAGAAAGTAATCAAGGAGAGATATGGTAGACTATTTTTCTAAGTCATTACCGATATTCAGTTTTGAAAAGTACATGACTAAAGGAGCTGTCTAGAACAACTATGAAAGTAATCAGGGGAGGATCCAAGGATATGATGTCGACATATTTTACTTCGAAATTGAAGCTGCGTTGTACTCTTTTTCCCTTCGATCGGGAATAGTTTTTCCCAAAGGGTTTTGTTACTCGAAAAGGTTTTTAGCGAGACAACACTAAAAACATCAAGTATGTTAGAGATCGCGTTGATATTACTGAAAATATCTGAATCAAAGAAATGAAACGCGATATTCTCTTAAGCAACGTAACTTCCAGAATCAACAACATGGTCTTATAAACATTCAAGTCACCAAAGTAAAGTGTGATAAACTCCTTTTGAATGCATTAGACTAATGAAAATTATCTGACATCAGGGGGAGCATCTAATGGTGTGTTGAACTATTTTCCTTCGCCGAGGTTGCTTTTTCCCACAGGGTTTTGTTACTCTGCAAGGTTTTTAATGAGACAACAACAAACACCAGGAATATAATTTCCAATATAAGGCTATTGTCTTTCCCACGGGGATTTTCTTCCTTAAGAGTTGTGAAGCAACTAGTCAACTTCAATGGAGCAAAGTGATCATCTGCAACGGATCACATTTACTTGCATCTATCACGTTGTACTTTTTTTCTTCGTCAAGGTTTTATCCCACTGGATTTTCCTTGTCAAGGTTTTAATGAGGCAACATATTATAGTCAAACTATGTTTTAATTTTGCTTAATATTGTACTCTTTTTCTTTAGTTCAGGTTTTGTCCCTCTGGGTTTTCCTGACGAAGTTTTAACGAGGCAATTAACTTAGACTCGTCGATCTTTGAAAATCGTATTGCATGTGATGAACTACATGTAAAGTACGTGAAAACATGTGAAGTACTAAATGTGGAGAGTTTTACCAAGGTTTTATCCCACTGGGTTTTTCCTTGTCAAAGTTTTAATGAGGCGATTGATTTCGGCACAAGTCATCAAGAAGAGGACGACATTTGAAGACCTACATTCGAAGCACTATACGTGAAGCACTACAAACGGAGTTCTATTGGACCACACAAGGGGGAGTGTTGTAGGGCCGACGGCCCATGGGTGTGTGGCCCAACTATAAGCCTAAGGGTTTCTCTTTAGGAAAATGTACAAATCAGTCCTAGTATTAGGACCCGATTCACAAAAGCATCATACTGTTACAAACTATTAACAAAATGATCATACTTCCGTTAAAAAGGGAGTTAAGTGGTGACTCACAGTTAAATATGTTAATGAAATTACCTATGTGTCCTTCATATTTATCCCTCCATACACAATTTTAACTTGTGCCTTTATTATAATTTTTTTTGACGGTGGTGCTATTTGTAGGTGGTGGTGGTGACGCTTACATATCGTTACACCGCATTCAGGTTCGTTACACCGCATTCACCCAAAGGGTTCACCGCTTCCCCTCCGGGGTTTAGCAGAGATTCTTAAGCTTCCACCACCACCACCACCGCTTCATCACCACCACTTCAACCAATTAGTTAACTAGGGAGGGTATTTTTGGAAAAGATAACACCGTTTTATTCAAAAGTGTTAAATCGGATAGAAAATGACCATTTGTAAATGAATTACAAAAATATGATCATTTTGTGACCGAATTACAAAAAGTATGACCATTCTGTAATTGACCCTTCTCTTTACATGTATATAAAAGATACTTTACGTGTGTTTATTTGACTAATCAATAAAAGTTCTTTTCTTTTATGCCTCTTCTTTTTCCCCCTATTATTCTACTATAAAAATAGCTTAATTCTTAAGCGGTACCCCGTACCTGGTACCAAATTTTCATTTTTATAGCATTATTTATTTACTCCCAAATCTAAAGTGAAATCTCAATTCTAAAGGTCTGAATAATCGTTGGAACAGTAGCAGCAGCAGCGAACAGTCAAAAAAAACCTAATTGTTTCCTTATAACCCTCAGTTTCAATTTCATCTTCATCTTCATTTACCTTCCAATTTCATCTTCAATCTAGATTTTCAAAATCTGGGTCTTGCCTCTTTTCTGATTTTGGAATCTCGATAAGGAGAAACGAATGGCGACTCGTTTTCAAATAGGTTATGCATTCAAACCAAACAAGAAGAATTTCATCACAGATGCAGTGGTGAATGAATCAAAACAAAGAGGTATTGATCTTATCAAGATTGATACTGAGAAGCCATTGATTGAACAAGGTCCATTTGATTGTATTTTACAGAGATTATCTACTGAGATTTGGTTTAAACAGTTAGAAGAATATTCATTACGAAACCCTGATGTTTTGATTATTGATCCTCCTTCCAAAATTGAAGTTCTTCATGATCGTTATTCAATGTTACATTGTGTAGAAGATATGATGAAAATGAGTGATCAGGAGAATGGAATCGGAATGGCCACTTTTGGTATCCCGAAACAGGTTCTGGTAACTGATGTTGATTCATTGATGAATGTGAATGCGGAGGGGGGGTTGCAACTGAAATTCCCTTTGATTGCAAAACCAGAAATTGTTGATGGGAGTATGCAGTCGCATAAGTTGTCATTGGTGTATAATCTGGACGCTTTAAGAAAAGTTCAAACCCCAGTTGTTTTGCAAGAGTTTGTTAATCACGGTGGTGTTATGTTCAAAGTGTATGTTGTTGGTGATTACGTGAAATGTGTCAAGAGGAATTCGTTGCCGGACATATCCGAGGAAGAGTTGGAGGGGAAGAATTCGGAAAAGAGTCCTGTTACGTTTTCGCAGATATCCAATAAGGCCAGTGAGGAACATAGTGACCATATGTCGAATGAGGAAATGCGGATAGAAAATGCTGTAATGCCGCCAGATAGTCTGGTCACTTATATTGCTAGAGGGTTGAGCAAAGCTACGGGACTGCATCTGATTAACTTTGATGTCATTAGGGATTCAAGAGTTAGTAATCATTATCTCGTTTTTGACATTAATTATGCCCCTGGGTATGAGAAGATGCCTGATTATGAATTTGTTTTGGCGGATTTTTTTTGTGATCTTAGACAAAGAAAACAGAACTCATTGAGTGAAGATATGAAAAAGGAAGAAGAAGAGTAGTCTAGTGATGTGTTCTGTTTGAGAAACAGTTGTTTGTCTATTGTAGGTGAAGACCACTGATGAATTGCTGAGTGCTGTCGATGGACGTGTAACTGGTTCAATCTCTCTAATAAAAGATTAATGGATTAACATGGATTCTGCTGGAGCGTTGAGAAGGTAAAGTTTTTCTCATTCTTTCGGGAATTCCAAATGTTGTCTTGTGGTTAGTTATCTGAATAATTAGTTTGTTATAATCTGTTTTTGTAATTCTCAAGGGGCTTTGGTTTTGGTATCTCGTCATGTTGATTGTTATATGTATGTGGTACCAGAGGTACCCATTTTCTCAAATTTACTTGAAGATTTTGGAAGTTCAAAGTTGTATTTTCTAGGCTGGTGTAGTTTCATGCTTTCTTATATCCCTTGTAATGTTCACTGATGGTGTAACCTTCAGTACTCGGGATTTTTATTCTGGAAATAAGATATACACTTCCATAGCTTCTAGTGACATTGATTGGATTTATTTTCATCATTTCTTTCATGGTTGATGCATTAATTTTACCAATCCTCGTAGCTCATTACAGAAGCCTAATTTAATGAATGTGTTCTTTCCTTATTCCCTCTCCCTACTGAAGCAATTGTGATTTACTGTCAGCGCACTGGACACATTAAGGTGTCTCTTTTTGTATACAATTATTCGCTAATAGTTTGTACTGAAGATGTTATGTCTATAACTTCTATGGTGCTTTGAGAATTGCTCTCGTTTTAATTAGCTGTTTATTTCCCACCATGCTCTTGGATGATTGAATCTTAGTTTTGAGTTGTTTAATTTTTTATGGTTACTTGAGTAATGTGATCTTCTCCATTGTTGTTGAAGACAAATCTGGTACACCAATGTACTTGAATAATGTTATCTACTCCATGTATATATTCTTTGTTTTTTTTCACATTTGCAGAGGTATGTGTTTGCCAACAGTTGTACTGGCTGATGGTATGTTCTGATTTGTTAATGGTCCTGCCAAGCATCAGTCTGTCTCCCCTACCCGGTGATCTCTGACTCTGTGTCAATTGCTATAAGAGCCTCTGGGAGATTGCCCAAGTCTGCACAGTTTTCTAAATATTAGAATTCTAAAGATAATGCGTACTCTTGATAGAGTACTTTTGATGTCTGCTGCTTGCAGAGAGAATACCTTTGATGCTCAGCTTATGCCAAACCAAATCCTTTTTCGTTTTTAACCTTGATGAGTCTTGAGGCAGATAGTGCATATGATATTGGTATCCACATTTCATAGCTTTCACTTTTCATCGGTTTTCATTTTTGTATCTTTTTCTATTGTTCTGTGTCGTCTTCCTTTTATGTAATCTTTCCATCTAATCTTCAGCTGTGTTTTGTGGATTTTTTTGTAATGCTGGAATGGTAGTTAGCATAATCCTTGCTGGTTGATAGCTCGTTCCTGACATTAATCATCTCTTGCTGGTTGTTAGCTTATTGCCTTAATTATTAGTTATTACAGCCCCTTAGTGTTGTTAGCATATTAATAATTCAATTTCCACTTAGTGTTGGAGGTCAGATTTTTGGGTAGAGATGTCACTGAAAGTACTGATTCTTTTAACAAGTTCCGAATGATTCCTTTTCTTTGGAATACTGCTTTGTTCTTGCAAAAACTAATTTGTTGCAGGCTTATCAACTCGAAAGAGGGCACCGAGTTGGTAGCTGCGCGTGGTTAAGATCTGCAGACCTTTAACGATTCAGCAGGACCCTACAATTTGTCTTTTGATTCTTATATCCTTATTATTTATGAACTGGTGGAGATATCTGTGTCAATTTCTGCCGATTCGAGATTTTATTTTCCATCTTTGCATGTAAAGAAGAGGGAAGGGATTTTCATTGGCGTTTTATCCCATATTAACTAATAGGGGTAAAATTTTAATGTATAAATAGCATTTTCCTAATTTTAGCATTACACTATCATCTTAATTTATCAGATTAGGCTGTCTTGCAGCCCTCCAAAACAATGTCAATTGTATCCGTATTGGAATGCTTAGCCCAAGCACAATGGCAACGCGTTTCCCTCAATTATAGCTTAATTGAAGCCAAGCGATATGGGCGAGAGACCCACCTCACTATGGGTGAGGACATCCTTTAGCTTAATTAGAGTGCCAAACGGGAACTCAGTTTCCGTTTATTCATTTTTCTACATGATTTTTATTCGACCGATTTAGATAAATATTATTTACGATAGAAAAAGATTAAGAGAAAAAACATGGAAATATATTAAGAAAAAAGAAGTTTTAGTAAAATAAAAAACGGAAACTAAGTATTCGTTTATAATCACACGAAAAGTCAATTTCCGTAAAGTGATTTTTTTAAGGGAAACTCGTCCCTTAGCTTAAAAGAGATCAAATCTGATCAACTTTCTAGAGTAGCTAAAGAATTTCGCTACGCTAAAACGAAACGGAAGATCGTAGTAGTTGAACTTCGCTGCAATTAAGTTATATATAGCAAAGCGAAATTGCTTACCATTATGCTTGGCCTTATTAAACAAGAATGATACAGGTGTATCCGTACTCCTTTAGGGAACTTAGTTAACCTCAAGCTAAGTTAAGAATCCTATTCTAGGCAGGAATCCTTGTTTAGGCAGAGTTCCTAGTTAGGGAAGAGTTTTGTTTTAGGAAATACTCTTAGTTTAGGAAATAGATTCCTAATAGAAGTCCTTGGTCGGCTGAGTACGATGAAGGTTATAAATAGAGGGCTTTGGCTAATAGCTAAGGACAGATACTAGACACAGAAAACCTAGAGAAAGCTTTGAACAATACTTGTGCAAGCTTAGCAAACAGTTTAAGGTTAATCCACTGTTTAGAGAAGATTGTGAGCGTAACAAAGAGAGATTTGTAATCGTTTTCTTGTTCATAATCTAGAGAAGATATTTTCTTCGAATTACTACTTGTGTTCTGTTTTTCTAAGTTTCTCGTCTATTATTATTCTGAATTCTGCCTTTATAGTAATAGCTACCAAGGTACAGAGATCAATACGTACCAAGTTGGCATCACGAGCGAGGTTAGTTTTTAAGGTAAATCCCTGTGGTTTATGGTTTTCACTAGATCTCTCTACATAAAGCTTGGTGAGGTACTCGAGAAGCTAGGAGACGTTAGGAGAACAAGGGGATCAAGGATGACAAAGTCAGATGATGAGCCTAAGCATAGCGAACCACAAACTATGGACGAAAGGGTGGCTACACTACAAACAGACATGAAGTCGATTAAAACCACCATTGAAGAATTGACTGAATGTATTCGTTCTCATACACCCAAGCCGAAGACGAAGAAAAAGATTACACCTTCACCTGAAGCTTCGGAAAAAGATGATTCGGAAGAAGAAGAAGAAGATGAGGATGAAGAAAAGAAGAAAAGTGAGTTTCTTAAAAGTCCTACATCAACTAAACCTCATGGTAAGAATCTGAAAATTGATTTTCATGTTGATATTCCACTTTACGATGGGAGTGTCGATGTAGAAAAATTGGATGATTAGATTGAACGTCTAGAGACGTAATTTTATTTCTTTGAATATGGTTCAAAGGAAAAGATTGCTTTCGCGGCATTGAAGCTAAAAAAGCATGCTCTAACCTGGTGGAAAGCTTATCAAAGACAAAACCTAGGTAATGGAGTATTGTCGTGGAGAAGATTCAAGGCAGTTGTAAGGAAACATTTTTATCCGGTTGGCTACCTTTAGGAGAGATGGTTCAAGTGGTACAACTTAAAGCAAACCTAGAACCAAACCGTGCAAGAATATACTTCGGAATTTCAGAATCAAGCTATGATTTTGGATTTAGGCTTGGAAGATCATGCTATCTATATGAAGTATATTTCCGGGTTCCATGAATATATACGGAAGGAGTTGATGATGTTTTCAGTTGATAATATTGCGGAAGCAAGTATAAAAGCTAATGCCATTGAAGGTAGGCTTAAGAAATATGATTCAAAGGGAAATACTAAGGTGAAATATGGAGGTACCACTGTGAAAGGAGGTGAAAGGAGCAAAGAATAAGGGAAGTCTAGTGACAAGGAAGGTTTGACTTGCACCCATTGTAAGCAAACAGGTCACGTTATCGACAAGTGTTGGGTTAAGAACCTTCGTCTAAAGCCTAAAGGGATGTAGAGGAAAGAAGCCAAGAAGGCAGCACTAGTCACTCAAACTCCAAAAGAAGTCCATGGACTAAGGGAAACAAATTCAAAGCTCTCTCTTATGACAGGGGAAAAAGGAAGACCTTCAAAAGATGATCTTAGGGAGCGACTCTTCACAGTGAAGTTGCAAGTCAAAACATCACTAGTTGATGTTGTTATTGACCCGGGAAGTCAGAAGAATTTACTTTCATATTCTTTGGTGCAGAAGTTAGGATTGAAGACTATCAAACATCCAAAACCATACCCTTTAGGATGGCTTCAAAAAGAAGAGGGCTTACAAGTTTCACAGCAGTGCACGTTCAAATTTGCTCTAGATGAGTCATATATTGACGAAGTTACATGCGACGTAGTTCCTTTGGATGTCTGCCAGGTAGTACTAGGTAGTCCTTATCTATGGGATAGAGATGCAACTCTACATAGGAGGGAACAAAAGTACACCTTTCCCAAAGATGGAGAAATTTTTGTGATTCGGGCTATAGATTCTCCTCTAGAGGGAGAAAGCTTGATTACAGCCACTCAGGCTAAGCGGTTGGTGAATGCTAACATGAAGTTCATTCTCCTTGTGGTCCGTTCTCTTTAGGAGAAGCCGAGTAGAGTTTGTTTGGCAACCTTGTCTGCACAACAAGAAGGCGACCTAGAAAGGTTGAAGTTGAAGTATAAGGATTTATTTTCAGATGTCACGGGATTACCGCCTAAGAGGAGTGTGGAGTATGAGATCATGTTGACCGGAGAGAGTTCTCTTCCTAATGAATGTCTTTATCGCACGACCGTAGAGGAATCTAATGAGATCAAGAAATAAGTCCAGGAACTTCTAGAATTAGGAATAATAGTGCCAAGTGCTTTACCTTGTGGATCAGTGGTATTGTTAGTACCAAAGAAAGATGGAGGCTAGCGTATGTGTATTGATTATAGAGCATTAAACA
Organism: Papaver atlanticum; assembly: GCA_023531105.1. NCBI lineage: Eukaryota > Viridiplantae > Streptophyta > Magnoliopsida > Ranunculales > Papaveraceae > Papaver > Papaver atlanticum. The sequence continues at coordinate 103,113 of JAJJMB010002176.1, read as the reverse complement.
AGATCACTATCAAGAATCGTTACCCTCTACCTAGGATAGACGACATGATGGATCAGTTGGAAAAAGCTCGAGTCTTTACAAAGTTAGATTTCAAATCTGGATATCACCAGATGAGAGTTCGAGAAGATGATACATGGAAGGCTGCTTTCAAAACCAAACAAGGCTTGTTCGAATGGTTAGTGATGCCTTTTGGTTTGTGTAACACTCCAGCGACGTTTATGCGTTTGATGAATGATTTGTTATGACCTTTTATAGAAGATTTTGTGATTGTTTACTTGGATGATATCCTAATATACAGCAAAACTTGGGAAGAGCATATCGTTCACATTGAGAAGGTGTTTAAAGTGTTACATGAAGGCCAGCTGAAGTTGAACGGAAAGAAGTGTGAGTTTGGAAAAGAGGAGTTGGCGTACCTCGGATTCATTGTTGGTGGTGGACAACGGAAGATTGATCTAAGGAAGGTCGAAGTGATCACTAAGTGGCTTAGACCTAGTACTGTCACTGAAATCATGAGTTTCTTAGGGACTTGCACATATTTGGGTAAGTTTATCCGGCATTTTTCGAATATTGCAGGACCATTACATGGTTTGACGGGAGCTGAGGCAAAGTTTGAATAGCAGCAAACCCATGAAGACGCTTTTCAGTTACTAAAAAAGGAAGATTTCAGAAGCACTGGTGTTGGCATTGCCTAACTTATAGCGTACTTTTGATGTTGAGACCGACGCTTCTAACTATGCAATGGGAGGAGTGTTGCTACAGGATGGTAAACCAATTGAGTACCATTCAGAATTGTTCTCAGGTGCTATCAAGAACTACGCACCTTATGACAAAGAATTTTATGCTTTATATCAATGTATCAAGCATTGGCGAGTGTATCTCTTAGGTAAAGAAGTAGTGGTACATTCAGATCACAAACCATTGGAGTATCTACACGCACAGACGAAACTACAACAAGCCCGACACATGAAGTGGATGTCTTACTTGATGAGTTTCAACATTCTCATTAAGTACAAGAAGGGAGTAACAAACAAGTTGGCAGATATGTTGTCTCGTCCACCAGTCCGAGCATTAATGGTGACCATGAGAATTCAGCCGATTGTTCCTCAAGAGTATTCAGAGTCATACACATCTAGCAAAGACTTTTAGAAGGTGTTAGAAAGTATAAAGAGTGGTTTGAAAGGCGAGTTTGAACTCCGAGATGGATTGTTATACAAAGGTCAGTTACTTTGCATTCCAGAAAATGGAGATCGTTTACAATGGTTGAGAGAGGCACACACATCTCGAGTTGCTGGACACTTTGGGATGAATAAAACTCTTCTTAACCTTCGTCGTTATGTCTTTTGGCCAAAGATGCAATATGATGTGGCTAAGTTGGTTAGAGGGTGTAAGTTGTGCAGCACATCTAAACCTTCCTACAGAAAACATGGGTTATATCTACCATTACCAGTACCATCAAGGCCTTGGGAGAGTATTTCTATGGATTTTCTTGGTGGATTACCGAAGACCAAGTATGGTTATGATTACTTGTTCGTTGTGGTCGACCGATTCAGCAAGATGATTGCATTAATTCCATGTACAAAGACGGTAACGGGAGCCGGTGCAGCAAAGCTCTTTTTTGAGCATGTGTGGAAGCATTTTGGTTTACCTACTTCAATTATTTTTGATAGGGATAGTCGATTCCTTAGTCATTTTTGGGATTCTTATGGAAGATGATGGACACTAGGTTCAAGAAGAGTACAACTTTTCATCCACAAACAGACGAACAAACAGAAGTGGTCAACAGGACTATGGTTCACATGTTAAGGGGATATAATTCCAAGCATCCTAAAACTTGAGATGAGAGTTTACCATATCTACAATTTGCATTCAATAGAGCAGTTCATAGTTCTTCGGGAAAATATCCTTTTGAGACGTTCTATGGTTACTTACTACCTAGTCCTTTCGATCTAGTATTTTCTAGTGACACCTTAATGGGGGGAAAGGAAGGAAGTGAACGGTAAAAGGCATAAAAGTTCTTGGAGAAGATATATCAGATTCATGCAACAGTTGAAGCATAATTAAAGAAGTCACAAGCCAAATACAAAGCAAAGCATGACAAGCATCTTGTGCCTTGTAATTTCGGTGTTGGTGACTTGGTATGGTTAAAATTAGGTAAGGAACGACTGAAGGGGGAAGATAAGAAGTTGAAGCCATTGAGGTACGGACCATTTCGTATTCTCGATCAGATTGGTGACAATGCCTTTCATCTGGATCTACCACCTTATCTAGGAATGTACTCGGTTATAAATGCCGAATATTTAAAGTTGTTTGAACCACCATTACTAGATGATGACGGCGACGACACTATGATCTTACCATGGGTAGAAGACTTATGGTTTGATAGAGAGGAACCACTCAAGGAAGACTGCGTATTGGAGCGAAGAGTGACTAAAACACGAAAAGGAGAGAAAGAAGCTTTTCTAATTGGATGTAAAGGTCAAGTTCTTAGCAAGGACAAGTGGTTTAACAAGGAAAAAGGGGCTCTCGAGTTCCCTAACCTTCATTTTTAACTCTCACAGGAGTTCAAGTTCTTAAAAGGGGGACCCATGATACAGGTGTATCCGTACTCCTTTAGGGAACTTAGTTAACCTCAAGCTAAGTTGAGGGAAGAATCTTATGAAGGAATCCTTGTTTAGGCAGAATTCCTAGTTAGGGAAGAGTTTTGTTTTAGGCAACACTCTTAGTTTAGGAAATAGATTCCTAATAGAAGTCCTTGGTCGACTGAGTACGATGAAGGTTATAAATAGAGGGCTTTGGCTAATAGCTAATGACAGATACTAGACACAGAAAACCTAGAGAAAGCTTGGAACAATACT
>JAJJMB010002176.1:49465-100248 GCA_023531105.1 Papaver atlanticum | reverse complement strand
GACAGATACTAGACACAGAAAACCTAGAGAAAGCTTGGAACAATACTTGTGCAAGCTTAGCAAACAGTTTAAGGTTAATCCACTGTTTAGAGAAGATTGTGAGCGTAACAAAGAGAGAATTGTAATCCTTTTCTTGTTCATAATCTAGAGAAGATATTTTCTTCGAATTACTACTTGTGTTCTGTTTTTCTAAGTTTCTCGTCTATTATTATTCTGAATTCCGCCTTTATAATAATAGCTACCAAGGTACGGAGATCAATACGTATCAAAGAAGGTTAGGCACAACTAGGGATTTCAGTAGTTTCAAAAGTTACGTCTAAGCTTAATCTTCCACCATTGTGGGCGGGAAGTGGTGTTTGAAACATATTAATCATTTTTCAACCCTTTTTTTTAGATGAAGTCGGTGGCAGACCCAGAAATTTCTACACCGTATTGTGGCGTGTCCTAATTCATTTCTCACCATTTTCGGGTATATACACCCATACATGTACTGCTGTTGAACTGAATTGAGTAGCACTTTCATTTCTCTCTTTTCTGTACTTACGTGAACAAGTCTGCTATACGTGCGTTGCACGTCATGTCTAATGTTCTTCTCAAAATCAAAATGACAAAATCCATCTTTTGTGGGATATACTTGCACTCAAATATAGTGTAAGATATGAGTTTTCCTTTATACTTTGTTTACCTTTGTTTATGAAAGAAGTAAAAATATTTGAATCATAATATTTGATGCTCTTATTAATTCTCTTTGCGTAGAGAATTTAAAGAGATTTCCAGTCTCATAAAGTTTACAAAAGTCCAACATATACACCCCTGTAGTTAACCGTATTTATACCGAAACTTTTCCATCAAAATTAAATCCGACCATTAAAAATTAAACACAGAAATTCCAGTGCTTCAATCAACTATTCACACGGAATTAATTTTATTGGACCATTGAAATCTAACGGCTGAATTTTTGACCTTAAGAAATCTAACGGTCGAGTTATTACCCGCTTTCAATTGGCTTGCGCTCATTAAAGGGGTGAGAGATAGTATCCCACTTAGCTAGTAGCTCGAGATTGAATATGTCAATATACCACATAAATGCACTTTCAATCAATCTTTATACCAGTATAGTATGCTCACTTGGATCCATCTTTGGTTATCGGTAGCTTGATACTTGATACATACTGAAAAATTTACAACACTTTTCTAAAGTCGGTAGATTTAACTAAACCTCTTCACAGAGGTGGTTGGTGGAACACTGCAGCAGGCGGAGTAGCATGGGTACGTTATCATTGGGACAGACAATCGCATAACTTGTGTCATGAATTTTTTACGATAGATCATAATGATGAGGAGTGTGAGAATGTTGCTGATGATCTAAGGATTCGTGGTTATACCAATGAACAGTATATTGAATATTTTCATGAGCTGGCTAGAGCTTATGGAGTGGAAATAATAGATGATCTGGACTTTCTTTTACAAAAAAAATTGTGAAGCTATGTGTTAATCAAAAAAATACTGATGCTGCTGAGGACCACGAAGATGGAAGTAGAAAGACAAAAATATCTAGAAATATTGTTTCAGATGAACCTCAAACTCAAAACAAGTTGTCAGCCCCTGTCCTTCAAACTCATGATGTTCATAAAAAGATTATTGAAAATAATACTGGAAAATATTCATCTTCTGCTGAAGCTGATGAAATGGAGCATGACTTGATCGAGGAAGGATAAATAGTTGGAAAGGAGTACTTTCAAGATTTGGATGGAGTCCCTGCTGTCCTGGTAATTTTTTTCCACTCATTTTAAGTATTTTAATCACTTTTTTTATACATTTCTACTAGATTTATTTTTCTAGTAATAAGTGTTTTAATTTTTATCTTCCTTGCATAATGGAAGTTTCAAGTTGGAACTGTCAAGGTTTTCTAGGAAAAGATACAAGAGATCACATCATCCATCTCAACTCTTTACATTCACCTGATATAATTTTCATCTCTGAGACAAAAATATTCAATGATAGCAGAATAACTAAATTAACTAGCTGTTTATGCATGCCTAACAATATTTATATTCCTTCAATTGCTGCTGCTGGAGGATTAATCCTTCTTTGGAAAGATGGGTTCAATGTTGAAATAGTTGGTTTTACTAATAAAATGATTCATGCTATAGTCACAAATGATCCAAGTAAGGGAGAATGGTTTTTGCCTTGTGTGTATGGAACCCCTTATAGAACTGAACAAAGTGATCAATGGTCTTATATTATTGATCTTAGCAAATTTGTTAGCCTACCATGGGTTGTTATAGGAGACCTTAATATTACCATTAGTCCTGAAGAAAGAAATGTTTCCTCTACTTCCTCAACACCAGTAGAAATTCTTTCACTTATTAGAGATTCAGATTTAACAGACCTAGGATATAGTGGAAATCCTTTTACCTGGACTAGCAATAAACATGGGACTAGCAGATACAAATCTAGGTTAGATAGAGCTCTAGTCAATATTTACCATTTGTCTCAAAGAGGTTCTGACTACTCCCCCTATTCTTTTATAATTAAATAGGACCAACATTGTGTTAGACAGAAATTGGAAGTTCTTTGAGCATTGGTTACAAAAATGAAAAATGCCATGATGAAATTAAAAATGCTTGGTATGCTAATATATTTGTTTTGTCTAATAAGTTGTCTTACACTAGACGTGTCTTATCTAAGTGGAGTAAAACCACTTTTGGTAATATTCAGAAGAGAGTATTGTCGTGGAGAAATATTCGTTCAGAATTGAACTGCGTCAGAAGGCACAACTGCTGGAATTCGGGTAATGGGAAAAATATTCATATTTGGAAACATCAATGGATTCCTGAAATTGTTGGCGCTCCTCAGCCTAAGCAAGGTTATTTCTTATACCCTAACTATACTCATGTCAGTCAAATTTATCTTCAAAATTCTTCTTCGTGGGACATTTCCCTTCTTCATGAGATGTTTGAAGCAAATACAGTAAGTTATATAATTGGTTTAACTATTCACATAAATCAAGATGATAAACTTTTATGGATGCTTGAGAAAAATGGTAACTTCACGGTCAAGTCTTCCTATCGCAGAATGTATGAAGAAGCTTTTTCCTATCAGTCAGTGGGTACCAGGATGCATAGAATTTACAAAAGGATGTGGAAACTTCCTACACTTCCAAGAATCTGTCAATTTTTGTGGAAAGCAATATGAAATTTACTTCCAACAACGGATATTCTCGGATCAGCTATAGTGGGTACCGATGACTCTTGTCCTTTCTGTGGCCAACAACAAGAATTTGCATCTCACGTTATTATGAATTGTGATATCTCAAGGGTGGTCTGGTTCTCTTCAATTGGATGGTCTTTTAATAATCACAACAACTTGTCTGACTGGATCTGTAGTTGGTTTGATAGTCTGTTTAACAACCAAATTACAGAGTTTGAAGTTTTTAAAAGAGCTATAATTGCTTGGAGTATTTGGACAATAAGATGTGACACAAGGATTTTCAAAATACTAATCCAAATCCTGATAAGATTCTACGAGCCTGCAATTTTCTGTTTGAAGAGCATGCTGGCAAACGAAAGACTATTACCTCTAGATCTAATAGAGTGAACATGGATCTAATTCACTGGATACCTCCTTCCTTAGATTTTTTTAACTATAAATGGTTCTTTTCAGAATGCTAATAAGCTAGGTGGAATTGGACTGATCATTCGTAATTTTTCAGGGACTCAACAAGCAGCCAAATACATCCATCTGATGAACATTAGGAGAGCGGAACAAGATGAAAGTTTAGGACTTTTGGAAGCAGTTAATTGGGACAAAAAACTAAGGATGGAAAAAGTAAACTTTGAACTTGATGCTAAAATGGTAGTCGAAGCAGTGAATAAATATCATGGAGCGGTGGGTTGGAGGCTTAGAAATGTTTTCAAGGACATAAGTCTTCTTTTTAAAACTTTTACTTCTTGGAAGCTTAGTTATGTTCCAAAGGAAAGGAATAAAATTGCTGATATACTATCTAACCTTATTATTAGATAGAATGTAACTGCTTATCATTCCGGTTGAGATTATTTCTCAGCTAGCTGAAGATGCTAGTTATGTAACTGGTTATCATTCTATCTAATAATAAAACTTTTCATCTTCAAAAAAGAAAAGAAATGATAACCAGCTTCATTTGTTTTAAAAAAATTCCGACATAGTGATTACGTTAGGGCAATGTTGGTTATTTTCTCGTTCACTTAGTCAATATACCACGAGATATTGAAATGCGTCTAACATGAATTTACCATTAATATACACTTACTTTACACAAATTTTACGTCTCTACCGAGGAGCTTCTACAATAGTTATTAGATTCTTCAGGTTTCATTCAGGATCGTTATATCATTTTTTGGTTGGTTAGATCATTTTCCAAAAACGGTTTGTGTCTTGGAGGTTTTGTTTCAATCTTCTAGGACAATTTTCAGGTTCTCTAGACCGGGTCAGAATCATTATACCTCTTTCAAGTTTAGGATCGTTATTACACCATTTTCAGGATCGCCAAATCATTTACTTGCCCTAGTGATTGGTTAAGAAGAAGGTGGCTATTATAAACATTATACAACATGATTGTGGAAGGAGGATACTAAATGTCACAGAGAACTATTCCGTCGAATATGAAATAAGAACCTACATTTGAGGGGCACATCTACGAATTGGGGGAATATATATAAAAAAAACAAAATAAAGACATTAAGAAGTAATATTGAAAAGTAGAAACTATTAAATAGTCCTAGTACTAAAATAAGTATGTTTGTTGGTCCTGCCGATTTTGTAAAATTGCTCTAAGGTCGTTTTAAAAAATATGAATAAATTTGGTCCAAAAAATTATTATTTGGTCCTAGCCAGCATGGGATGATGTCATCAATGATGTCGTCATTTTTTAAATGAGGTCAGAAATGTCTTTTATCTCTATCTGTTTTTTCTGCATAAAAGTAAACATATAACTTAAATATCTTCTGAATCATAAGTCAAAAAATAATAAATTTCATATATTCGGAAAGCTACTAGACCAACCAACAAGTATTATTGTTACTATATTAATTTCGAAGATTTTAATTTTTACAAACTATCACACGAGTTCGCTTTACAAAATAAACTACTTAAACGAACTATCATACTAGCTAGTTCATTTTACAAAGTGAACTGCTTAAATGAACTACCATACGAGTTTATTCTACAAAATGAACTCCAAGGATAAACTAACATACAAGTTCATCCTACAAATAAGCTACCACGCGAGTTCATTCTACAAAATGAATTACTATTACGAGTCATTCTACCATATGAAATATCATTAAGAGTTCATTCTACAATATGAACACCAATCACGAGTTCGTTCTACAATGCGGACTACCATTTACGAGTTCATTTTACAATACATAATAAACATCTATTTGAAGTTTATTCTACAAAATGAACTACCATAATTAACTATGGTTATGAGTTGATTTTACAAAATGAGTTATCATTCCTACAAAATGAACTACCATATGAGTTCATTTCACAATATGAACAAGTTCATGATTCTACAAAATGAACTTCTTGTAATAGAATGAACTACCATACTCTAAAATACTACAGTCTAACCTCGATAAATGAATGTCCTCGGGAACAAGAAAAAATATTCGTTTAGCGGGGTTATTTATTTATCGATAAATGAATATATTATTCATTTATCGATTAATGAATATTTATTTATTTAGACGTTATTTTTTTAATTAAGAAGTTAAACTGTATAAGAGAAGATGTACAAATATACCTAGAGGGTATTGGTCAAAATTCTTATCAATAATTCAATGTTGATAGAAGAAAGATAACCAAGGATTAACTGGCGTCATTTTTCATTTACGTTATAGAAATGTGATGGACGTCGAACATCTTTTAAACTATCCTAACGAAAATGATGCAATTATGGAATCTCCAATAGACGAAGAGATTATTTAGTTAGTAATATATGATGAGAATGATCCCGAACTAAATGATAGTAACATCGTACCAAATGTGTCATCCAAAGATGCCTTTCAAGCGATGATCACCATAAAAAATTACTTGCTACAACATGAGCAAAATATTCAAGAAATTATGCAAGCATTACATAAAATTAAGGATGAGGTGCATTTTGGTTTGGGTGGAAGAAAAAGACAATCAACCATAGATGAAGAATTACTTCACATTTTAGTTTATTTCTAAATATATTTTTATGTAAAATTTAGTAATTACGTTGTTTGGTTTTATTCTCATATATTTTTTTAATATGAAATTTAGTAATTATTCGTTTATATTTCTATAGGGCCTTTAAGGATTAATTTTTTTTAATTCATAAATGCATTAAGCGAGGTTATTCATTTATCCCCTTGGCCCAAGTCGGGACCGGAGAAAATTATTCACTTGGCGAGGTTATTCATTTATCGAACATTCGTTTATCGAGGTTAGACTGTATTCATTCCTAAACACAAACTACCCTTTATATTGATCTTGTTTTTAAAGTCTAAAACATAGTACAATGGGTACTCGTTGCGTAAATTTCGTCGAGCATTACCGAATATATAAAATTTATTAATTTTCGACTTATATTTTGAGAGACATTTAATTTTTGAATTTTTCTTTTTGTTTATGTTAAGAAGAGAGATAAATTAGTAAAGATAAAATAATTTAAAAAGAAAGAGAAATTAAGAAGAAGATGATACAACCTCGCTTAATTTTTGACTTCTTCTTTCTTCCATAAGAGAAGGTTTCACTAAATATCACGTGAAGAAGAAAGAGAAAATAAAAGAGAAAAAGAGGTACGTACTTTAAATATTTTCATATTTTTGAATAAATAAGGACCAAACTAAACTCCTCTTTTTATTGGTGGACCAAACTGATTTAAGACCACGTACAATAGGACCAAACTAAACTTTCCATGCGTTGGAAACCTCTTTTCTATATATATATTGGCTAAATTATCCTTGAAATCGGCATTGTAAGAAATTGAATCGACAATGTCGATTGCATAATATCCAACTAGAATACAATACCGATAGGAACAATCGACATGTCATTCATTATCTCAGCAATGTCGACTGTTACTCTGTAACTGAAATCCCTACTTTAATTTCATAATCTTTTTTTTTTTTTAGTACCTAAAAATTAGAGTTTAAATTGATACAGACACTAAAGAAATAAAAGAAAATCACTTATCATTTTATCAGTTTGAAATATGATGGAAAAAAAAAAACCTAGATTTCGGATTTGAAAAAGAGTAGTCAAGAAAGAAGAGAGGTGGAGATTGAAAATTGGAATGATGGACTTTAGGTTTTGTTCTACACATTTAATTAAGAAAATAAAATAAAGGGTCATTTAGAATTTCCATCACTCAAAACCTTCTCTTATGGTAACAATCAACCCATTTAACTTTTAGCGTCCCTCAATTTGTGGGAATAACCCCCAAATATATATGGGTTCTCAAATAATTATTTTACAAAGAAGAAGACCTTCCAAAGATTGTTTAATAATTATATGCGAGTCCCTGATATATCGGATCATCAGAAATACTTGGACTATAGAAGTGAAGAAATTAACATCTTTTCTTTCATCCATGTCAAAAACTTTACTCTCCTAATGCGAAGATTATATTTTTCTTACAAAGCATGGATGCAATATTAATTTTTTTGTCCTTTTTTTTTTTGAGGTAAAAGGTTAAATTCTTTACTTCAAAGCATGAGTTTAAGCTTGTCAATGGGTAATCGAATATTCAATATTTGTTTCCGTTCGAAAATTTAAATTTTGGATAACGGATATGATATCTTATCGGATACTACTATTTTAACGTTCCAGATATTCCTATTGGATAATATTTGATAATGTTAGAAAAATTGTATACATAAATAGTATATATATTTAAATATTAACTTCCTAGTTCATTGGGAAAATTGTTTAAGAATTTTATCTTCGATTTAGTTCAGATATTCCCGCATTTATAGAGAGGATAATGTCGTGGAAGATTTGTCAGCGAAATGGGAAGCTTCTACAAGTTCTTAATGGTGGGATGAGCCTCCTTTGTTTATCCGTTCAGTTTTAGGGAAGGACATGTCAAATCTTTCTACGTATAGATTTCGATTATTGTCTTTTGTTTCCTTCTTTTTCGTTCCCCTTTCTTCTTTTTGTGAGGTTTTGGCCTAGTCCCCCTCACTCTTTTTTATTGCCTTTATTCTAATAAAGTTTTCTTCGTGAGCTTTGTTTAGAAAAATAAAATAATAATAAATAAATATTAACTTGGTAATTTATGGAGTGAAACTTTGTCATCTAATCTAGTTTTTTTGTTCTATTTGGTTGCACTTGCTTATGATTTATTTGTCTGTTTATAATTTATGAAATGTACAGGAAGCATAAAAAAATAAATAGATTTTTTTTTTTTAATGATATACTATCGAATATTACCAGGTATTATCGGATATCCTGAATTATTACCGGAATGGATACGGAAGTCAATGTTGAATATCAGTTGAGTATTGGATATTTGGTAATTGATATCGGATACGGATAAGGTAAAAGTCATATTTGTTCCGATAAGTACCGTTGACAAGCCAACATGAATTTAAGGCAGAGTCTATGGCTGCTTGTGCGTAAGAAATAATATCCGAAACCTTCATTTGGAGGGAGATTCTCTGAATGTAGTCTTGGACATAAATGGTAAACTAGGATATGGAAGGAGGAGGGTTTTAAAGCCGTCCGAGACCCGGGATAACGCTAGCAAGTCTGAGGTTTATCGAAATACCGGGGGTAACGCTAAGGAGTCTTTGACTTGGTTGAGAGACTGATCATGGATGATCATGAGGAAGGCACCGAACCTCCTAGGGACAAGGTTGTTCGCCGTGGGACGAAGCAATGGAAACTTCTTTGATGGTAGCAGAGCAATGGAGACCCTTCAGGTCGGAGAGGGGGCGACAGAGGTTCTTCGCATCGAAGCGGAGCGACGAATGCTTTTAGTCTAAGAGCGGTGAAGCTATTTACCTCAGAGCGATGAATGTTGTTCAGTACTGAGCGACAGAGGCTCATCTCCTCATACCGGAGGCTTCCCACTTTTGAGTGGACTGACGAAGGCTCATCACCTTAGAGTGATAGAATCTCTTTATGATGACTGAGCCTCTTCACTTAAGATGACTGTGATTTCTCGGCTCTGAGCAAATCTCTTATTCAGAAATCGAACCTCGTCTTGAACCTCTTTTTAGCAGGAGCTTTGGGCTTTATGTGCTTAAGTTCGGATGCTTCTTAGTATGGCCTGGTAGATGACTGCTCATGGGCTTTAAAACTTAGAGAAGGCACCTATGTTTTGGCAAAATAGAAATTTTGTCCCTTGGCTGTAAAATGACCATTTTACCCGCGGTCCAAAAGTCGCAATTGTGAATCAGCATGCTAGTTCTCAAATCGTTAGTTACATGATCAACGGAAGCATTTTCAATTATTTTACTTACTTACATCTTGATCTGAGAGAATCCAAGACAGTTCTACCCCTACCAAAGACGCCAGAATTCATTAAATTGATATGGATATAATCAGGATTAATAAAGATAGGCAAATGATAATTAATTGTAGCAACCGTGTTAACAGACACTTCACATGTTCCATTCTAAATAACCCAACAACCTACTACAAGGGTGGTTCTCCATTTATCTTGATTAGCCGAGCCAAGACTATCAGAACCAGTGAACCAAGTTTGAACGGAGTCGCAACTAATATTGGCCGCTGTCCAAACTGTCTTTGCGTGATCACAATGTTATAACAGCTAATGACATAAAGACTCCTCATTTTGATGACAAATACTGCACTATCACCCAACTTTTTTTATGATATTAGGAGAAGATCGGAAGTTATACTACGATACAAAAAGAATCAGATACTAGCAACTTTGTCTAGTGGGCAATGCACTTTGCAGCATATAGGATACTAGAAGAATCAATTCTCCTAGGCACAGCAACTTTTGACTAGAAGGTAGACATTGTTTAATCATTTCCACGAAAGAAGCTTTATCCTCCACTAAATCTTGAACTATTTATACTTCAACATTTTCTTAGCCGAACTCTCAATTCCAAAACTCTGAATATCTTTCTCTAAATCTAATCTTTGGAGCGACAACAGCAGCAACAAACAGTAAGAAACCCTAATCTTCTATTTGCAACTGTCTCTTTCGATTACTTTCCATCTGCTTTAGGAAATCTTGATCAAGAATAAAACAGAGAACAATGACAACACCAACACGTTTTCGAATAGGTTATGCATTTGAACCAAACAAGAAGAATTTTATAACAGATGCGGTGGTGAATGAATCAAAACAAAGAGGTATTGATCTTATTAAGATAGATACTGATAAACCATTAGCAGAGCAAGGTCCGTTTGATTGTATTTTACAGAGATTATCTAATGAGATTAGGATTAAACAGTTGGAAGAATATTCATCACTAAACACTGATGTTTTGATCATTGATCCTCCTTCCAAAATTAAAGTTCTTCATGATCGTTATTCAATGTTACATTGTGTAGAAGATATGACGAAAATGAATGGTCAAGAGAATGAAATTGGAATACCCACTTTTGGTATACCGAAACAGGTTCTGGTAACAGATGTTGATTCGTTGATGAATGTGAATGCGGAGGGGGGGTTGAAACTGAGATTCCCATTGATTGCAAAACCAGAAATGGTTGATGGGAGTATGCAGTCGCATGAGTTGTCATTGGTGTATAATCTCGGTGCTTTGAAAAAAGTTCACACCCCGGTTGTTTTGCAAGAGTTTGTTAATCACGGTGGTGTTATGTTGAAAGTTTATGTTGTTGGTGAGTATGTGAAATGCGTGAAGAGGAATTCGGTTCCAGATATATCAGAGGAACAGTTGGATTTCGAAAAGAATCCTGTGCCGTTTTCGCAAGTATCGAATAAGCCGAGTCAAGAACATAGTGACCATATGTCTAATGAGGAAACGCGCATAGAAAATGCTGTAATGCCGCCGGATAGTTTGGTCACTTGTATTGCTAAAGGGTTAAGAGAAGCTACGGGATTGAATCTGATGAATTTTGATCTCATTAGGGATTCAAGAATTAGTAACCATTATCTTGTTCTTGACATTAATTACGCCCCTGGGTATGAAAAAATGCCTTCTTATGATTCTGTTTTGACGGATTTTTTTTGTGATCTTAGAAAAAAAAAGCGGAAGGTAAAGTTCTACTCACTCTTTCGGAAATTCCAAATGTTGTGTTGTGGTTAGTTAGTTGAATAGTAAGTTTGTAATACTCTGATTTTGTACTTCTCATAGAGGGGGTTTGGTTTTGGTATTTCATCATGTTGATTGCTCAAAAAAAAAAAAAAAAAGTTATATGTACTGTTGTGGTACCAGAGGTACCCAGTTTCTCAAATTTACTTGAAGTTTTAGGAAGTTCAAAGTTGTATTTTCGAAGCTGGTGTAGCTCCATGGTTTCTTATATCCCTCGTAATGTTGACGGATGGTGTAACCTTCATTCAGTGCTTGGAAATTTTATTTTGGAAATAAGATATACACTTTTCATAGCTTCAAATGATGTTGATTGGATTTTTTTTCATCATTTCTTTCAAGGTTGATGTATTAATTTTAACTAATCCTCATAACCACTATACCAAATTTAGTGTTTAGCAACAGACGATTTCTGTTGTTGAACTAACATGAACACTTGCAAGCCGTTTCGAAACACCCTCTTGCAGTTTTTTGCAACAGATGAATCGCCATTTTGCCACAATTAGTCAGCAACGGCTCCTCGCAACAGATACAAAGCGTTGCGAAATTAAATTTTAGCAACAGAGAGTTTTCCGTTGCTAACTAAAATGTTCATTATGTTGCTAATTCTGGTCAAGTATTCGTTGACCTCGCATTAGCAACATACCTCAGGCGTTCTAAAATTTGTGACACCAAAAATTATGCCCGAGTCTTTGTTGACCTAGTCAAAATCAATTTCCCCCCAATATTTCTATGCATTTACCCGTGTCGTCCAATTTTGATGAACCAATCACTAAACCTTATATTTAACATGCCCACATATAAAAATCTAACTTCATTGATTAATATCAAGACAAAAAGTCAATTCTAATGGTTCAATCTAATAACCGAAACATTCACCAATGGATTTTATCAAAAAAGAAAAAGAAAAAGAGATTCATCAATGGAAGTGAACTTAAAGTATCACGGTAATAGACGGAAATGTGTATAAGTATTATAACTAACTTACTGAAATGATGAAGACGATCAAAGTTCGTAATTCACACATAATGTTCTATGTTGAGATTCATACATGGATGGCAACCTAATTTATCTGAAGTGAAAGTATATGATGACAACATACTGATATAAAAAATCTATGAGTAGCAGCAGTAATAAGATTACGTAAATCCATGGATGTGAACTTAAAGTATCACACAGTAGACCATCATCATCTTTTGTTGTTAATCGATATTTTCTGAAACTACCAATTACAGAAGCTGGATTTTTCTTTTAGAAAACCTCCATAAAGTTGAAGCTTGTTCTGCGGTGCCATGTTAGAGAATTGCTCGGTTAAACCCACCAAGCGTTGGTATGTCAAGTTTGGTTGTCATATTTTAGTATTAGAAATCAATTAAAGTCGCTTGATTAAATATACTAGAGTTAACTTCATTTAGGTTAGACTAGAAAGTCTAGGAATGTTGAGACTTACAAGTATTACCTTGAAGATCGTGAAGACGTATCAATTACAATGAAGACATCATCCTTCCATTTGAGGTTAGTGATGCTGACTTGACTTGTTTTCATTCCTATCATTACTTTCAAGTCGTTTAAGATAGTGTTGATGGGTGAAAACGATTCGTTGGTTTTTGAGGAAAAGTGGATAGACGAGTGATTCCTTGAACGAGCAAATTGCCTAAACGTTTAGCAAACAGATGCACTGCACGGGAGTGCTTTGAGTTCGACAGATCAATCTGTAGGACTCCGGCCTAAACCAAGACGATGGTCGTTCCGGAGTCAATTCGATCACAAAGAGGGATGATGGTCGATCTATAGGAGGGAAACTGAGAAGTGTGTGAAATCAATGATGATCAATGATTATGGATGTGTTGTAAACTTCTGCAAGTTTTGTGAACTTTTGAGTTCAGATAAGATAAGTTCTGATTGATTGAATTCTTGTTGAGAGTTTCTTATTTAAATGAGAATTCTTGTTGTTCAATCGTGGATTGGGGAACTTATTTATATTGCAAAGGTAGTAGACACATTGATCCCAGTAAGATGAGTACCTACTATATTATGACTCTTTTTCCAAATTAATACATAAAGGGGAAAAGATAACCATATATCTTCTGCGAAAATAAAAATAAAAAGAAATAAAATCTGCACAGATTTCCTATTTTTTCACCACCTATTAATGCATCGAGACGGGATGGGGTGACAACAAATCAAAAATACATCGGCACGGGACGGGACGAAGCCCCACGAACACCAAATCTTTAAAAAAAAAATGGCCAACATGTAACACAGGTACTAATCTGTTGTATATAAAAAGTGAAACTTAATGTGCCAAGTGCGCCCCCACTAAAACGTATTAATTGATTCAACAGGGGAGAGGGGATAGATCATAGAACACATTCATTAAATTAGGCTTCTGTAATGAGTTAGAACGATTCGTTAAATTAATATATCAACCATAAAAGAAATGATGAAAATAAATCTAATCAACGTGGGTTTTTTTTTTTTGTCAAATTTCTATTCATTTAAATCGAAATAGTGATTACATGTTCGCTAAGAAGATTAACAAAAACTTCAAAATACATAAAAAATATCAAGATAACCAAAACCCTAATACAAATAAGTATATCAACTACAAGTAGATCGCGAAGAGAAAGAGCAATAAACCTCAGAGATACCCAATTTTTGATTATGTATAAGGGAGATGCTCCTGGAATGAAGGAGTATTTTTCCCATAAACTTGTAGATCGAATCGTTGATGCTTTTGAATCAAGAGTAGCAAGCCACGAACCAGCCATCAGAGATCGAAGAACTCGCCCCACAACGACGAAGAAAAATCTCCCCAAAACGGCAAAAAAACATGTCAAAAGACACAAAAAATGATGTAGAAACATCTTATTCGATAAACTATTGCCTAAAACTAGAAAAGAAAAGGAAATCCTTGCTCAGATCTGGTCATTTTCCTAAAATATAATATGTACACGAGTGATTTCTCCAAAATAAAATAGTATATATAATAGCGAAACGGGGAAGAAGCCGCTCTATTACATAATATTAAAACAGGGAAGAAGCCGCCCTACTATTCTTAATTGCATACTATTGAAACGGGAAGAAGTCGCCCTACTAAATAAATATTCAAACGGGGAAGAAACCGCCCTATTGCGTAATATTAAAACAGGGAAGAAGCCGCCCTACTATTCTTAATTGCATACTATTGAAACGGGAAGAAGTCGCCCTACTATTTAAATTAGTTATATACTATCGAAACGGGGAAGAAGCCGCCCTACTAGGTAATATTAAAACGGGGAAGAAGCCATCATACTTAACTTAATTAGCAAGGAGCCGTGGGGAAAACACAGAAACTCCCTGCGGGGAAATCATACAACGCATATTATACGCACATCAATACACATACAAACATTTACACAGATAGTAACACACACAAACTTGCCAAAAGTAACAAAGACGCAGTATGCTCGCAGATAGAAAGAATGCTCAATGATTACAAGAAGGTTACAGAGTTCCCACCTGATTTGATGACAAGCCTAGCCTACCTCGAGATCCTCAATCCACTGGTTCATCCTTTGAATCGATCGTTGTTAATATAGACTAACTGTTAATCACACAAGCACTCTAAGAATTTAGCCAATAGGCTCACACAATGCTCATAACATAATCTCATACAATTCTCTAGTTATAAGCTAAGTGAACTATCTAATGAATCTGAGCCCATTTATGGTTCTACATCTTTTTATTATCTATCTTTAGCACATCAAAAGGTTTACTAATTCAATTAGGTTGGTTTTATAGTCCATTAGATATGTCTTAAGAATATCTACAACTTTGTAGAAGGAACCAAAGGTCTGTTCGGACCATAAGGGTCCAATTCATGTTCAATAGGAATACTGGCTCTAAGTCCAAGCCCAACAAACCGGCCTGTTAAACTAAGGTCTAGTTCATAAGAGTCAACTAACTGTCACTAACAGTCAAAGGAGTCAATTTAACAGTCAACGTCTAGTCCAAGTCAAGTCCAGGGTCAACTAGTCAAGGTTAAGTCAAGATGACTGGTCAACTGTCCAAATCGGCCAACTGAGTCAACTTAAGTCAAGATAGGGAACTCGGTGAGTCAATACGATTCAACTCAGTCAGAAGGACTAAGTCAGCTAGAGTCAGATATCTGACTAGGCTGAATGGCACAATGCCTAAACCCTTCCACGGGCCAGAGCCATTGCTCAGGCCAAACTCAAAATGCACCATAGTGGTGCGACACAAAACATTGCATCAATAAAACAGTATAACACACAAACTACACCACAAGATCTGAGCAACAAAGATGAAAAGATTATAAGGTTTTTTTAGAAGGGAAGAGAAAACAAAGAAGAAAGAGAAAAGAGAAAACAGCCCCCAATCAAACATCGCTAATAGCTGTTAAAAGTGTATATCTTATCTCCAAAATATATTCCAAGCGATGAAGGTTACACCATCCATGAACATTACAATGGATATAAGAAAGCATAGACTACAACAGCCTCGAAAACACAGCTTTGAACTTCCTAAAACTTCAAGTAAATTTGAGAAAATGGGTACCTCTGGTACCATCAGTACATATAACAGTCAACATGATGAGATGTCAAAAACAAAGCCCTTTGAGAGGTACACAAACTAATTATTCAACTAACCAACCACAACACACCATTTGGAATTTCGAAAGAATGACAAGAACACTACCTTCAACACAGAATCCGTACTAATCCATCATTAGAGATTGAACCAGTTACTCGTCCATCGACCCTACTTAACAATTCAGCGGTCTTCACCTGCAATAGACAAACAACTGTTTCTCTAACAGAACCCATCACTAGACTATTCTTCTTCTTCCTTTTTCATATCCCCACTCAATGAGTTCTGCTTTC
Organism: Papaver atlanticum; assembly: GCA_023531105.1. Lineage (NCBI taxonomy): Eukaryota > Viridiplantae > Streptophyta > Magnoliopsida > Ranunculales > Papaveraceae > Papaver > Papaver atlanticum. The sequence continues at coordinate 84,092 of JAJJMB010002176.1, read as the reverse complement.
CATGCCTAAGATCACAAAAGAAATCCGTCAAAACAGATTCGTAAGACGGCATCTTCTCAAACCCAGGGGCATAATTAATGTCAAGAATAAGATAATGGTTACTAATTCTTGAATCCCTAATCAGATCAAAATTCATCAGATGCAATCCCGTAGCTTGTCTTAACCCGCTAGCAATACGAGAAATAAAACTATCCGGCGGCATTACAGCTTCTTCTATCCGTCTTTCCTCATTAGACATATGGTCACTATGTTCTTGACTCGGCTTATTCGATATTTGCGAAAACGGAACAGGACTCTTCTCCGCATCCAGCTGCTCCTCAGATATGTCTGGCAACGAATTCCTCTTCGCACATGTCGCATAATCACCAACAATATAAACTTTGAACATAACACCGCCGTGATTAACAAACTCTTGCAAAACAACCGGGGTGTGAACTTTTTTCAAAGCACCGAGATTATACACCAATGACAACTCATGCGACTGCATACTCCCATCAACCATTTCTGGTTTTGCAATCAAAGGGAATCTCAGTTTCAAACCCCCCTCCGCATTCACATTCATCAACGAATCAACATCTGTTACCAGAACCTGTTTCGGGATACCGAAAGTAGGCATTCCAATTTCATTCTCTTGACTATTCATTTTCATCATATCTTCTACACAATGTAACATTGAATAACGATCATGAAGAACTTCAACCTTGGAAGGAGGATCAATGATCAAAACATCAGGGTGTAGTGATGAATATTCTTCCAACTGTTTAATCCTAATCTCATTAGATAATCTCTGTAAAATACAATCAAACGGACCTTGCTCTGCTAATGGTTTATCAGTATCTATCTTGATAAGATCAATACCTCTTTGTTTTGATGCATCCACTATTGCATCTGTGATAAAAGTCTTCTTGTTTGGTTCGAATGCATAACCTATTTTAAAACTTGTTGCCATTCTTTTGTCTTTTCCTTGATCTAAGATTGAAATGAAATTGGAAGGTAATCGAAAGAAATAGTTAGAAGGGTTTCTTGCTGTTTGTTGCTGTTGTTGTCGCTCCAAAGATTAGTTTTAGAGAAAGTCAGAAAGATATTCAGAGTTTTGAAAGTGAGAGTTCTGCTAAGAAAATGTTTAAGTATAAATAGATATTATAGATTTAGTGGAGAATAAAGCTTCCTTGGTGAGAATGGTTAAACGATGTCAACTTCCCGGTCAAAAATATTGCTAAGACGGCTACGACAATTGCTAGGACGGGTTACTTATTCATTAAACGGCCAGGTTTATCTTTTCGCAATACTGGCTTTTAGCAATCATGAAAAATCGCACCTTAACAGAATTGATTCTGCTCGTATATCCTATATGTTGCAATGTGCATTGCCCCAACTAGACAAAAACTGCTAGTTGAATCCTATAATATTTGGGGAAATGGATTCCTATTGGCGTAGAGGACTCTTTAGTTGTTTCTTTTTTTATTGTTTTTATGCTAAAGGTACTTGGATGCTTCCTTCATTTCCTAAATTTAGGAGATGCTTCCTTCATCATAATGAGGAGACTTTAAGTCATGTTATAATATTGTGATCATGTGCGCATCAACAAAAAAAAAATTGTGATCATGTAAGGGCAGCCTGGCCGGCAGCCAATATTACATCTTGGTTCACTGGTTCTGACAGTTCTGACGGAGTTAATTAATCAAAATAAATGGAAAACCACCCTCATAGTGGGTTGTTGGGTTAGTTAGAAAGAAATATATGAATACGTCTTTCGGAAAAAGTCTAGAAACCTGTTAACACGGTTGCTATAAATTATTATCACTTTGTGGAGAAAGTATAATATTATTTTATTAATTAATCCTAATCTTACCCATGTGAATACTCAACGATTTGCTGCAATGGAAACTTGTGGAGAATAATCTTACCGATATTAATTTAACGAATACCGAAGGACTTGGTGCAATGGAAACTTTGTGGAGAAATTAGCCCTTCGGATGCAGTAATGTATACAAACAGAAATAACAAATTGAAAACTCTATAATAACTGTACGGACTGATAAAGTTATTCATGCTAATAAATATTAAAGTTTTCCTAGTATTTGTTTTTCCAATAATTTTCTTATTTGTCCATGCTTTGGAACCGTATATAAACTTAAAATATAATATAAGCTCAACTTCTCAAATAAAATTCTTAACTAATCCATTGGATTCCAAATTCAAACTATAATTTAAGAATTAAAAACTAAAGATTTAAATATTTTAATTAGGAAATATTTATGAGGGTAGATTTGTTATGGTCTCGTTCATTTTCCTTAATCTGCGTGAAAATATCTAAACCTTCATCTAAACCGAGACAAAGGGAGTAGCATCTTCCGCAGTGGTAGAAGTGTATTGATTCTCTCTGATCAAGATGTAAGTACAACAATCCTACATGCTTCTACTGATGTGTAAGCGACTTATTTTTTTTTCTATTTTCTAATAAAAAGCCCGGTGTGGTACCTTTTCATAAATAAGAAAAAGTAAATAAAACTGAACATTTAATAGTCAAAATTTGATTATTATTTTTTTAAAGAATAAAATGAAACAGTGAATATTGGTCAACTGTGTAGTTGTAAGACCTGGCACAGGGACGCACTATGTAGCCCTTTGGAGGTAGTAGGAATTACATGTAGTTGTTATATCGTGTAATTGGATCTATGCCGAACGTCTAATATTTAATGTAGCCCTTAACTACTCCCTTTGACTGCACCACACCATCCAATTACCTCTGATTTAAGTGTGCTAACAGGCCCATCAAGGTAAACTATCATTTAGTTAATTACTGTAGATGGAAAAATATAAACTTATCAAAAAAAATAGATGAGTTTTTAAATTTGGCAAGTGTCACATGTTTGTAGCGATGGTAACAAAGTTGTTGATTCCAACTCCAAACTTTTAAGAAGTGACAAACTTACTATTATGGAATATTGTAATATCACTCCCTAAATTGCTACCTTGTATCTTGGGATGTGAACCCTATAATTCTTTACGCTTTACTCCATTTGTATCACAAATATAGGTGGGACAGTGATAGACGTATTTATATGTCTATTTTCATCTCTATTGTGTATATTGTTAGTACCCATTTTTGTACTTATTATGGTGTTTTATCTCTTTGTAGGTGTTTTTGGAAACTAGGCTTTTGCGGCAAAATTGGCTCGAAAAGTTTCTAAAGGCTCCTGGTAGGACATTTGCTATTCGGACTCTCATTTTGGATAAGGGGTAACCCATTTCCAAGCAGCTGCTAAGCACAGACCGGGACTGGATAGGGGGAGGTCACATTTCTTTTCAACTTTCCAAAACGAAAAAGGGAGGGATAAGAATTACAGAGGCCGAACTTCTCTGAGTTGGATTTGAACGAGATTTTCTCGTGGATTTGCATTGGACTAAGTTCGTTTGGGCCTGTTATACTAAAACAGGGTTGGTAGTTGGCTTTAAGTCGAAGAAAAACCAGTTTCCATGTACATCTTGGTGAATCAGGGGAGGAAAAAGTTTCGGAATTTCTGTTGATTGTATTTGACAGTTACGGGAGATTTAAAGCAGGATAACCTTTCCAGAGATTTGTATCAATCTAATAGAGGGACTGGAATGACCTGTACGGCTTAGAAACGCGTAGAGAGAAGTTTGGAAAGTGGAGAAGTCCGAGACTTTCTGCCGAAGAAAAGAAGGAATTAAATCGAGTTTTAGGGATTTTGTTGGATATAAAAAGGGTTGTTAGGAGTCACAAAAGAAAAGGAAAAAATTAGGGGAAAGTTTAGAGCCTTAGAGAAGCCAGAAAAATCATTGGAAGAAGCTCGGGTTTCTGCTGGTGCTGCTGTTGCCGGAGAAGACGAAGAACACAGAACAGCAGGAAAAAAAAGTCGCAGAAACTGTGACCATAGCTTTCAAATTCTATACCCTTTGTAACAATTTTTCCAACAGTTAGCTTCAGTTCGCAACAGTTTCTCTTTAAAAATAGGTTCTGTAACAATTATATTAGTTACAGAATCCGCTGCTTAGCACTTTTCACTCTTTTAATCAACTTTTGAACACCAAAGATGTATTTTGAGCAAGTGGTTAATATGAGGAGCTAAACCCCTTAGCCGAGGCGACGGAGGAAGCCATTGTTCCATGAAAAGTGGTATAGTTCTATTTTAATTAATTATTGCAATTATTTTACATGATTATTTGCATAGAATTTAAAAGAAAAATTGGTTTTTATTGAGTAGTTGTGAAGTGTTTTGATGGGACATGCTTGGTTTTAATACTTTTGATGTTTCATGCTTCGTGCTTACAATTATTACTTCAAAAATCTATTAGAGGCAAATATTAGAGTCACTTTAAAGAAAAATATTGCATGAATATTGATTAGAGTTTATCAATTAATTGGTCAATGGTGGAATCCAGAGTCTCGGTATTTATTTATATTTTTGATATAACCTATTTGAATTGTTGAGTTTAATTTTAGTCTAAAAAAATCCTTCCCAAGTTCGAGCAACGAACCTTTTTACCACTACAACTACAAAACACATCAGACAATCAAAATCTCTTAGATTAAGAAACCTTTTTGATTTTATAAATATTCATGGATTTTCCTGTTTTGTTCTTTATTATATTCCTGATGTTAGAGACGTAAACTCTATTGTGATGATACCCAAACAACATAAATAAGGCAAAGTAATTAAAAGCCATCTTGAAATTATTATTCAATCTATCTAATGGTACAAGGAAAATACAATATTTTGTCGATATAATAGGCAAGCACGGAGTAATAAATTACTTATTCGTATCAATTTTTTTTTTAAAAAGGTGTTATAGTGCTACTTGCTTAGCCAACTATAAATACTGACTTGGGACTGAGGAATCCTTAAAAATAACAACAACATAAATTTGTATATATGGAAAAGGAGATGTAATAATTCTCATGCAAATTAGCGTCAATATTAATTTGACAATCCAAATTCAGAGCTTCCTTCAACTCTGGACTCCTTAAAAATATGTGGTGACTCCTATAACTCTGTGATTAGGATTATTCCAGGTAATACATTGTCTAGAGCCAGTAGATGGGATGGGGTGATACTACAAATTTTAATGTGCAAATGCTGGTTTTTGGTTGATTATATGTGATTCGATAAGTTTCCAAGAGATTGGGGGATAACATTTGATGAAGGAGCTAATTGGGAGAGAGAAGGCCTCATCAAATTCTTCTCTAAAAGGAAACTGTAAAAAGGTTATGCCAGTAATTTTTGCACTACAATATAGAAGGCCTCTTGGGACGGCTAGAAAGCGTCCCAATAGGCCCAAAAACCGTCCCAAGCAGTATTTGTGACAGTTTTTTTGTGTGTAACCTAATACCGAAGCGCTCGCATATCAGATTTTATCCAACCGGACCACCAAGTAGTATCGCACTCAAGGTGTAACCCAATCGGAAGCTTTAAGTTATGTGAACTTAAGTTGATCCTAGCAGTTAGACTCTTAGCACAAGATCCACTTACTAGTGTTGTCTTCACACACGATTGCTCCACAGAATCCCTCTGTGAGGTATCGCGTTCTCCACTTGTGTAGGATATGCACGACAATTACGGATCGCTCCAAATCTCTACTAGCAATAAAATGATCAACAGAATAATTTAATTGTACACTTGAACAATCTAGAAATCAATCATAAACCCTAAATATATAGTGGAAACAAACGATGACTATAAAAACTACGGAAAAACTTGTATTAACTAATCAAGCTTCACGCTTAGAATATTAAATTCATCCTTAATAAATAAAGGTTTAGCTACTCATAATTACAAGAAGAATGGGTTCCCCCTAAAGGGGTAAACCGTAGGTTTAGATGTGGAAGTTGTGATATGAGAGGTAGAGATATGTGGTATATGATGCAAATTATGATTGTATTTCTTGAGCCTTAGATGTGTTATTTTATAGTCTTCAATACTTGGCCTTCAGTATCCTTGCGAAGTTGGGTAGCTCACCATTCTACCCAGAATTAGCATATTGACACACGCTCTAAAAGGAAAATTTAGTCATCTACAAAGAATTGAAGGTCGATGCCTCACTTGATGTAAATATGGGTAGTCTCCCCTAATGATTGATTAGTAAACTCCAACACTAAATATCTTTCTGCACCTAATTTGCCACTAGCATGGTTAAGTAGAGCCACAAACAGTAATGACTTCTCCCAAAGAATAATAACACCTAATTTGTAGTATTCTCAAGCAATTCTAAGTAATTTCATTATTTCGATGAGAATTCTTGACTCTAAAATCTCTACAAATTGGAGGTTTTATGCGAATATTTACAAACATATGCAAATTAAATACTCAAATACTCCCCACACTTAAACTTTACATTGTCCGCAATGTAATTGAGTCATCCATAATGGGGAATCCAAATATGAGATGCGAAAGAAGAAAACTAAAAACAAAAGGATAGAAATACAAAACCAATGGGTTGCCTCCCATGCATCGTTTATTTTAACGTCCTCAACAAGACATTATTGTTATTTTCCCTACACCAATAATATGAAAATCTGGTAGTCCACCCAGACAACAATCTGCAATTCTAATAACGGCTTCACTTAAAAACATTAAAACAAGATATAAATATTGAAGCTATCACTTTATTGAAGTTTCCCCCACACTTATTTCTTTATATACTTGGAAGTGGATAGAGAACATAAAACATGAGAACTTCAAAAGGTTCCTCTTGGTGAACCAGCTGCACAATGCTAGAATCAAACACATCAAGTGGTGGATACTTATTTTAGAGCATTGCTTGGTTGAACCCACCAAGAGTTAGTATGTCAAGTTTGGCTATCATAGTTTAGTATCAAAACTCAATTAGAGTCGCTTAATTAAAATTACTAGAGTCAACTTCGTTTAGGTTAGATTAGGAAATCTAGGAATATTGAGACATACAAGTAACCTTGAAAACATGAAGTACGAGAAGACGTATCGACTACAATGAAGACATCATCCTTCCACTTGAGGTTAGTAATATTGACTTGACTTTTTTCGATTCCTATCATTACTTTCATGTCGATTAAGATTGAAAACATAGCATGCGAGGTTATATTTAATACTCTAGTATTATACTTGGTCAAATTAGTATGATCAAAGTGTCAAGGAAGAATATTTAATTACGAAGTATAAAGTTTATCTTTTGAACTTCGTAAATGCGACATCGACATAAAATTGTAACTTGTTACTTTATTGTGTATTGGATATTGGTGTGATTTTATCCTAGGAAACTATGTTTCATTACATATGTTTAAAGGAAGTACACATACGAACTTGCTTCGTAATCGAAAAGAAATCAATTGGTGTTTTGGTCCGGCTTTCAATGAAGATCTATTGGATGACCAATTCGAATCTAAGGTGGGAATTCAGGTAGAACCGAGCTTAACTTATGTTGAGAGTCAAGGTAGGACCGATCCCTACCTATCTTGGGATACTTTGTAGAACCGATCCTAGCAGTTGTTTGGAGTTATGGTAGAACCGATTGCTACCTATATTCGAATACTTGGTGGAACCGATCCTAGCTTTTGTAGGGAGTAAAGGTAGAACCGATCCCTACCTATATTGGGAGACTTGGTATAATCGATCCTATCTTTTGTTGGAAATCATGGTAGATTCGGTCCCTACCTATATTAGAAGACTGGGTAGAACCGATCCCTACCTATGTTGGAAATCAAGCTTGTTTGTCAAGTTTAGTTGATCAAAACTATATCTTGATTTCTAGTATACTTATAGTTATGTCTCGGATTAGAAGTGTGTCGTTGAGCATTAGACTTCACGGCGTTCACCAATTGAAGAAGAACTGAAGACCTTGGAGGAAATTCGATGACAAAAAGTATGTGGAGACTAAAACTTATGTATCACTCAGAAGTCTATTCAATTCTATCTACTAATGAGACTAAGTTGTATAGCTATATAGACTTTGTGTTATACACATTTGAAATTTCGAGTCGAGTTTATCTCGTTTATATAATTCTAAAAATATGAGTTTAAATCTTAGAGTGCTTCATCATCTACTTGACAACTGTAGTTGTAAACAATTCATTTATTGGAAACTAAATATTAAGTCAAGATTAATCATGTGAAAATTACCTTGAACATCTTACATGATCTGTGTGAGACAATCATTTGATGTTAACTCGGGATGTTTTGTATTGATCAAATAATCATTTGAAAATTACTTGAAGCTAGTGGTATGTGTAAGATTACCATTATCGTCTTCTAAGGATGTTTCAAATCGATGAACGAGAGTTTTAGAACTACTACCAATGTCTGGATACAATACAATATGCATATCCAGTATACGAACTATGAAGTGCTAGTTCAGGTCCGAAACTCTGGTTTGCGAACGAGTTTATCTGTGATGGGTCCGGAACTGTGGTTTACGAATGGCAAAACTAGGCAAGGTCCGGAACTATAGTTCACGAACTCAGTTTGCGAAATCAGTGGTTAAGTTTTAAAATCGGTAAGTATGACAACTTTTTCACATACTCTGTATGCTAACTATTGTCTATACTTATGAACTCAGGTTCGTTTGCGAACTGAAGTCCTTAGATTCTTAATGCTTTAAGGTATGCGATCTCGGTTTGCAAACCGTGGCATTATGTTCATGAATTGGTTCTTGTATAAGTATTTTGTACACTTACAAACCAAGCTGAACAATATTGGTTTTTCAAACGAACCTGCTCATTTCAAGAATTTGTTTTGAGAAAGATGATTATAAGGAAAGAGCATAACTCTTGGATTATTGAGTCTGTCAAGGATTTGATTCATTCTTAGAATGACTTAAAGGTTGAGTTTGCAAATCTACGATTGCAAATAAATCATCTAATTTTTGATGGTCATACCAAAATCCTTGAAAAGCAAAAGGTCTTTATACGGAACCAGAAGAAGCTTATCTCTAAATGCACCAAAGCCAGATAACTTGCTCGTGTTGTCAATCAAAAGGTTAATGTTCTAACTCACGAACATGGAGTCTCCACTATCAAGAGAGTCAAGGACATCAACGTTACCTTTTATGATGGAGTTATGGAGAGATATGAAAAAATCAAAGAAGTCTAAACTTTTATTGTCTAGGAAACTTCTTGTTCGAATTTATTCTTGTGTCGAGAAGGATAACTAGGGTTTGGTATAGAAAATATTGTGATTACACAAGCTATTTCCAACATTTTTCATTTTGCATGTATTTAAATTCTAAGTTTTTGGAAGATGAACTTGTAGTATTTAATCTTATTGGTTTTATATATTGCGAATGTCTTATGAGATATATGTGCCTTTACGTTATATGTTTTGTACTATTATCTCATAAATGCTCAAAAGTTAAGTCTATTATGTCTTTATGCATATATTGATAAAAGATAGAATTAACTTTTGAGATATTCCGCAGTATTGATCTTTCCCCGATCCACTTTATGTGGAAGTACTGTATTTTCTCCATAAGTTTTCTTATGTTGAGTGATTCCGGTTAAATTAATCAAAAAGATCCTCTTGTGGTTAATTTACTCGATGTCTACTAGATACAAATCCTTGTGATCTGTTAATGTCCAAAGAAATTCTTATTTTCTCGTAAAAGTAAGGTCGCTCATGTTGTTATCTTGGGAATGACATCAAGTGGGGGAGAGTTCTTAAATGAACTTGTGATTAATTGTTATATCTTTACGGGAAGAGCGGTTGTGGAATTTGTGGGGGTTAACTTGTATCTTAATAAACTCCTTGATGAATACACTAAGTTTCGACTATGTGAAATCATCTAAAGAAAAGTTGATATGCTTCTTTAGTCATGAATTATCTTTTGAGAATTCATAACGATCCCATAGTTTTCGTACCTTTTCCAATTTATATTGAAAAAAGGGGGAGAATTATTTAGTAGTTCACACTACATACATATATGGTTTACGGATCATTATGTAAGGGGGGGTGGATTTCATTCTATAGGTTCTACCTATTGTGCAAAAGATGGAAGTATTGACTAAGGGGGAGTGACACATATCACCGTAGTATTATTTCAAAGTTGTGATGCAATTGGACTTTTGATTAACATAATAATACTATGACACTAAATAACAAGGATTGAGAACATTTGTTTTCGTATTGTTATTGCTACGGATCTTCAATAACAATGATGCTGAGTTGAACACATTCAGAATCGATGGAGAACTTGAAGTAACGAAGAATTCAAGGAAGTTGAAGAGACATTTATATCAAGCGTGATCGATCAAAAGCTACAAAGTTCATTTATTTTGTAATCCATATGTATTGATAGTTTTGTCACTAAAATTGAAAAAGGGGAAGATTGTTAGAGAATTGCTCAATCGAACTCGCTAGCGCTGCTATCTCAAGATGGTTTGTCAAGTTTAGTTGATCAAAACTATATCTTGATTTCTAGTCTACTTATAGATATGTCTCGGATTAGGATAGAAGTTTGTAGTTGAGCATTAGACTTCACGGCGTTCACCAATTGAAGAAGAAGATCTACTGAAGACCTTGGAGGAACTTCTATGACAAAAGGTATGTGGAGACTAAAACTTATCTATCACTCAGAAGTCTATTCAATTCTATCTACTAACGAGACTAAGTTGTATAGCTATATAGACTTTGTGTTATACACATTTGAAATTTCGAGTCGAGTTTATCTCGTTTATATAATTCTCGAAATATGAGTTTAAAGCTTAGAATGCTTAATCATCTACTTGACAACTTTAGTTGTAGACAATTCATTTGTTGGAAACTAAATATTAAGTCAAGATTGATCATGAGAAAATTACCATGAATATCTTACATGATCTGTGTGAGACAATCATTTGATGTTAACTCGAGATGTTTCATATTGATCAAATAATCATTTAAAAATTACTTGAATCCAGTGGTATGTGTGTCGTCTTATAAGGATGTTTCAAATCGATTAACGAGAGTTTTAGAACTACTACCAATGTCTGGATACAGCATATTATGCCTAGCCAATATACGAACTGTGAAGTGCTAGTTCAGGTCCGGAACTCTTGTTTGCGAACGATTTTATATGTGTGGGGTCCGGAATTGTGGTTTGCGAACGGAAAAACTAGGCAAGGTCCGGAATGGTTGTTCGCGAACTCAGTTTGCGAACTCAGTGGTTAGGTTCTAAAATCGGTAAGTATGACAACATGTTCACATACTCTGTATGCTAACTATTGTCTACACTCATGAACTCAGGTTCGTTTGCGAGTTCTGTTTGCGAACTGAAGTCCCTGGATTCTTAATACTTTAAGTTATGTGAACTCGGTTAGCAAACCGTGGCATTATGTTCATGAATTGGTTCTTGTATAAGTACTTTGTACACTTACAAACCAAGACGAATATGTTTTAAATGCTTCATGGATATTTCTGTGAGATAGCGAACATTTGAACAACTCTGTTAAAACACATTTAGATACATTTAAATATCTATCATGATTGGTTGATTATCAGATTTGGTCTAGAAGTGTTAGATGAATATAGCTAAGCTAAAAGTGTTCATATGGCTAACTTCGGTTAACTGTTACTGAGCCAACTTGTTATACACATTTAGGTACGGTTCATCCTTATCTAAATATAGGTATATTTCATTTTTGTGTATCAAGTTAAACCATCTAACGGTGGAGATTGATTGTTTATTTTCTAAGCAAACTTAGCTTGAATCTTAAATCAGGAGTTCAACTAACATTGAATATTAATTGTTTTGTTAATAAGATATCTTAGCTTTAATTGTAAGCAACCCAGATTTCAACGACTATATAAGGAGAAGCTCTAGCATCTGGGAAACCTAATCCCGACACTTATGTGTTTCCTAGTTGCAAACTAGATTTGATTCTCTCTTAACCTAGGTTTCCAGTTCTTCTGAAATCAGGTTTAATGACTTAAAGACTTTGCTTGGGATTCGTGAAGCCAGGTCCAACTATTTTCTTTGTAGTTGCGTATCCTGATCTTACTTTTTATATCGTATAGAGTTAATCTTCTCTAAGATTTTCTCGAGATTTATCTCCGATAGGTAAGATATAAAGTAATCACAACAGTTTCTTCGTCTCAGACTCTTGTGATTCCGCAATAACTTCTTCAATTAATCAGTTAGGTTATTGTGAGGTGACTAATATTCTAAGATGCTCTTCGGGAGTATAAGACCGGATTATTAGTTGAGTTTCTTGTTCACCTTGATCTTTATCTTAACACGGAAACAACAAATAAAATAGACTTACCTGTGGGAGACAGATTTGTTTATAAGTCTTCGACTTTGGGTCGTAGCAACTTCTAGGTTGTAAAGGACGTCATCTAGGTGAATCAAGTGCGCAGAGTCTTGCGAGATTCAAGAGGCGTAATGATAGACGCATTTATGTGTCTAATATGTCTCAATTGTATATATTGTTAGTGCTCGATTTTGTATTTATTTTGTTATTTTATGTCTTTATAGGTATTTATAGAGAAATAAGCTCTTGCGGAGAAATTGGTTCGAAAAGTGATGTTTTACACCCAAGGATAAAGTATTAAAGGCACCCAAGAAATACACCGGAAGCACCCCAAAAGTGTGCCTAAGGAACCCCAGAAAAATTACAATCTACGCCCAAAAATTACTATTTGCACCCCATAAGGAAAGTGCTAAAGGGACACCCATGCAGGATTAGGGAGGAGGACATCTTCTTCTCAAATTCAAAAAATAAATTTTGGCGGGAAAACCATTTCTTCTCTGGCATAATTTTGATCGGATGTTTGGACGTGATTTAGTGAGATTCAATCCCTGAAACTTAGTGGGTAGACGTGATATGACTATAGAAAGCTGTTATGGGTGTTCGTTTGGATCAGAATTGGCTGAATCGTGTCATGGAGCAAAACAGGGCAGCACGTGCATGAGAGAAATATTTCACGGGATTGCATGAGTTTTGGAAAATTTGAACGTGTTCTGAATGTGTATGATGACTAGAGAAACAGTTTGGAGCGTAAATAAGTTATATTTGGAGATTAATCCAGCTGCAAACGCGTGGAGAAGCTAAAAAAGAAAATTATTTCCGTGAGAATAAAAATAATAAAGAGAAGATTTTTTGAAGTTATGGAGGAGATTCGATGCATCTTTCGGGTATAAATAGATTACCCAGGTCATATAGAAGGGGTGTCGAGAGTTTGGGGTAAGTTTTGGAGGCTACGGAGCGAAGAAATCACGAGTTGCAGGAAAAGTTTTCTACTGCTGGAACTCAAGAACACGAAGAACAAAAGCCTGTAAAGGAAAGTCGTTGCAAACTGTCGCTTAATTGCGACAGTTCCCAACTCCTTTCCAGCGACTGTGGAACAGTGTTTACAGCACTTATCTTTTATCGTTCATTTTGTGACGATTTTTGTGCGTCGCAAAATCCTATTTTACACCATTTTCTATTTATTTCATCTTTGTAAACCATTTTGAGCCTAAATAAATATTTTGAGAGCACGTTTACTATGATGAGCTAAACCCCAACATTGGGGCGATGGAGGAAGCCTTATTTCACACTTGGGTAATTATATTTAATTCTTTTCATGACTTTTGCACTAATTTTGATTGAAATTATGATTTGAATTAATTAGTTGTCATTTGATTAAATGGGTCAAGCTTAGCTTAAGTGATTTGATGTCCCATGCTTAACATTTACATCTAATATTTTTATAATCTATCTTGGCAAAAATAAGAGTCACTTTATTTTATATTTTTATTGAGCTATAATTGTTAAAAGAATTATTATTTGAACCTTAAGAAATGAATTTGGTGGAATCCTAAGCCCTAGTACCTCTCGCCCACTTTGTTAATATTTTTGTATATAATTTTTATTAAATTTAAAAACTCGAATCTTCACAAGTCTTAGAGTTTGAATCATTTTTACTACAACTTCAAAATCACATCAATTTTTGGCGCCGCTGCCGGGGATTTGTTTTTAGATTTAGAGTTTTTAGATTTTTATTCTTTTGTTCTTTTTTACGTTTCTTGGGTATTTGTATTTTTGGTGCAGGTTTTGAATCAAAAAGGAATTGGAGACGAAAGGCCTGGGGGATTAAAAGCTAGACAAAGCGAAAAGAACGGAGAAAAGACGAAGATATTTTATTTTTATTTTTATTTTTAATTAGATTTTATTTTTATTTTTAGATTTCATTTTTAGAAATTGTAAATAGGACTTTATTTTTGTAAATTTTTATTTATGAACCTTTTTATTTTTATTTTTTTTATTTTTGGGACATTGGACTTTAGACTTTTTTTTTTTTTTTTAAACCCTACGAAAGGGTTATTAAATACAAAACTGTTTGCAGGGAAGGACGACGATTACGATATCGTCTCGGCCCCTCGGGTTCGTACACTGACACAGGAGTCGGTGGCCCGAGTCGACTACAACCGTTTCATTGCCCGTCTGGTACGGGAGGTAAGATTCTAAACACCCGCGAATCCCCTGTCAGCGGGTTTACTGTCTTCCTTAAGGTGCATATATGTTGAGGTTTTGAATACGGACTTTAATTTCCTGGTAAAGGGCAAGGCCAGGCCATACAAGATAAGGGTTCGGATTTCATCACCGTTCTCTTCTTGCCCGCCTTAGGAACACATAACCTACGCGAATCCAAGCTTAATATACTGATTAGAACGAGACCGATAGGGTAACGAGCTTGTAGGAAAGTCATTCAAAGGGAAGTATTGGGTATCTTATTAGCTTAACTCAAAAGTTCAGGAAGATTACTGTGAGTCGACTAGAGCCGCCCTAACGGGAAACGTTGCCAAAGAGGTGGGGGTATAAAAGCTCCTCTGAGCTTCCCCTACTTCTTTTCGACTCACTTTATTCGGATCGATCTAGAGAGGTTTGCTAAAACGATACCTAGTTGCCTTTTGGAGGAATAGAAGCTGGTCTAGAAACAATCTAAGGGAGCCATCATGCTTTTTGTTTGCTAGATTTTATAGGTTTGATTTGGTCGAGTCAGCCTTGCTTGTGATTGTGTAGAATTCCCTTGCAATTAAGAATGTCGAACTGGTATGATAGAAGCCAATACAATGAGTATTGACCTGAATTTGATTATGGACATCATCATTTTTATGACCATGGTGGGAATAGTAGTTGGGAACGCCAATCTTTTAAAGGTTATGGTTCATCCCATGGTGAGCCCAAGTACTATCCACACACGAATTGGTATTACGAGAATAATTCTGATAATTCCTCTTTACTAGAGTCGACACGTAAGTTAGCTGAGACAGCACGTAAGTTTGCAGAAATGAATAACTTAGTTATGGAAGAAAAGAATTCAACGAGTGAACTTTCTTTACCTTCTTTCCTAGATTATGTCAGGAAATAATGTGAGTCGACCCAGAAGCTTTTGTTAGAGACCCAGAAAAGAACTTCTCTAAAAGATCTAATTTTTCAAAATAGTGTTTCCAATTTTACCCGTGATATTAATGGTGAATATTTGCCTAATTTAGAGGACGAGGTTAGAATAAAAGACACTAATTATTTAGATAAGGTTCAATCATCTTCGTACTATTGTGATGATGAGGATAGTAATAATGAAGAATCTGAAATATGTAGGCATAGTGATCAGGAAACTATTAATCCAATTGAGCTTTGTAATGATGATATTATTTCTAGTTCAAATCCAAATTTTTATGATTATTCACCTATTAAAAAGGACGAGGATTTGATTAGGGATACCACCGTTTTAGACGATGTAGTTTTTCCTTTTGATTATGAAGCCTATAGTGGTTTAGAGGAACGGGTTTATTCTGAAAATTTTGTTTTAGAGTCTAGCGACTTAGAAACAATAGTCTTAGACGAAGAAGATAGACCCGTAGAGATGAGTAAAGATGCACTACCTGATAATAACTTAGAAAAATCAATTGACAATTTCCAAGAATCTGATGATCTAGAAATTAGGGAGATTGTGACTAGTCTATCTAGAGACACTGAAAACTCTTAGTTTGGGGGTGATTATCACTTTCCTAGTGCCTTACCTTTAACTCTCAGAAAGTCCCCTCACTTAGGACTTGATATTTGTGCGTCGACCATTTTACAAGATTACGTTCATACTCGTTTTCCCGAACCTAATGATGTCCAGGAAGAAGTTCAGTCGTTAGAAACCCATCCTATGGTTGATGTGGTTTGCCCAGGATATGATACCCAGATTGACTTTGTTTTCCCACCAAATAGTTTTCTTCCAAATGTGGGAACGTTTATATTTCAAATGTGTCGAATATTAAGTTCTGAGACTAAGCCTAAGTACTTTAGGTTAATAAAATCGACACATTTACTTAAGAATGACCACTACTCTAATTGTGGTCAATTATGTAAGTCAAATCTGATTGACTTAGAGGATCCTCAGTTATTTAGGTTATTATTGTGTGCTTCTAAGTTCCTATTTGAGTTTTTCCATACTTTAGGACCTAATAATTCGGATCCCACTTATGAGGAAATGCATCCAATGAAAATATTTTATTTAGACCCTTTCATAGAACCTGAACCTGAACCACAATTAGATATAGGTATCTTAATCAGGAAACTAGATAAGGGCATGCTATTCTTGTTCACTTTCTTGGTTTATTGCAGTTTCCTTTGGTCAACTCAATTTAGTTTTGAAGACCCACAGTTATTACGACTGTTACTTTATGATTCGAGTGACTAATTCTTTCCTAGTCTTGCTGAAGACTTTAAACTTAACACTTCTTGGGAGGTAACCCATGGTTCATGCAACACGGTAATATCTTTCCTTAACTCTTTTTCTTCAAATGGTAACAGTTTCTCCTTGTTCATGCTTTTAATTTTATCTTTAGAACATTGAGGACAATGTTAGATTTAAGTTTGGGGGTATGAGAGAAACTTTTTAGTTCAATAAATAAACTCCAGAGCCTAGAAATTTATGCCTATTAAGGATAACACTAACCAATCTAAGTGGATGGAAGCATTTTGATTGTAGGAGTTGAGGAACCAATCTGAGTAGATGGAAACATCTAAAGAGTCCATTCATAAAAGCACAGAGCTCAGGTGTTAGAAATAACATGATAGTTTCACCGTATCTCGGAATCATCTTATTACTTCTGTTTTTGTTTTTGCAAATTTTTATGTTGATGTCTGCTGGGTTGAAATAGAGTGATTGAGTTACTAAAAATAAGACCAGACCAATTAGACCAATCGGAATAAATATTAACACTTGGATAACAATATGTGTGTGTTCTCCCTGTCTCCGTCGCCTAAACAAGCGTGGAATGCAGGATCCACGGGAATTACCATGTAATCTGTTGACAAGAAGCATGCGCTTGGATCCAAAAGATCTGATCATGTCGCTAAAAAAAAAAAAAAAAAAAAAAAAAAAGTTTATTATAAAATCGACCACTGGTTCCCTTGTATATACCAGCTGAGTTGATGTAGATTTAGGATTATCGACCACTGGTTCCCTTGTATATGCCAGTTGTGTTGATATTAGTCCAGACCAGTATCTCAATCCACTAGGTCATATGTTTATCTTGGCATTGAAGTCCATTCGCAACCATCTATTTCTATATCCATCTTCTTAATCTATTCATGTGATTTGTTTGATTCCGGATATTGATGTCCATAGTGCGACTATCTGAGTATAGCTCTGTCACTTATATATGAATTTTAGCATGCTTGAGTGCAAACTCGTGTACAACAATTGGAATTTCGCATCAGGGTACTTCCTCCCGTAATCAATAAGTATGCCAACCAAGGAGGTTCTTTACTGCATTCCAAGGTTCTGCGTAGATAGCTAGGGTCTGGATTAAAAGTACACCTCTGATAAACCCTCCCGAGACTATAACTCGGCCACTAGGGCCACCTAGGGGTTCAAAGGCTTGTTGCACATACTAAGTGCAATCGCGATGCCTGCGACAGTGAGTTAGGATTTTATTTTGGAGATTAAATTTGCTCGGGACTAGCAAATAATAAGTTTAGGGGTATTTGATAGACGCATTTATGTGTCTAATATGTCTCAATTGTATATATTGTTAGTGCTCGATTTTGTATTTATTTTGTTATTTTATGTCTTTGTAGGTATTTATAGAGAAATAAGCTCTTGCGGCGAAATTGGTTTGAAAAGTGGTGTTTTACACCCCAGGATAAAGTACTAAAGGCACCCAAGAAATACACCGGAAGCACCCCAAAAATGTGCCGGAGGAACCCCAGAAAAATTACTATCTACGCCCAAAAATTACTATTTGCACCCCATAAGACTAGTGCTAAAGGGACACCCGTGCAGGATTAGGGGGGAGGACATCTTCTTCTCAAATTCAAAAAATAAATTTTGGCGGGAAAACCATTTCTTCCCTGGCAGAATTTCGATCGGATGTTTGGACGTGATTTAGTGAGATTCAATCCCTGAAACTTAGTGGGTAGACGTGATATGACTATAGAAAGCTGGTATGGGTGTTCGTTTGGATCAGAATTGGCTGAATCATGTCATGGAGCAAAACAGGGTAGCTCGTGCCTGAGAGAAATATTTCACGGGATTGCATGAGTTTTGGAGAATTTGAACGTGTTCTGAATGTGTATGATGACTAGAGAAACAGTTTGGAGCGTAAATAAGTTATATTTGGAGATTAATCCAGCTGCAAACGCGTGGAGAAGCTAAAAAAGAAAATTATTTCCGTGAGAATAAAAATAATAAAGAGAAGATTTTTTGAAGTTATGGAGGAGATTCGATGCATCTTTCGGGTATAAATAGATTACCCAGGTCATACAGAAGAAGTGTCGAGAGTTTGGGGTAAGTTTTGGAGGCTACGGAGCGAAGAAATCACGAGTTGCAGGAAAAGTTTTCTGCTGCTGCAACTCAAGAACACGAAGAACAAAAGCCTGTAAAGGAAAGTCGTTGCAAACTGTCGCTTAATTTCAACAGTTCCCAACTTTTTTCCAGCGACTATGGAACAGTGTTTACAGCACTTATCTTTTATCGTTCATTTTGTGACAATTTTTGTGCGTCGCAAAATCCTGTTTTACACCATTTTCTCTTTATTTCATCTTTGTAAACCATTT
The DNA here is from genome assembly GCA_023531105.1 of Papaver atlanticum. Taxonomy (NCBI): domain Eukaryota; kingdom Viridiplantae; phylum Streptophyta; class Magnoliopsida; order Ranunculales; family Papaveraceae; genus Papaver; species Papaver atlanticum. Next base: position 65,086 of record JAJJMB010002176.1, on the reverse strand, counting down.
TGAGCCTAAATAAATATTTTGAGAGCACGTTTACTATGATGAGCTAAACCCCAACATTGGGGCGATGGAGGAAGCCATATTTCACACTTGGGTAATTATATTTAATTCTTTTCATGACTTTTGCACTAATTTTAATTGAAATTATGATTTGAATTAATTAGTTGTCATTTGATTAGATGGGTCATGCTTAGCTTAGGTGATTTGATGTCCCATGCTTAACATTTACATCTAATATTTTTAGAATCTTTCTTGGCAAAAATAAGAGTCACTTTATTTTATATTTTATTGAGTTATAATTGTTAAAAGAATTATTATTTGAACCTTAAGAAATGAATTTGGTGGAATCCTAAGCCCTAGTACCTCTCGCCCACTTTGTTAATATTTTTGTATATAATTTTTATTAAATTTAAAAACTCGAATCTTCACAAGTCTTAGAGTTCGAATCATTTTTACTACAATTTCAAAATCACATCACGGAAGGAACGCGACTGTACCTTAATAGGTGTGAGACTTGGTTAGGGCTCAACTACATTCCAGTCCGAAGTTAACTTGTAGTAGGTTGGAGTCTGTTGCGGCTTAATACAATGTGGTGTTCAAGTCTGGACTAGGTCCCGGGATTTTTCTGCATTTACGGTTTCCTCATTAACAAAATTTATGTTGTCTATGTTATTTCTTTTCCGCATTATATTTTATTTATATAATTGAAATATCACAGGTTGTGCGTTGTTCAACACAGTTGATAAATCCTTGTTGGATAGAACTTGATTGACATTCGGACATTGGTCTTTGGTACCATCCGAGTTATTCTCCTAACAATCATATTCACAGATTTCTATTTGTTTGATTTACTGATTGTGTTGAGAAAGAAATAAAGCTCTTTGATATCTTTCTTGTGTGAGTTTCATTAAGTTGTTACTCTCGGAATTATATTGGAGTTTAGTCCATACAGATTGCCGAACGAAATAGTTGGGTGTGGATGTTGTACCCCGCGTTTTCAGAGAGTCATGGTAGAAGCGGTTCCAAGAAGCAAAATCGATTTTCAACATTCACATACTGCTTTATAGTTTTGTGTGAGTTTGGAATTAGGGTTAGCTAAACAGGAAAATTTTATATGTTGACATAGTTTGAACATGTACATAATTCTTATCATTGATTGTTCAAAGATATTTGTTGATACTTAAGGTGATCCCACACCGAAATATTGAGAATCTTTTGATTAAGGTTTTCGAATTATATGTTTTTGATTTTCCAGCAATCAAAACATATCTCTTAAAAATCCATATTAGTTAAGTGCTAAACTAATATTACATATTTTTTAAAGAGAGATTTCAGAATTACATGTTGGATATTAAGTGTAAATATGAAAACCAAAATTAGGTACTTATTGCATAGCTTGAGAATCTTTTGGTTTTGGAATTTCCTTGTTTTCCAAACAACCTTGGTCTATAAATAATTAAATTTGCATTTCTTGCAAACTATCCTAAGAGATCAACAGACTTCATTTGTGTTGTTTCTGGAAGAGCTAACTATCCGGAGACGAAAGTACCCTAATTAGGAGAAATCTTGTACGTCCGCTCGTTTAAAGACTTATGTGGGATCAAGAAGCTCTACGAGTATCGTTGGTTGGAAACTAAAAAATTACATTGTTATTTTAGTTTTCGATTATTTATTGGGTCATTTAGTTTTTGGTACTTACATTTTGTCCAGAGTTAGTATTTGGTCTAACATTTGTCCAACTTAGGGTTTAGTACTTGAAAATAACGTTGACTTTAGTTGACCCGTTTAAATTTTGACTTCTGTTTAGAAATTATTAAAATAAATAAAAAAAGCAAAATAAAATTAAACTAAAATATGAGTTTACGATTATAACCTCCACTTTCCTAACATTTACCCTTCGAATTTTTAGAACCCATCTTTCCACCTTCTCCAAACGCATCAGCACCGCCGCTACAACCAGTTCTCTGTGTCTCATCTTCCGATCCTTCTTCAACAAACACATACAAACAACAAATTAAAAAAATTATCCCCCATTTACGATACAAATACCAAATTCAACAAACAGATCTTGTTCCTACCCAAACAGATACAAACACCAAATTCAAAAAATTATCCCCCATTCACGAACCCTAATTTACCACCACCATCACCACAGACATTAATTCACCACTTCAACTAATTTTTTTCCATAAAACCCATCAACTATCTTCATGAAGCCTTTCCATTTGTTTAACTCTTCTTAATTTTCTTCCAGTGACTTCTCTTGTCAAATAATTGGGGATTTTCAGATCCCCAAATCAGCCATCAATTCCTTTATACATCTCTAGTAAGTTTTGGAGATGGAGTTTCTGGTCTTCAAGGTCTCTATTGTACTGGTTCTCATTTACAGAGGTGATTTTCTTATTTTAGTTGGCTAATTCTTGAGTGATTAGGGAATTTATCGGGAAAGAATGAAAACTCATAGGGTGATTTTTAGTGACGATTATAATTTGAAATAAGAAAATGGTGGTGAGTAAATTGTCTACAGCTTTGTTAATGATTAATAGGGGTGGTCTAATATAACAACTAATGTAGTATGGATCTATCACCTGGACCGTCCTTCAGTTTTGTGACTTTTTTAGAGTTGTTAGATCATAGGCCATATCAGGGGTAAACTTGTAAACTCTAATAATACATTACACAAAATTAATTAAACTTTGGTCATAAGCGGTCAACTGGGGTCAACGTTACTTCCAAGTACCAAACTCTAAGTTGGACAAATGTTAGACCAAACACTAACTTTGGACAAAATGTAGGTACCAAAAACTAAATAACCCTTATTTATTTGATTGACTAATTAATGATTTTTGAAACTTTGATTTCACCTAGTTTGATTATTCTTGAGAGCCTTCTCTTCTGACATAAGGTACTCAAACTAGATCAAAGTATCGACGTGATCTTACAACTGTTTTTAGATCTGAAGGAAACTTGTGATCATCCATTGTTAACAAACTCCATTCTGTGTGTGATTGTTCAGAAGTGGAATCAAGTTTTATGTTCTGCTATAAAATAAGGCAATTTATGATTTGAAGACAAGAAGATTTTTCTGATTGGTTTATGCATCTCGTGATATTTGTGCATACATCTTGATCGGTTGGGATCCGACTTAGATTAATTTATCTTTGGTAGCTTTGATCAAATAGTCGTATAGATCAGCAACTATGTGGTATTATTCAGTATCTGAATCTGATAGTTGTGAATCTAGATCTAATTATTTCGGATCTTGATTGATCTTACCCGACAAGGTAGTTTACTTGTTTAAATGCAAGAGCCTTTATTAAAATTCAACATAACTTTTCTTAAAAGATTAACTATTGGAGTAGTTACCAAACAACTTTGTTCCTTTACTGTTTGGAAGACGATCAAAAAGGAGTTGAGTGCTTTACATCTGTAAATCAACTCAAGATAGTGATTTTTGTCCTGGGATTCACGTGCGTTGGCCAGATGGTTTTAGGCGCAGGGATACAGAGGGAACTAAGTAACTATGGGTAGATTACTTGGTCTCAATTATATAATGTTGGCTCTGTTCTTTATTATGCGAGTATTCAAAACTGGACTAGGTCTTGGGGTTTTTCTGCATTTGCGGTTTCCTCGTTAACAAAATCTTGATGTGTGATTTACTTTTAAAAGTACACTTGTACACTTGCATATGTGGTTTCCTCGATAAACGTAAATATACTTGTATGTTAATCCAAGACACTTGATTGTGATCTTATAGTAATCGGTTTTATACCGTAACTATAATCAAGTGTATACATTGTTGTTGTATTGTCTCGACTCTGTCCATAGACAATCACACTTGGTATCAGACTAATAGGTTGAAACGAAGAGATTATGGTGTACTTGAGTACCCTCATCATTTCAACTTAGAAGTAAAATAATTCGTTAAAACTTTATAAGAACGCAACTCCAATCCTAAGTGAATTATTTTCCTAAAAAGATGGGTTAATAACTCTATGAGAAGCTACTTCGATTAGAGGAAAAGGATCAATAGATATAGAATGATGCAAAGGATTAGACAAACCTTGTACGAGATCCCCATCTTTCTTAATTAAATCAAGTGAATTATTTACCTCAAGTATATTATTGTCCTCTATCAAACTATTTGAATTCCATTCTTCGTCAATTTATGCTTCAACCGAAATCTCAGCATCATTATAATCCTTGGAAAGATCAATTGGGTCTTCCACGACTTTAATCAATTTAGTTTCATTCTCAATCTCCATCTCTTCAACAATCTCGTCATCAGAATCAAAATCTTCCCCCAAAAAGTCTAGTTCATTGGTGAAAATCCAAGGGTCTTCCGTATGAATCTTCGACGAAAGAATAACTGGGTCTACTTCTTGCAAATCGACCGGCCTAAAAACATAGTAATCCGGATATTCATTGTAACGTTGATATGCATTTGAGTGCGTTACACCGTTTATAACAATGGTTCGGTCATACCAAAACTCCTCATTTTGAATAAGAAAATGATCATAATTAAGATCCGGAGTTGGAACAACTTCATCATTGCTACAAAGAATTTCAAAAGGTTGATCATCTTAAAAATATTCATTATCATTCTTTGGATTTTCAGAATTATTTCGATTTTGATGCCAAACTTCTTCTTCGTTCCTTGTTTCACTGAATTGAGCTATTTGTATTTTTAATTTCTCCATATTCCTTTGAATTTATTGGTGTGATTCTTCAATCTTTTTGCTGATGCCGTCCATCATTTGATGAAACTCTTTTACTGTTTGTTTATCTCGATCCAAGTTATCCATAAATTGGTGCATTAGATCTGCCAGACTAGAAAAATTATTAGAAGCATATATAACTATCGTCCCGTCCTTGTGGTTGTTCACTTGCATACCCATCATAAGGTTGTTGATGTGTATGAGAATACCATAAGGTTCCGTAGGATATTGATTATAGCCAAAGAATTGGTTTTGATTGTACTCATGGGGTTAGTAGTTGTCATAAGAATGAGATTGAAAACCATATTGATCACCGCTATTATGTGATTGATCTTGTGCTCCGTACATGTTATTTCCATAAGGAAACATGAAGACTCACAAGAAAAAAAGAGAAAATCTAAACAAAAACCTAAAAACAAAAACAAGCTAAACAAATAACTAATTAATTAGCAACTGCTCCCCCGACAGTGGCGCCAAAATTTGATGCGTGTCGTAAGTACAACAAATTACTCAAGATATTTCTCACTAATTAACTAGTAATGTAGCGATAGTAAGGATCATTCCCACAAAGAGCTATGTAATAAATAGGTTATTTGAATCCGCAAAATAAAGAAAAATACAAAGGGGGATTGGATTATGGATTATAGCAAATAAAAAGAAACAAATAAGAAAAGAAAGAGATGGTGAACGAGTCCTTCGTCATTACCAAACGTTGACTGAGTTAGTATACTTATCCATCTTTCGTTAGAACCATTCATCACCAACCGTAGGAAACCAACTAGAGTAGGAAACCAGCAAGAGAAGTGTTATCCCCAAAGTCCTTTGTGTAATCTGATACCGAAGCGCTCGCATATCAGAATTTATCCAACCGGACCACCAAGTAGTAGCTCACTCAAGGTGTAACCCAATCGGAAGCTTTAAGTTATGTGAACTTAGGTTGATCCTATGAGTTAGACTCTTAGCGCAAGGTCCACTTACTAGTGTTGTCTTCACACACGATTGCTCCACAGAATTCCTCTGCGAGGTATCGCTTTCTCCACTTGTGTAGGAGATACACGACAATTACGGATCGCTCCAAATCTCTACTAGCAATAGAATGATCAATATAATAATTCAATTGTACACTTGAACAATCTAGAAATCAATCATAAATCCTAAATATAGTGAAAACAAACGATGATTATAAAAAATCCGCAAAAAATTGTATTAACTAATCAAGCTTCACGCTTAGAATATTGAATTCATCCTTAATAAATAAAGGTTTATCTACTCATAATTGAAAGAAGAATGGGTTCCCACTAAAGGGGTAAACTGTAGGTTTAGATGTGGAAGTTGTGATATGAGAGGTAGAGATATGTGGTATATGATGTAAAGATTGTATTGCTTAAGCCTTAGATGTCTTCTTTTATAGTCTTCAATGCTTGGCCTTCAAGTCTCCTCTCTTATAGGGTTAGGAAACTCATTGGGATCAAGCTTCTTCCTTCTAGAATTCCAAAACACATCTATGAAATCTCTCTTGGCTTGCAATAATCGGTAGTCTCATCCTTCATCTTTCTCCCGATTGTACTGTCCCAAAAACTCAAGTTTCATGTGGCCAAAAGTACCCATAATTTGTAGTCTCTTGGCTAGCAGACTGCGCTACTATCCTTATCATGGATTTGACTCTGATCCATTAGTATACGGACCGGAATCTGCATCTGCATCCAATCCATTTTTGTAATTAAGATTATTGGGCTAGAACGCTATTGGGTCAACCTTATATATATATATATATATATATGATCCAGACATGATATTTAGCTTTGCATCCATTAGTGCACGAACCGGACATTCGCCCAAAAACAAATGGATGAACCGTTCGAATCGCGAATTCGATTCCCAAAAACTCGCCCCTATCTTGATTGGTCCTTGGAGGATAAATATACAAAGTCCATTCATAAGCCCATGAATAGATCCGCCCACTCCCGGGCCTATCCTCCATGTTTTTTTGGCACAAAACTTGAAGCTCATACTATATTTAGGGTTTGTCCATTGAATTTTATACTTTCAGTTACAACAGGCTATGGTGTTCAATCATGTTACGATGCAAACTTCAATTCTTGATATTCGTAATCTCAAGAAACTACTATCACTCTCTAATCAACAGGTAAGTTCCGAATCCCCCCTTTATGATCATCATCACAATTCGATTTCACCATCATCATCAGCATTATCGTCGTCGTCAGTTATCGGTAACAACAATGATATCTTAACACAACTGTTACTTTATCTTCCTAGAAAATCACTATGTAGATTCAAATGTGTATCAAAACAATGGTCTTCACTCATCTCAGATGCATATTTCATTCAAAAACGTCGTTATTATAGAAAATACCGCCATCACCGTTCTATTCAGGGACTATTCTTGCACAAATATTGGCTTAACGAGTATGGGAATAATTTTCCAGAATTTGAGTTTATCTCTATTGATTCGGATGTCAGGAATGTTGTAACCGTTTCGAGAAATCTAAATTTTGCCAATGATCCAGGAGGTATACAGATTGAACAGTCTTGTAATGGCCTTTTGTTGTGTAGTACTTTTGGGATATGCAATAACATAGCAGAATTTGCTCGAAACTATTACGTTTACAATCCAACCACAGGACGGTATACCATCTTACCGAGTTCTGAATATAGGAAGCCTGGTTATGAGTCATGTTTCAGTGTTAGTTTAGCTTTCAATCCTTTTAGATCACCTCATTACAAGGTTGTTTGCATTTCGGAGAGTGACAAAGCAGATGAATGTCAGATTGAAATTTACTACTCCGAAACATGTACATGGAGGCTTGTTGGATATTCATGTAGTTTAACCAATATCTATGGTCGTGGTGTGTACTGGAATGGTTTGTTGAATTGGCATAACGTCCATGACTCTTTGGTTTATTTCGATATTGATAGAGAATTAATTGGAGTAGTGTCGATGCCAGATAGAACAACGGTTAAGAATAGTTTGTATTTTGGTGTGTGCAAGGGTCGTTTGTATTATGTTGAAACTGATTGCACTGGATGGGCTAATGTTTCGAGTCTCAATATCTTTGAGATGAAAACTGATTGCACCGGATGGAATGTAATGTACCATGTCGATCTCTGGAAATTAAGAGTGCTGTTACATCTTCAGGAAATTGGGTATAGCAATTTTGAAAATGATGAGTTAAAAGTTTTATTAGTTGATGGTGAAGAAGGAGAAGAGGATGAAGAAGAAGATTCGCCAAAGTTGGTTTTCCAAGTAAGGGATAAGGTTATTTCGTATGATCTTAAAGAGAGTAGCCTCAGCAAAGTTCATGACATAGAACCAGTCTTTATTCGTGGGCATTGGCAACAGTGCAGAATTTTCCACGCTTATCAATATATCAATTCATTGGCTTCTGCGTGACAATGAAATTTGGTACTTCTGGGGATATATACTTGTTTTCATTCAACTTCACCGCAATCTGTAACTGTTGCGCAAGCTTTGCAGAGTTGAGTATCAGTTTTCAACAGGAGTTTGGTCTTTCTTATACTAAACAACATCTTAGAGCCTGTACTGTGATATTTTTTGGTGGTTTAGTTTCGGCGTAAAGCTGTAAAATCATGTATCTAGCTAACTGATTTAGTTACAGTTTACAGGGGCCAAAGATGGACTCTTCGTCTTCTGTTGGTTGCAGTACTAGTACATAACACACTTCCATCGTCTTCTTCGTGTAATAATTAGGCCTTGTTGGTTGGGTCTTTTGTTTCATGTTGTACTTCGATTGCTATTGTCAATCCATTGGTGCTAGTTAGCCCCCTTTTTTAGACAGCTTCCATTTTATCGATCCAGAAATAAAATAAAACTGCAGGTGCTTTCAGAAGGTCTATAGTAATCTCTCTATTTGGTACCATGAGCTTCACCATCATGTATGGGAAACTGATCCGATGTGCTGCTGTTTCTGGGGAAACGTTTTGAGCCGCTATTATTGCTGGTTGTCCTGAATGAAGTGTTGGTGGAGGCAAATGAGCAATGCTTATGGGTATTAGTACTTCAAGATGATTTTTTTTTTTTTTTTTTTTCTGAATCACATGAATTTTATCAAATGAGAAATGCTTATGGGTAGTGAATGTACTTCAGGATGATTTCTTTTTTTTTACCCCCCTTCAGGATGATTTCAAAGTGCTGCAAGAATTTTAACGACGTTTCTCTTGACGCTGCCGCTGCCGCTGCAGTAGTTGCCTGTTACATGCAACATTTCTCTGGACGCTGTGTTTAAGAACATTCACTATTACTAAGATTCATATTCAAATAGGGGGTAAAAAAAGAAAAACCAAGAGATGAGATAGGGTCCGTACAGCAAGAAAAAAAAGGCAAAAAAAGGTATTTTAGAATACCTCTGATAAGATCACATTGTTTTTCTTCCTCTCCTTCCTAGAAGATACCGCGCCTTGAACCCATGACTTTATGGTTATATGGTATACACTGTACCACTAAAGACAAGGAGGCCTTGGTGCCTGATTGATGATTTGATTTCCTTTAATAGGCTGCAGGTCTTTAAAATATCATGTCCACCCAGAGTGCATTGATACAAAACCGATTCCAACCGGGTTACAATATCATGTCCACCCGGATATAAAGTTCATTCATAAGATCATCTTTTAAAGATATCCGTGTTGATTGGACAAAAACGTACATTTCAATAGATCCAAAAAAATTGTATACAAGATTTTCCATGCCATTTCAATCTTTCACAATTATTATTAGATTTTTCATCTAATTGAATTTTGAAGCTTGATTTATACCGTCCGAGAATCTTTCAAGGAAAAAAAAAATACTGTCCGAGAAAATTCCGAAAAATAAGATTTTCAGTCAAACTCGGCCAAGTCAGACCATTTTCTCGCCATTTCAACGAGATTGGAGTCGGAGATTTTGTCAAATAGCATTGTGGCTAGGTTGTTAAAAGCCAAGTATCATAAGCAGATAGGTTTTTGGGATACTAATCCAAATTATGGCGTCTCGGCTAGTTGGAGAAGCATCCTTCGGGGTAGAGATGCCATTAGGGACAGTTTGAGATGGAGTATAGGAGATGGGATGCAGGTTTATTTCTGGAGGGATCAGTGGATTGGTGACTCTTCCATAGCTTCTTTAGCTAATCGTTATATTACTGTTCTTCCTAGAGAATCGGTCAGTTCTTACATTGATTCAAATACTCATGAATGGGATACTGTAAAATTGGATAATACTGTTGATCCTGATATTGTTGAGTCCATTAGGTCCATTCTTATTAGTAATGTGTCCGTTAATAGTGATAGGCTTATCTGATCTGGTAGTAAATCTGGTACTGTCACAGTTAAAGATGCATATAAGTACATTCAGAGAAAGAACATTGGTGAGGAGACTACGAACAAGGACCGTAATTTCCTTTGGGCACTTAAATGCCCGTTCAAATATAAATTCTTCTTGTGGCAGTTACGCCACAGCAAAATTCAGGTTAATGAATCTCTTTACCGTAAAAGAATTGTGGAACACCTGGGGTGTTTACTTTGTTATAAGGATATAGAAACTTGTATGCATCTTTTATTCGGTTGTGTTATTGTTATGCCAATTTGGAAAAAAAATTATGGATTGGACAGAGGTTCAACTTGATCTGGATCAGTTCTCCTCTGGGTTTCTCAAGAAACTATGCTCTTATGAAGGTACTATTGGTACTCTAACTTGGAAGGATCTCTGCCCTTTCATCCTGTGGGGTATTTGGATTCATAGAAATAAATTGATTCATTAGAAGAAGAAGTATAATGGGCTTTGGGTTTTGGATGAAGCCATTAAAGCTGATAAGGAGTTTTTTAAGGTTCCCTCTAATGTGGTTAGAAGGCAGGGCCAAGGAGGAGATTTTAATTGCTTGGCAGAGTCCAAGCAATGGGTTTTTTAAATTAAATACCGATGGTTCATCTAATGAGTGTGGTTTTTTAGGAATTGGAGGAATCATTAGAGATGAGTCTGGAGCCTTTGTTGTTTGCTATGGCAAACACATTTTCAAGAACAACAACAACATGGCTGAAGTTTGGGCCATCAGAGACGGTTTGCGTTTGGCTACTGACCTGGGCCTACACCGTGTGGAAGTGGAGAGTGACTCTTGCTACACTATTCAACCGTGTTAACAAGAAGTTTCACCCAATTGGGACACCTATGGGCTCATCAAGGAGATTAAAAATCTCTAAAGCTCCTTCAATCATGTGAAATTTGTGCAAAGATATTGAGAAGCCAATAATGTTGCTGATCTATTGGCCAAGAAAGGAACTAGTAGAGAATACGAAGGAATTTGGATTAGAAATATGCCTAGCTTTATAGCTACTTTATTTCATAATGATGTTGTGGGTGTTGCTACACCAAGATTTATAAACGACGCTGCTTAATTTTTTTGTTTTCTGTTGACTTATCAAATAAAAAAAAAAAAAAAAAAAAGAGTAGGAGGTTTCACCGAAAAAATCGGCGAGATCTCGGATGTCCCTGCAGAGATGACTACTTTCTTACAAACATCGAGATAAATTTTTACGGGGGCGTTTTTTTTATAGGGGTATGAGGACAAATGATATTGTGACACGCTTTTCCTATTAATTCCAAATTTTGTTTCCACAAATATGAAAGTGGAGGAAAAATTGGTTTTATCGATTCTACTAAGCTTGACAACTATGAATCAAGTTTGTAAGAATAAAAAATTAAATGTTAGAAACAGTCTTAAGAAAGGAAAATCATTCCTTTCCACTAGGATTGATTCAAGAGGAAAGGTGAAGAAATAAATTCCAACACAATTCCCCTCATATATTTATTCTATGCACTCGTCTGAACTGAAGTGGTCTCAAATTTCCACATCCAGTTATTCGAAGGCAAACCAGAAAAGAAATTAAATTAATAACCCAAGCAAGAAAATAAATCATGTAATTTTTAGGTGGTTTAGTTTCGGTGAAAAGCTGCAAAATCATGTATCTAGCGATTTAATTTCAGTTTGTAGGGGCCAAAGATGGACTCTTCGTCTTCTGTTGATTGCAGTACTAGTACATAACACACTTCCATCGTCTTCTTCGTGTAATAATTAGGCCTTGTTGGTTGGGTCTTTTGTTTCATGTTGTACTTCGATTGCTATTGTCAATCCATTGGTGCTAGTTGGCCCCCTTTTTTAGACAGCTTCCATTTTATCGATCCAGAAATAAAATAAAACTGCAGGTGCTTTCATAAGGTCTATAGTAATCTCTCTATTTGGTACCATGAGCTTCACTATCATGTGCGGGAAACTGATCCGATGTGCTGCTGTTTCTGGGGAAACGTTTTGAACCCGCTGTTGGTTGTCCTGAATGAAGTCTTGGTGGAGGCAAATGAGAAATGCCTATGGGTAGTACTTCAGGATGATTTCGAAGTGCTGGAAGAATTTTAGCAACATTTCTCTTGACGCTGCCGCTGCCGCAGTTGCCTGTTACATGCAACATTTCTCTGGACGCTGTGTGTTTAAGAATGAACATTCACTATTACTAAGATTCATATTCAAATAGAGGGGAAAAAAAGAAAAACCAAGAGATGAGATGATTCGTATGAAAGTACAGCAAAAAAAGCAAAAAAAGGTATTTTAGAATACCTCAGTTTGTTTTTCCTCTTCTTCTCCTCCTCCTTCTCTGCACTTGCAGATACCACGCCTTGAACTTGAACCCTTGACTTTATGGTTATGTGGTATACACTGTACCACTAAAGACAAGGAGGCATTGGTGCCTGATTAATGATTTCATTTAGTTTAATAGGTTATGGTCTTTATTAAAATAAAATGAGTGGATAGACACAAAACCGATTCAAACCGGGTTACAATATCATGTCCACGGTCCACCCGGATACAAAGTTCATTCATAAGCTCATCTTTTAAAGATATCTGTGTTGATCGAACAAAACGTACATTTCAATAGATCCAAGAAAAAAAAAAAAAAACGTAAAACAAGATTTCCATGCCATTTCAATCTCTTACAAATTTTTCTTTTGCTAGAAAATATAATATTTCATTGCATTAAGAAGTGTTTACATAATTTTTGGAGTAAGTGAGGACAATTATTCTCACTCCATTCTCCTGTTATGTTTGAACTCTACTATGCTTAGCAGCTAGATTTGCTAGACCATCCAGGTCCTTTTAAGATGTTTAAAACAGAGGACTTTAATATCTTTTAAGAGAAATAGGCAATCATCTAAGACGAGAACAAGAGGTCTAACTAGTTTGGCCTCTGCAATTGTTGAGATAAGCAATGATATTCTTGGCATCACTAATTAAACAAAATGGAAATTTCTGAAAAACCCAAGTTTGGTTCCCCTCTCTTTTAGAATACAAAATGGAAATTTCTGAAGAACCCAAGTTTGGTTCCCCTCTCTTTTAGAATCCCGTCATTAAGATTGTATATATAGCCGAAATAACAAAATTTTAGATGGGCTAAATTAACCTTAATTAGTTATTATTTATTAATTTGTTACCATATACTACCTTGTTTACTTTAATTTAGTATTAATTAGAAATTTAATTTGTTACCATATATTACGGGGTCAACTATTTATCTAATCACCGATTATATCTTGGTTCACCATGGTTGTTCTCTTTCTTCTCTTATCTCATCTTAAAAAAAACGTTATTAATGTCCATCCACCATTGCCATTGTGAACTTCCGACTCTTCGTACTTCTGATGTCGTGAAATCATTTTGATGTCACGGATTTTAATTTCTTCATGTTCAAACACAAAGGGTTATTGTCCCAATTTATATTACTAACTTACCTCCATGAGAACTTATGCTCTCTTAATATGGCGGCTTAGATTAATTTTTCCAAACTTATCATTTTTCTTAATTGATTTGATGATGTGATATCTTCTTTGACTTGCTTGCTATTGTTAAACTTTCTGGCAAACTGGCCGTGCCACTATGGTAAAAAAGATAAGTGATCGAGTCTCCACCTAGCGGTCTAGACTACACCGCTAGTGGTCTCATTTCGATCGCCCGGTCTAGTTTACGCCGCTAGCGATTTAAACTCGACCGTCCTCGGTCGGTGCTCTACCGCCTATAAATACCACCATTCCCTTCTGTTTTCATTCACACAAAAAAATAATCTTCCCTTCTCTAGAGAGCAAACCAGAGCGATTTTTTACTTAAAAATGAGTAGTTCCAAAACAAATAGACAAAGGAAAAGAAACAGGAAAGAAAAAGGAAAATCTGCTGCAGATAGTGATATCGTATGGGTTCAGGATAAACATCAAGAGTTCGCTAATGTTAGGCAACTAGTTGGACCTGGTGTAACCTCTACACATTTATGTAACCATCCCGAGCGAGTTCTGTTACCTAAAGTAAGAGGTGGGTGGTCTGAGCTAACCGAAGTGTTTGGGTTACTCACCGAAGCTGTTCAAGAATCCTTGAGAAGATATCCTTGGCAGCGTTTATATTTCATTAAAGGCAAAAACCACAGGACTCAAGTTGTGCGAGTTATTTGTGAATGTTGGTGGAACACTGCATATACGTTATTTTTCAAGGATTTCGAGTGTGGTAAGTTCTATTTTTCCATTCAATAGTTTAATTTTGAGTTCAGAAACAAATTTTAATTTATAGAGATTCAATTTTTTAGTTTGATACAAATTTTAGTTCCACATACAAACTTTAATTTTATTACCATGTTGTTTTTAGGGTTCACACCGTTAGATTTGTATATGTTGACTGGAATAAAATGTGAGGGTGAAATAGTACAATTTAACCAATTAAAGTGGATATCAGAAGGAAGATGGAAACAATTACTTCCCTTGTACTCAAATGATACTGAAGGAAAGTCAGAATCCAGACAGTTACACTCATTTGGATTAAGAGTGTCTGGGTTGAAGGCTTTTTTGAGCCGTTACAATGCCAAGGGGATAAACAGAGCTGAAGATTATCCCGATCTTGAACGTATTTTTGTATTATGGATGCTAGGTCAAGTTTTTTTCCCCAATGGTAGCTCAGTGTCATTAATTGGTTTTCTGGAATCTTTAGAAGATTTAACTAAAGCGCCAAATTATGATTGGGGTTCTGCAATTTTAGCTGAGCTATACATATGTCTCGGTGATTCCTCATGTAAGAAGAAAGAAAGCTTTAATGGATTTTGGGTCGTATTGGAGGTAAGAACCACAATCCATTTCTATTTATTAGATTTATTATCGAGTTGTCAAACTAGTGGTGAATGTACTAACACATCAATTTTTGTCAATGTTATTTTTCAGTATTGGTGGTATACTTACTTTAAGGTCGACGAACCTGATCTTCACGATACACGATTAATTTTTTCAGTCGTGTACAAGTACAAAGCTGATAATTGGATTGGTCAGATTAATGATGGTCTAAATGTCGTTGTTGTTCAGAGGATGCAACAAGTGTGCAGAACTAGTATCAACATTACGGCAATGCCGTGTACATGAATTGACGAGTTCCATGAACCAACGGCACAAGCCATGATACAGTTAACCCTTAGGAGACTTGTGTTTTATAGTCCAAGTAGTGGTCAGGGTATTTGGTACTACGGAGAAAGATATTTGTTTCAGCTACAAGGAAAAAAGGTAAAAGCAATCAACCCGTTTCCAACTTCAATAATTTCACATGATGATTGGATAAAGTTGATAAATAATGGACAACCTTGGGAAGAAGCTGAAGATTTGATCCAAATTCCATAAGATGGCTATGATTACTTCAGCTGGTTTCAAAAGGTATGCAAGCTAAATATTGCTGTTCATCCACAAAACTTAGGTAGGACTTTCCAGCAATTGGCAATTTGACACTTACAGATCTTTCATCCCAACCACCACCACCGACGGGCGAACCATATACGTACCCTAGTGATGCAATTTTAAATAGTGGTAAGAATGGGTTCGTTCAGATTTGTG